>JBBMOC010000009.1:7617264-7980720 GCA_037975185.1 Centropyge bicolor | reverse complement strand
CGATTTTACTGTCCGGTGGTGTGGGCTCGGGTGTGCCCTCACCCCCACCGGCAGCAGACACGCTGAGACGGTGCCGTGCCACTCTCCTCTTGGCCTCCACCTTGACATCCGACCACTTTTTTTTTTTTACTTCTGCCTGAGATCGCTCTGTGTCACTCACACTATGAACTGCGGTGACGACGTGCTGCCACTCAGTTTCTTTCTTTTTATTAGTGACGCCACTGTGACCGCCAAACAAAATACCTTTTCTGTCCTCCACCTCAGCCACAAGCACCTCTATCTCTGTCTCAGTAAAACTTCTTTTTCTTGTTTTCTCTGCCATGATGTAGCGTAAGATGCCATGGATCAGCAGGTGTATTTACATGCAAAAACATTCACGAGGTGCTTTGCATTGACCATTCATGGTAAAATGTGGGCGTGTCGAGGGCGGGATGTGAGGTGAATCCAGCTGAGCAATCTTCTAGGCGGATTGTGATTTATAAAGGGAACATTGCGTGCAAGTGTGCGGACGCACGGTTTTATAAATCAGGATATTTCTTTGGCGCACGCCATTTTTAGCTTTTGGGCGTACGCAAACTTTTAGTGTGAATCCTACGCAATGTTTTATAAATGAGGCCCCAGAGGTGAAAAGCTATGGCAGGTGATTAGTGAAAGAACTTAAACAAGACAAGACTACACATGACAAGACTGCAACAAGACAAGACTAGAAGAATAAAGACATGAACAGTACCAAACAGATCGAACTATAACAGAGACTGAAATGAAGGCAGAGGACTAAGACAGAGAACTAAGACACACAACCAAGACACAAAACTAGGATCAAACACAGCAGGACAAATACACTGCAAATATTAGCTGCCCCTTGATTGCAGAATCAGCTTGTCCTGTTGTTGGGACCAGTGAAAGTCCACAGATGAGTTTGTTCATTGTGTGACGTAAAACACCAGATGAGATAAGACATTCCAGCTCAGGGTCTGTCTCATGTCTCATGTGGGGGGCAAAGGAGCCCAGCCCCCACAGTCCTCCTGTTAACAACTAGGTGTTAACTCCAGCTGGACCCATCTCCAAGCCCCCTCCTCAACTCTCTTTTTCTCTGTAGCCCTGCAAGGAGGCAGGAGCTACCTCTCTTTCTCCTCAGCCCTGCAAGGAAGCAGGAGCTCCCGGCTCTTCTCTCCAGCTCTGCCAAGGAGGCAGTAGCTTGTCCTCTCAGCTCCAACAAGGGAGCAGAAACCAGCTCTCCGTGTGGCCTGCTCACGGCAGTTACACCAAGAATCAAGAATAGAACCTACAAAGAAGGTTCTCCCACCAGCAGCTGCAACACGAGCCTGCTTGCTGACTTCAACAAAGGAACAACAGCCAGTTGGCACAGAGCTGCTAACTGTAACCAAAGAGCAACCAGCTTCATCTGACCTGGACAACCAAAGACTGCAACTCACCTCGGATCCTCCACAACCGCAGGATCCCCAGCTAACAGGCTTCGTCTTCCTCAAAGGACTGGTAACTACACTGGGCATAGATAGTTAGACAAGCTAAGCTAAACATAGCTAAGCAAAAGACTGTTTGACTTTCATGTACATGTGTTAATTCAATTTGTCATTGAGATTCATTGATGTGATGATAGGAGGATTAGCTCACCAACTGTAAATTGATGTTAGCTATGCTTCACACCGACACAGGGTTTGCATGCTACACTTCTCTTCACTAACCTGGCACCCTCTATCGTACACATTTTACACATAGGCACACACGCTTAACCAAAAACGCACTCTCCCTCCCCCGGCAGCGTCCTTGGGGTCGGCCATCTTGTGCGTAGCCTGCCTTTTGTCCCGGCCTTGCAGCCTGACACCTTCTTAACCAGCCATTTTGTTTAGTCATTCACACACACACACACTTGTATACAGTACATGTTAGATTAGTGTGTTTGCTTTTATTATTTGTTAATAAATGCTTGTGAATATACATGTTGTGTCTTTAATGTTGTACGAGAGTGAATGATACCAACCTCTGCTCCGCCAAGAATTCCGAAATCCTTCATTTCATGAAACTGTAACAACGAAGCGGCTATCATTTCCCCAATATAACAGTGCCCTGTGTAAGGCAGTGTACTGATCCGATGTATATCAGATCCTATTATTTAATATAATTAATAATTATTTCTGATAATTATTCATTCTTATCGATAGCCAAACTGCCCATTAAGTTGATCCCCAACACTGTTCAGATCGGTTGAGGAACTGTGTGACTGCAGGTGGCGTACGGCACAAGCAGCTGGTAGATAAATTCTCACAGGCAGTAATTAGGTGGTGCATCGCTAAAGTATGTCAGCGTGCCCTGGATCCCAAAGAAGTATAGCTGCAGCTGTGATGCCAATATTTAAGGCTGCTTTCATTAGACCTGTAGCACGTCGACGCTCAACGGTCTCGAAAAGGTCCTTGTTGATCTCCTCAGCCGCAGTCTCGAAAACGTCCTCATCATCGATCGCCTCCTTGGGCGGAGACTCGAAAAGGACCTCATCATCGATTGGCTCCTCGGGTGGAGTCTCGAAAAGGACCACTGAACCTGACCAGTTTTCTGGTTAACCCTCTGTCTACTTCCACTTCTGTGGTTTCCTCAACCCCAGAAAGTGATGTGTTTTCCTCCAGATTGAAGCCTTCTCTTCAGAGAAGAGAATCTTAAGAGACATCTTTTAAGGTTGTCTTTTAGTAAGTAATGAAATACCTATGAAGCTAATGACATTCACATCAGCATGAGCTGTAATAATGAGCAAATGTTAGCATGCTAACAGACTAAGACTAAGACTCCAGATTGAAGCCTTGTCATCTCTGAGAGCGTGTCATCAGAGACTTCAGCCTCCTCAAGGGGTTCAATGTCCGGTGCTTTAGGGATGACCTCCTGCTTGCACGGCATCACTTCAAGCACTTCAACCTGTGGTAGGGGTCCAATGGCAAGTACAATGAAAAGAGACACCTGCTGCTTTGAATTTCACTTTTAATGTTTTGTTGTTGTTTTTTTTAAATTAAGGTCACTTTCCCTTTCTCACATTCACACCTAGTGACCTAACCTGTCTGTGGGGAGAAACCAGAGCACCTGGAGAAAACCCCAAACATAGATAGGAGAGCATGTCATGCAGACTCTGCCCAGAACCTGCATCATGTGAGGTGACAGTGCTAACCACTGCACCACATGACTACCTGCAGAAGTACTGCAAAAATTAGCTGCCCCTTGATTGCAGAATCAGCTTGTCCTGTTCAGATTGGTAGAGGAACTGTGTGACTGTAGGTGGCGTACGGCACAAGCAGCTGGTAGATAAATTCTCGCAGGAAGTAATTAGGTGGTGCAGCGCTAAAGTATGTCAGCGCACCATGGATCCCAAAGAAAACGAGTGCAGCTGTGATGCCAATTTTTAAGGCTGCTTTCATTAGACCTGTACCACGTCGACGCTCAACGGTCTCGAAAAGGTCCTCGTTGACCTCCTCAGCCGGAGTCTCGAAAATGTCCTCATCATCGATCGGCTCCTCGGGCGGAGTCTCGAAAATGTCCTCATCGTCGATCGGCTCCTCGGGCGGAGTCTCGAAAATGTCCTCATCGTCGATCGGCTCCTCGGGCGGAGTCTCGAAAAGGTCCTCATCGTCGATCGGCTCCTCAGCCGGAGTCTCGAAAAGGACCCCATCATTGATTGGCTCCTCAGTCGGAGTCTTGAAACGCCCTTCATTGATCGGCTCCTCGGGCGGAGTCTCCAGAAAGCTGTCATTGCTCGCCTCATTTCTAACATGAGCTAATATCACCTCCTCCTGCCCCATCTCTATGTGGTGCTTAAGACGGCAAATTGTGTCTCTCATATCAGCATTGAGGAGGTTATGCTCCTCTGTTATTTCCTGACTATAAGCAATTTTCCTCTTCTGTTTTGATATGAGCTCATTGTTATTCAGGGTGACTTCCTCAGCCTCCCTCAGCTGGAACTCAAGTTCTTTTACAGCTGCCCTGAGGTCTTTGTTCTCCAGGTTTACTTTGTCTGTCAAAGGCTCAAGATGAGCCAGCTCATCAGCCATGCTCTTATTCTGCTTTGTCAGAAAGTCTTTGTCTTCCTGGAGCTCATGCAGTGCCAGACTCAAATTTGTGGTCTCAACATGTTTTTCCTTCGTCAGGAATTCAACACGTTCCTGCAGATCATTAATATCTGCCCACAAATCATCATTTAGCTTCTGTTTTGTGGTTAGCTGAGATTTGAGTCCGGTCAGCTCAGTATGGTGGTTCTTCCGAGTGTCCTCTAGTTTATACTCAAGTTCACACACAGTTGACCACAGCTGCTCATTCTCAGTGCGTTTCTTCTTACACAGAGAGTTTAGAGCAGCAATGTCAGCAGTCAGACTGTGGTTTTTCTCATTGAGAATCTTCTCTTTGTCCCGAAGCCTCTGCAGTGATATGTACAGGGCTTCTTTCTCTGTGAGGTCTTTCTCTGTCAAAGATTTCTGAAAATCCACTGTTGCCTGCAGATTTTCAATCTCAGTCCTCTGTCTCTCAATTAGAGATTTGAACTGGTCAAGCTCATCAGCCATGCTCTTATTGTGCTTTGTCAGAAAGTCTTTGTCTTCCTGGAGCTCATGGCATGCCAGACTCAAATTTGTGGTCTCAACATGTTTTTCCTTCGTCAGGAATTCAACACATTCCTGCAGATCATTAATATCTGCCCACAAATCATCATTCAGCTTCTGTTTTGTGGTTAGCTGAGATTTGAGTCTGGTCAGCTCAGTATGGTGGGTCTTCCGAGTGTCCTCTAGTTTATGCTCAAGCTCACACACAGTTGACCACAGCTGCTCATTCTCAGTGTGTTTCTTCTTACACAGAGAGTTTAGAGCAGCAATGTCAGCAGTCAGACTGTGGTTTTTCTCATTGAGAATGTCCTCTTTGTCCCGAAGCCTCTGCAGTGATATGTTCAGGTCTTCTTTCTCTGTGAAGTCTTTCTCTATCAAAGATTTCACTGTTGCCTGCAGATTTTCAATCTCAGTCCTCTGTCTCTCAATTAGAGATTTGAACTGGTCAGGCTCAGCAGTCATGCTTTTTATCAGGCAGGCAGTGTAACTGACCGTTTTCTGCTGCCTGGTATGCGTACGGCCTGGTGTTACGTCCACAGCGCCCAACAAAGTTGCCATATTGTCTCTCTCCATACTTGAAGGAATGAAGTTGAATGAATTGTTCACACAGAAGAAAAGCTGTTGCTAACTTGTTGACTGTTGTTTGCCTATGTCCATATACAATGAATTTAGCTACCTGCTTGTGACAATATTTATAAACTTTTTCCCCCTTGACGTGCCATCCATGCCTCTGATGTGTCCGTGCCTTTGATGTGTCCGTGCATTGCGTCATATGCGGCACTGATCAGCTGTGACTTCGGTTCTGACGTCACAGTGGGTCAAACCTGTGTCATTTGATCAAATTTGCATCATGACTTTCTGACAGTGTGCTTTCTATGCCCCGTATAAAACCTTTATGCACGCTTTGAATGTTGCATCGAATGTTTACAATTTTTAATCGAAACTTTAAAATGTTATTGTTGGGATGTTCCTCAGCAAACAAGCTGTTAACATTAATTTGATGCATGGGGGCAGACCAAGGTCCAGCAGAAGTTCTAACTGGAGCTGGAGGGGAGATGCTATGGCTGATGTCATGTCATCCTTTATCACAGAAATACTCGGGAGAATTATCTGTGGATATTTTCCATCAGGAAAACTTTCACTGCAAATTTCCTTCAGATGAATCTAGACACTGCAGTATTAGGAGTCATTATGTTACCATACGTTATTGTGGTTATGGCAAGAAACATTGACGCTGTACCCTAAAGAGAAAGAAAAAAAAATCTCTAATTTATTATTTCCAGTCGATGTTATGTCTTAATGCAATAATGTTAATCTATCCACCTTTGATTATTTATTAACTTTAATTTCCATTTTAAGACTGTCTTTTTCTTCTGACCAGCGTGTATTTCTTAGATGTCTTAGATGTTAAGTGTTTCACTTGGATATATCAGATGCTCCACAGACATGAAAGGAAAACAGGAGTAGTGAAGCGGCAGCGGTGATTCCAGTTCGCCGGTAGGAGGAGACTCTGCCTTGTCTTCCGCGTTTCTCCCAGTCCTCCGACTGCACCGCACAGACATCTCCGTCCACATCACTGCGCTCTCTCCCCCTTTTTTCTCCATACAGCAAAAATAAGTCACCTGTACATACATTAGCCGTCGTTTCGGCTCCTCCATAACCCGTCATATTAATACAGAAACACCCCGGAGTAGTCGACCGCCTCATCCATGTATTGGAGTCCTGGGCCCCAGCGCACCGGCTCCCGCTCCAGCCATGTCGGCCAGGAAAGCAGCGGCTGGCGGCGGTGACAGAGCGGGAGGTGAACCGGCAGGTAATTAAAAACAGTGTAAAAGCTAATCGCCAGTTTGAATGTTCATACTGGGGGACTGAATGTATGTGCGGCGACCAGATTTAGAAGGAAAAAGCGAAGCGCAGCGGTACGTTTTTGGTCGTTTGTCGCCGGTTGACCGTAACTTTGCGCTATTTCAAAACTAGGTCAGTGGATCAGTGGAGCAAACTGGCCCTATACGCCATTTATATAACACTGCCCGACATTGTTTATCATCGTGTAGGGTGAGACTAACGTTATATTTCGACATTTCGTCAATAAAAACATTATTTCCATTTAAAGCCCACGAGCAGTATTTGCTCACGTTAACCTGAACGACCGAGCTAATGTTAGCTTAGCAATGTTAGCATGGCCTGTTTACCAGATTTCAAACCAGCCTGTCAGAGGTGATTTTACGGCCTATTACAATCTGTCACTGTGGATATTTCTTTCACTTTAATACTCAGTGCTTTCCTGTTAATTTGCTGTGTTAAAGTACCATTAATGTTTGCCGCTGTTTCGGCCTAACTAGGTAATTATGTGGTCGTTCCCCCATCGGTGAATTAGCTAACATAGTCTCTTTATACAGAGACTGTACATGTAAAAAATCAACTCAGCTGCCTTTTGAGTCTAACTGAAATCAATTAGTCAGAAGACCAACTTCACTCCACACGAGTTGTAAACAGTGCCAGTGTAGTGTCTCTTACTTGAAGATGTTAACATAAATCAATAGCAAACTGCTGAAGGAGGAACATTTAGCCTTTATTTATGACCATTTATTACAAACCAGGAAGCCTCAAACAGCCAACACAGGATCAATCTAACTATTGGCTTTAGACCTAAATATAACAATCTCTAATCAGGTCTATCCAATGTTAAGATATCTCCTCCAAAAAAAGATTAAGATAATGCATTTTGCATTGTCAAGACTATTGTACACTCCATACTGTTGCATGATAGTTACATAGAGGTCCAATAACAGGATCATTAATTTAATTTGGAATGGCTCAATTGGTCCCCATTATATGAAACCAGATGTATTTGCCTTTTTCGGGGGAGGCTAATAAAGCTGTTGTCAATAGAGAAGGAGGTTTTTGTTTGTTTGTTTGTTTGTTTTTGAAGATGAAGTTCAACAGATGTGCCTCAGTTGATTGTCAATGAGCTAAACATTGAATTTTTGTGAAATAACATACTTCCAACTGAATTTTCGTCAAGTTTTTTTTTTGTAGTTTTAAGAATGTAGAGATTGCAGACATAATTGACAATGTGTTTGTCTCAATGCAACAAATGTTTTTGTCCAAGGTAAAGGCTCTATTATACTGTCAAACTGTGGTTAGTAAACATACAATGTTGGTTACGGTTAGTGATTGCAACCAATTTTGGGTGGTAGTGGTCTTTCCCCAGAGAGACAAATGAAGTATTGGTGTTTTCAGTAAACTACTGGGAAATTACTGAAACTTCAGCAAACAGACCAAGCAGTGTAAAAAGGCAGCAAATCCTCACAGTTGAGAAGCTGGAACCAGTTAATCTTTGGCAATTATCAACACAAATAATCAGATGCCATGTTGAATTCAATATGACTGAACAAGTTGTTTCTCCCCTTTGTCCATATTCAGAGTGCTATTTTGTAGAGCATTTGTAGACATTTTTCTCTGCTTCACAGCACATTAATTTGTATGAAATCAGCATGCAGTTAACTGTGTTCCAGTAGCATACATGTTTGATGGGGACTTGAGTGTTATCAGATCAAGCTTTTGTATTGGCAGTCAAAGACTGTGGACTTAACAGATCCCAGGGGTGTGTATGTGTATGATTCACTTTATGATTGTGCAGTAGGGTGGCATACCTAGCTCATCATCTAATTTGACCACACAGTTAACAATTGCTGCATAGATATAAATACCTCTGCAATTTAACTTTGGACCAAAAAAATATGAAAGTATAGCTTGAGTTTTTAATATGATAAACCAGTCTGCCTTTTCCTTGTGGTGCCATTGCAGTGTGACAATGTGAGTAGGACATGCAACAGGGCTTGTGGGGTTATTTAGGTGCAGCAGATGCTCATTCATGGATTGAGTGAATGAGCAAGTTAATGAACACGTGAGCAAGAGAGAGGGACTGAGGGAGCTGGCAGAAGGATGTCTGTATGGCCTGATGTCCAGTCATCTAGTTGCCTTCACTGTAGCCCTGTAATCCAACAGGTCTTGACAGGGAGAGCGGTATTAAAAATCAGGTTGTCGCTGATCTGTTAATGGCTATTTGGGTCACAGGGTCTGTGGAACAGAGTTAAAAATAGTTGCCATGGATATCAGCCACATTTGTTCTGTCTCATGCTGTGCTCTTAAGTTTCTCTCCCACACATACACTCACATTCTGGGGATGTGACAAATAATACTCAGTGTTAAGTAAAATCTCCTGCTGTAGTCTTTGGTTGGAAGGATACATAAGTCTTAATGGTACATGAGGTACATGAAAAGGACACCGGATTAGTTAAGAAAAAACAAGGCTATTCTGTTTAGCAGCTAATTGTAACTGTATTAATGAATGTTAGATATATGTTGGTTCCAGTCAAATGTTAGGAACCACTTTTCTATGTTTAATATTGTAAATTGGATACTTGTGGTTGTGTTGACTGCTCACAGAAAATAGTAAAGCAATATCACTGTCTGGAGACTGGTAACATGTGATTTACATTTTTCATTTTTTTTGTAAACTTCAGTATTAAAGAAATGAATAATACACTATGCACATAAAAAGCCTTTATGAAAATGGAATATAGTACTTACAATGTGAAAACTTAGCAAGAAACCCATTAACCCTGGTTAACCATGTCTTTGGGTGGCTCTGAGACAGACATACATAGGCACATCATGTATTTTAAAAAATGACACGAGGTTTTGAGAGATTGGTTCAATGCTCGGACTAGCTGTTTGTTGATTAGACTTTATAAAAAATTAGCAAGTTGAATATCAGGATTAGACTAATACCTGAGCTGATCACGATCCTTCTAGACAAAGTTTGTGATTCCACCAGATGTACCACAGTGTTTTTCAGAAGCTATCAGGCATGGCCCCCCACCCTGCTCCTCTTAAAATAGTCTAGTCTGTCAGGGAACATGCGTAGGAACTCAGACACAGGAACTTTCAATTTCAGCAAATGAACCATATCAATGCAGGCACCCATGCCCTTTTTTCTGTGTTACATAGTAAAGGAATAATAAATATCGTTGGCTGTCAGGCTGTTGATCAACTATGTGAACCACTTGATTTCAGCTGTTGCTATTTCCCATGATAGAGACATTTTGGAGCTTGTTGATTTATTGGTCATCTTCAGCATCCCCAGTATGAACAGATAGTATTTTGTTTCCTCTTTATTAGCATGGTCCTACAACTGTGTTGACTGATACAGAACTACTGTAAAGGATTGGTGTGATATGTTGTCTGTCAGTAACTGCTGGAATGCTGGAACTGAATTTCAAAGGCTCTTTGTGAGTTCCTTTCAAGAACACCATGATCATATTTGGGTGAGACATCTGAAAAAGTGCTATCTGGCAGATTTATGGCTTGAAATAACTTATTGCAAATGAACATATGGATGCGGTTATAAATGAAATCAAATCCCCACTTCTTACGACCAGTTACAGCTTACTGTGTCTTGTGTGTTTCAGAAGACGTGCTGGTTGAGGAAAACCAATGCAGTTCTATGTCTTTGACCAGCCTGATGACCTCGTCCTCTGCTGCTGGCATGTCTCTGAGCATGGAGATGCCCCGGAAACGCAAGGGCAGCATGGACAACCAGTAAGTTGTGTGACTGTTTTAATTTGGATTACAGAAAATCTCATTAATCCAGTGACCTAAATTGTTGCTAATTGCTATTGATAGTAATGAATTTTCTTTCCAGGGATAGAAAAACTGCTTCCATCCCTGACGCAGATATGGAAGATGACCAAAACGGGTACTGTGTGCTAATTAAGGGCTTTTAGAGCTCACCTGCTTAATTTTTTTTCCTGTGCATGTGAGTACAAAATTTAAATGTGAGGTTTTTCTGCTCTACAGGTCAGATGCAGAGGACCAACATGTAAAAATTAAATGCTTCAGGTAGGTTGTATTTGACATAACCACATTTATAACATTTCCACCTTCTTGTAATGTCACCATCAATCATAAAATGTTCAATGTTCAAGTCTTTTAGCATCTGTCACATTTCACGGAAGCAGATGAAGAATGGGTGAAAGGAGACAACTCCTCTAAATCTTCTAACTTATTTATCGTTTGATTATATTTAATGTTTCTGCAGGGAACCACACAGCCAAATTGAGAAGAGGAGACGTGTCAAAATGAACAATCTCATTGACAAACTATCAGCCATGATTCCCACTTGTAACCCCATGTCCCGAAAGCTCGACAAACTTACTGTGCTCAGAATGGCTGTGCAGCACCTCAAATCTCTCAAAGGTACCACATCAATCAATGGCCATTTATTTTAAAAAATAATGTACTCTGACTTTGTTGTAGCTGATGCATTCAGGTAATTCAGGAATAATTCTGGTTTATTGCCACTTGGATTTTATTTTCGGAATTTTGGCTGTCATTTTACTTAAAATAGATTGGTGGATAGATTTAGATAGAATTTTAGATATATTTTTAATTCTTGTCTGACTTGTTTTTAAGCAATTTTTCTCAACAGTCAATGTAGTGAGTACAGTGCTATTACTGAAGGAATTGATGGTCTAAAATTCTCAAAATAAAATACAAGTTGTATATACCTCCTATTTAAACTGTTACTTGTTCTTCTTAATATTTTTACTGCTGCTATCCCCTGTGACATGTAAATTTCCCCACTGTGGGATGAATAAAGGCTTATCTTATTAAACTGGAACTATTCTTTAAACCTGCCATGTGATGTATTATTCTCATATCGGACTATTATTTTTGTCTTTTTTATTTAGGTTCAGGAAGTTCTTTTTCTGAAGCCAACTACAAACCATCGTTCCTTCCCGACGAGGAGCTTAAACACCTTGTCCTCAAGGTAAAAATACTATTGATAAAGGCAACAGACTATTTTTGTTGCCACAATTAGAGAAACTGATATTGCAATGGAACACCTGTTTTTTTGGTGTTTTGTTCAAAGATAATTGCTTCAGCCAAATGCTAAGTGATCTAATTGCCAAGCTGAGTTCATGACCTGTCAATCACTTGGATGAGGATGTCTTAAACTTTTCATTCACATGCCTCAGATCAGGTTATAAATTTAAGATAGCAACAATGCACCTGCTTTACTGTAGGTTCTGTTCATCTGAGACTACATACAAAAAGCACCAAATTAATCTGAAGAGAGAAAGAGAGAGAGATCAAAATTGTTTATATGAATCAAATTTGCCGTTCTTCTTAGATTTGTTTGCAGTGAATTTTCCTGATGATAAAAATGGTTCATTAAATACATTACATTAAATACAATAAAATAAATAAATAAAATGAAACAAATCTACTCAATGGTCTCTTGCTTTTGTCTTGACCATGTCATCACATTGGATCCCCCTATTTTCCTCCATGTTTCTTTGTCGTGCAGGCTGCAGATGGGTTCCTGTTTGTAGTGGGCTGTGATCGTGGGAAAATAGTTTTTGTCTCAGAGTCCGTGACGAAGATATTAAATTATAGTCGGGTAACGCTTTTACATTTGTTATCGTATGTGCAGCATCCTTGTTCTTGTGTAACCCCGGACACACCAGATGGGTTGCGTTGTCTTGGCACCAGTGTTAATGCTCTAGAACCCACCAGCACATGTGTGGCCCTGTAGTGACACATTGTGTGCACGTACTTTACAAAAGTACCCGTTCATTCTAAAGATGAAATGTATTATAGTTTTACTTAGTTAACTTTGTGGATTACAGTCAAATAATACTCTACTGCTACTAATAGTATATTTGAAATTTTGTCAGTGTTTTTGTTTTTTCCAAAAATGACCAAATTACAATTCAAAATGCTTGCTTGAAAGAAATCAGTAGACAGACATCAATGGCTGAAAACAAAGATGTTGGTGCATACAAATTATTCATTGGGTGATGGAGCACAGTGTACTATGTATTAATATCGTATTTTTGAATAAAGGAATCAAAGAACACCAACAAGCTGTTCTTCAAGAAACCTTTCAGAAATGAGCCACTGGTTTTTCTGTCTTTTTAATGAAATATAAATCTTCATCTCTGCTCCACTCAGTATCTGGTGTGCTCCGGGGTCAATAGTCCACAGTCAGTGTACTTTGTACAATTTATTTGTCAGCAGGAATTTCCTTAGATGCAGAATGGTTTTGACATTTCTTTTTATCTGCATCAGAGCCATGTTTAGGTCAGTTTGATAAGCTGTCTGTTCTTCCTACAGGCGGAGCTGATTGGACAGAGTCTGTTTGATTACATACACCCAAAGGACATGGGGAAAGTAAAGGAGCAGCTGTCAGCCTCTGAATTATATCCTCGTGAACGGCTAATAGATGCTAAAAGTAAAGCAGTTATTTTGTGTGTGTGTGTGAGAGAAAGAGTGTGTGTGTGTGTGTGTGTGTGTGTGTGTGTGTGTGTGTGTGTGTGTGTGTGTGTGTGTGTGTGTGTGTGAGAGAGAGAGCATATTTAACCATTTAACATGCCTGTCATGTCTCCAGCCGGTCTGCAGGTCCAGGCTGACTTGCCGGTTGGTGCAGCACGGCTGTGCTCAGGTGCACGCCGCTCATTCTTTTGCCGCATGAAGTACAATAAAATTTCTGTCAAAGTGGAGGAGAAGGAATTCCAAGCCTGCACCTCCAAAAAGAAAGGTAGGTAAATTATCCAGTGGAGTAATCAGTAGATCTCTTAGCACGCACTAGAGTTTCTATAATATCATTCAGGTATGCTTCCATCCATCGGAAGTGTAGTCTATGGTGTAAAGCAGTGGTTTTCAGACTGTGAGGCTAAGTTGAAAGGGAGACATGGGGCAAATACATTGTGTGAAGTAGGCTTCAGCAGTGTCAGGGTATTTAAAAATTCTGTATGATGATTAAGTATGATTGTCTACACTGTCAAAAATAGACGCTTCTCTTTCTATTAAACTGATGTCAAAAAAAAACACCAATACCTCCATATATCACATACCCCAGTGAAATATCAGGAAGGTATGGAGGTATGAAAAAATAGTAATAAATTACATTTAAGCCTGAGCACGAGTGAGTTGCTTAATTTGATCAAATATCTGACTCCTTCTCAGAGGCATAACTCAAGTCTTAACCTGGTTTGTGATGTTCATTGTGAATAAACCTCCATAAAACTTCATAAATCATAGAAAGAAAGACATTATAATTACAGATTAATTTGGCTGTAAATGTGTTTCGTTTTCTTCAAATAAGATTTTTTTTGACAATGCAAAGGCATCAACATGGTTTTTACACTCCTTGAACACAGACACTTTATTCATTCGTATACAGATATTTGCAATGTGTTGCAAACCTTTGGGCATAAAGATAGTTGGGGGATTTTGAAAACCCCTGGTGTAACAGAATAATTAATTTGATTTCATTTTTTTGTATATATATTGTGATTTGTTTTTGCATGTGCCTACAGAGTCCCAGAAGTACTGCACAGTTCACTGTACAGGCTACATGCGCAGCTGGCCTACCAGTCAGTTGGGAGCAGAGGGGGAGGGCGAGGGAGACAAGCAGGATAGCTCCCACTTCAGCTGCCTGGTGGCGGTGGGACGCATCCACTCCCACTCATCTCCACAGGTTAATGGAGAAGTCCGAGTTAAACCCACAGAGTTCATCACGCGCTATGCCATGGATGGCAAATTCACTTTTGTCGATCAAAGGTAGAATTGAATTTCAACAAGACGGTGGTAGAGGGCTGTGATTTGTTGGTGTATGACTTTAATATAATGTATGAATCATTGAGACATTTCATAAATCTTCCATTGACCTTACTAGCATCTGTCAACTGCCTTTGAGTACATACAGTATTCTGAATAAAAGAGTATATGTTTACAATTCACACTAATATAATGCACTTGTATGCTCTTTGAACAACATTTTCTTTTTCTTGTCTTCTCTTCTCCAAAGAGCTACAGCCATTCTTGGTTATCTTCCGCAAGAATTGCTTGGGACGTCATGTTATGAGTACTTCCATCAAGATGACTTACTGCAGTTAGCTGACAGACATCGAAAAGGTCAGTTCTATTTTTTCTTTTTTCTTGGGTCCTTTATTAGCTTTTTCTATCTCAGCTTAGATGATGCCTGCATTCTTCAAACATGTAGGCCTATTTAGATAAAATTTGAATTTACAATACAGCTGCAGTGTTGAAGCACAGATCTATCTTGATATCTTTATTCAAGTAAGTCACTATGTTGTGATTGTTTCACCATATTTTTTTGTCTGCTGGTCTAGTAGTGTTCTCTACCTGAAGCAGATGATACTGATGCTTCATTTTCCACTCTTCAGTCCACTAACTCATCCTCTCACTGTTTTTCTTCCACAGTGCTGCGGAGTAAAGAGAAAATAGAAACAAACTGCTATAAGTTCAAAACGAAACATGGCTCTTTTGTCACCCTGCAAAGTCAGTGGTTTAGTTTTGTAAATCCCTGGACCAAAGAAGTAGAATACATAGTGTCAACTAACACAGTTATATCGTGAGTGTACATTTCAATCTCTTTGTGCACAATCTAAATGTCTTTCTACCTGACATAGATATACAGTATATTAATCAGAGGTTCACTGGTTTTCTAATCCCATGACCAGGCATGATAACAGTCACACCAGTCGGTCAGGAAAGTCTGAACAGTCAAGCAATTCCAAGACTTCTGAAGGTCAGTTCAAATGAAAAAGTCAATAAATGTATTACCTCATAGGTACCTCTGATGTCCTGTGGTACTTTAAGTTCTCTGGTCCTTTCACCTCTAACATTTTTTTCTGTTAGAAGATGGCAAGAAGTCCCTTCCAATTATACCAGGGATCTCCACCACACCTGGAGCTATGATATATGCTGGAAGCATAGGGACCCAGATTGCTAATGAGCTGCTGGATTTCAACAGGTATGGCCTCACAACAGAAATTTCATCAGGAACAAATCTTTTTCTTTTCTTTATTGTTCATGCGCATTAGTGCAGCAGTCTTTTTACAGCTATAATTGCTTCTATAATATGCTTCTCAGTTGTTGTACATGTTGCTTTGTGCACTTTTAAGTTGAACTTTGTCTGTGTTGCTTTTAGAATGAACTCATCACCTTCCAGTGGTAGTGTCAGCCCGTTCAGTCTACCACCGGATAAGTGTCAACAAACTCACAATCAAATAAGCAACAATGTAAGTCCTAATTTTCAACAATGTTAGCTGGATATAGACTTGCCCATTTTCACAGTGAATGCACTTTGTGCCCTGAGGGAGAAGCAGGTAATGATCAACAGGGACAGGGCTCTGTTAACAGTTTGTATCATTTTGAAATGACACCAAATCAGCTTTTATTGTAATGCTAACATTTTTTGTTACTGGTGTAATGTCCCAATATTTGGCCAAATTTAGTAAAAATATCTGTTACTACCCAAATAAAGTGAGAATTTTATTTCTAAACTGACGAATGGTACATAAACATATGATGAATTTCTTCCAACGGTTGAAATCAAAGTCTACAGAGATTTGATCCTTTCCTCCTTCTCTTCTCACGAGTAAACTGCTGCCATGTTGCTGCTAGGGCTGTAATTAGCTTTCCTCTTCTGGTCTTTAGGTGCCAAATGGAGAGGCAACAGACATGGAGATACCAGGAAAGTCCAGCTCAGAAGATGAGCCACAGGGGGCTGCATTCTCAGGAGGAGAAACACTCATGGGTAATGTCTCTAATACTTTTAATGAGCTTATTTATAAATGGCATATAGTACCATGTTTATTTTTCTCCTCTTATGACTCCATCACCTTGTATTTTTTCTGTCACCCCATCTCACCACAGAGGAGAACTCCCAGCTGGATTTGGACAGCGTGGTTGGACCGGGCCTTAGTAGTCTTAGCAATGATGAAGCAGCCATGGCAGTGATCATGAGCATCCTGGAGACAGACACAAACTTGGGCGAGGCTGTGGACTTTGAAGAGATGCACTGGTCTTTATAGAATCTGCTCTTACACTCTGACACTGCAGCATATTCAAAAACACTTGGACCATCAGTTTTTTGATGATGAGACCTGCTTGAATGCTTACTCTAAGATACAGCATTCCTTCTTTTTTATGGACTTTTTTTTTTATTAGTAACCTTTTTCCACATAAGCTGTGTAGTCTTTGTGTGGCTGCTCTAACAGGGAGCAGGATCGACAACAATAAGGGACACTTGCTTCCCCTCTTCAGAAGGAGGATCTGCCTCTAAAGCCTTACAGCGATCTGCCTGCCCTGAAACGCTGTTTCTATCTGCTTTCCTCACATCTACCCTCATCCTCTGTTTAACTGAAGAGGCATCACAAGGTTGAAGAACCCATGGACATCAAATGCCTGTGACATTATGTACGATGGCTTGGGATTCCTGCTTATATTTCTCTCCCTTACCTACATTTGATCAATGGTAGGGAGTGACGATGCAAAAAAAAAGAAATTGCACTGAATCGATTTCCTTTTTTTTTTTTTTTTTAAAGGTTGTAATTTGATAGGTACTGTATGTTTAATTAAATGCGAGGAAGACACCTTGACAACCTGGCCCATCTCTGTGACCCCTCAGGATCCAAGCCGTAGGTAGCTAGTGTACCACGGCAGACCACACTTCGATAACCTCTAACTTTGAGAGTCACCCGACGACGTGCCACTCAGAGAATTTCTCTTAACTTGTCAGTATCTGAACATTTTTCATGGAAACAGTCCAGTAACCTCCTCTCTTGTACACTGACTTGAACATACTGTATATGTGTGGATTTTGTATGATTGCAAACACCATGTCTTCAGGCCATATCTGTCTTAAAGGGATAGTTTGCATAGGAAGAATATTTGAAGTTTTTAATATGTACTCTTCTATAGACATTAAGCCCCCAATGTTGGTTGCCCTGGATTTTATTTGCCCTCACTCTAAACTTTTAACATTTCCTGTCAGAAATGATCCACCTTCATAAATCTGTAGGACAGCAGCCAGTTTTGACCATTGGTTGACCATTCATGCATTCACGAGCACTACAGTACTACTTCATGCAAGGTGAAACAGCACTTTAGAGGTGTTGAAATGGAGGCTTGGTACCAACAGCTGAACAAATCCATTTCACATCTGTGACATTTTATCGATTTGTGTTGGAGTTTGATCTTGAGTCTGATGGTAGAAATGATAACTCAGGGAGTGACAGAAACAGAGCTGCCCCATTTACAATGACACAGTTCGTAGTAGCCGTAGCAGTATTTTGTCCTCCTTTTTCCCTACATTCTGTACATTGAAATGAGTCATGTCTGGTAATGAGCCGGTATGTGTTCAACTATGGGTCTGTGTTCTTACACTTATTGCCAGCTTTATAATTGTGCAGGAAAGCCATAGCTTCTTTTTTTCATGCACTGTTATGCACTGGCAGTCATTCAAAAGACATGATCATATTTTATGTGCTTGTCAGAGGCACACAACATTGTCATACATACATTTATTAAGGGATTATGCTATGCAGAGTTATCATTCCATTACTTCTAAATTGTAAGGTATGTTCCATTGTCTCTTCATGTAATGGTCACTCCCATATCATGCATGACTCAGAAAAGGTATAAGACACACTGCTGACTTGTAATGTGACATTTGGTGAGAACTTGAATGAGTCACAGAGTTGTATGGATCCCGTTGTGATTTACCTCATGTAGTTTTCTTTTTTTTTCTAGAATGATTTCAAGTGCATATCTTGGATATTACTAACACCACCATGATAGTAATTATGTTATGACCTATACTGTATGTTAGTGATCTACTGCTGAGAATCATGTGACAGCCAGATGGCATTGTGGGTTGTGTATGGTAAAATTTAGACTCACCAAAGTATGTTAAATTATTTTCCCATGGTAATATTTCAATATTTCAGCAGTTTAAGCCCAGCTAATGCCAAATACTAATCAAATCTTTTTTTTTTTTTCATGTATGTTCATTTCAGGAAATTATTATATTAATAAGAAAAAAATCTTTGGTACACATAACTAAGTTCTGAAAAATGTCAACATTTCTCAGAAATAGTGAACCCACTGTCTACAAACTATATCTAAGAATGAGAACAAGCTGAAACCAGTCACTGTTTTGTATGTTACATTTCTCCATTCACATTTCTTCTTCCTGAATAATTTTGGGTGTACATGACTGGAGTCTCATTGGGAATGCAATGAAATGTGCAAAGTTCACTTTAAGATTTTGTCAAATGTGTTTGGACTGTGTATTTGGATCTTACCCTCAGTTATTAGTACCGAACCCAATCAGTAAAAGCATCTGTGGCTGTATTACCCAAATTTACAATATGAGGAACTGTAGCTTTTATGCTGTGCCACTGTTCACATTGGTATCATGGGCCACAATTTATAATCATCTCATGAGGACTTTTAAGGATTGTCCAATAATAACTCCTGCTTCAAGGATAGAAAAGGTTGTTATGAATCACAAATACTGTCTTTTCTCTCAAATGCTTGAATTTATGAGGAGCCGGTGGATGCAGCAGCAGAACTCATGAGGACCCTCCTGCCTGTGTCAGAAGTGCCTTTGGACATGTCTGCTCGGACACACAATAAACCTGTGTTGCTTATGGAGACCACCTCCCCACTTGGCTCCTCCGCAGACTGAAAGGAGGGCTAAAATGTATCGTTGGATTAACTTGATCCCACATGGCATACTGTGTGCTTCATGAATGAAGTGGAAACTTGTTCACCGAGCTGCACATGTTGGTTTCAGCACTCACTACCTAACCAAATGACCAGAGCTATAGAGTCGTGCCATTGACACAGACTGGTCTTTTTTTTAAGGTCCATTTTGTTTTCTTTCTTCTTTTTTTTTTTTTTAACCATTCTTTATATTCAATCATTGCACTGTTGTAGGTGTAATTTCCCCAGAAAGCTGAAAAGTTACTCTCACACACAGTTCATTTGGTGGTGATGGAGTGATGCTGAGAGGTCACATTTTTTTGCTTCTGTATCCAAAATAAAACCGTAGATTTTGTAAGCTAGGGAACATTAAGTTTTGATTTCATGCCCTCCTTTGTGTCTGGTTGCATGCCCTGTTTGTATCATTTATTAGTTTTTGAAATTTGTTGCATTGTTTGACTTGGGGAAATTATCACAGTCACTGCACAGGAGGAAGGACTTTAACCTTTGGGCTCATGTCGGACTGCTGGGAGCTTGTTACTGCCTCCATTGCCTCCTGCTACTTTACACCTTCATTCTTGGCTGATGTTTGATTTTCGGACCCCAGAGGAAGCGCTTACTGTATTTGTCATTTACTTTATTGCTGCTACTATCAGCATGTCTGGGCTGTCTTCCCAGGTTGTCATGCTAATAAATATTAGTTTACTAAACCCTCAACAGAAACTTCGGGCATATGTTCATATATCTGCCTTTGGATCTAACAGAAACACAGTTAAGAACCCTTTGTGATCAGCTACAGGACTCAAAACATTTCCTCAAACTCTTCTTTTCCTTCTACATTTTTCTATCCTCAGTGAAGCAGATTGACAAGCAGCAGCCTGCTTTTTAAATAATTGCATTGGCTTCAACTGAACCCACTTAGTACAACCTTCCTTTCTGTGCCCCCGTCCCTCCGAGGAGATTAGCTCTGTGTAATTTGTCAAATGTGATAAGGTAGTGGTTGGTGTAATTAAGAAAGCATGGCATAAGCTGGGATTTGTTGAGTATATTAGGTGAGTGGTGAATACAGAGCCGATGCAGCTCCTTTACAGAATGGGCCAAGCTGCAACCTTGCCTTGTCGGAAAGGAGAGTCTTATGTTACAGAGCTGTACGAATGGTTCAGGTAAGGTTTTAATTTGGTTTTTGACATCTGACTGAAAAGCTATTCACTCTCTCATGCCCTGGTGTGTTCAGGTAGAAGACCTTTGGTTAAGTAAAGGAAAGGGAGGACGGAATGGAAAAGGCCTCCATTTGAGCCATGAGAAGTTTTAACATACATTGCCACTTTTAACATGCAGTTTAACCTACAGATTTTGGGTTAAGTAAAGCAGAACTAGGTGTCTTTTCGTACAGTATGTGGAATGTGTTATTTTCCAGACAAATCCACAAAGCTTCTCCTGTGCCTTTTGTTTCTTAAACGTTTTCTTTAAAGTATCTTTTTCATTTCATCTCGACTCTTGACATTTATTCTGCTGTGTGAGAAATAGGTTGTCTTGCTCTACTTAATCTCCATGAGGACACACTGCTGATTAGCTTCTCTTTGCCATGTAGTAAAGTAGTTCAAAATCATTTGGCTTAATTATCTTAGCACTCAGATCCCAGGGTGTAAACAAGATTTCAAAGAACGTGTAATCTCCGCAGGTTGGGAATGGATTGACCTTAATTCTTAATAAAAAGGACACGTTTCACGCTCTCAAATCTGACCCTTCATCCAGACTGCCTCCATGTCTTCTTGTGGAATTCAACCACTGAAATTGTTTTTCTCTTCAAATAAATGTATTCTTTGTCTTTTTGTTCCAGAAAGTTTATTAATGAATGTCCAAGCGGGCTGATCACTCTTCATGAATTTCAAAGGCATTTCTGCAATGGAACAGTGGGCAGTGAGTCTGCTGAGTATGCGGGACAGATTTTCCGCACATTGGACAGTAATGGGGTAAGAAGAGTGCTCTAAATGACTTTAAGGTGTATATCTGATGAGCCGGGGGAATACTTTCTTAAAGCACTAACAGGACGCTAGAAATGCCTGTTTTCTACCATAATGACGCACAAAACTCAAAACGACCTACAAAACTGAAAAACAAGCATTGGCATTAATGTGGGTGCTTCTCTTCAGGATGGCGTGGTTGATTTCAGGGAGTATGTCATGGCCATCAGCATGCTCATAGAAGGTTCAGCTGTGGAGAAGCTGCGCTGGTCATTCAAGCTCTATGACAAAGACCGAGACGGAGCCATTACAAGAGAGGAAATGCTGGCCATCATGCAGGTGTGTGTGTGTGTGTGTGTGTGTGTGTGTGTGACATACACCTGCTGTGAGCAACAGTCCGGACCTACATTAAAAACTCCAGCTTCTTTATGAGATGACTGATATGTGTTTCCTTTTGTTTTCAGGCTGTTTATAAGATGAGTGTAGCAGCTGTTTTAACCAAGCCCAACCCACTTACAGCTGAAGAATGTACCAACAGGATATTTGTGCGATTAGATAAAGACAATAATGGTGAGGAAATGATTTTCCCTTTCTGCTTGAAATCATGGTGTTGTGTTATTTCAGCATGGAACCTAATGCAGACTGCAGTTCTTTGTGGAACCATTAATAAAAAAAAAAGGGGGAAGTTAAACAATCTAAATTAGCTTTAAAAAGTTATTGTCTTCTCAAAGCATTTATGTTTGGAACAAGTCTTTAAGTCTGAGATCATTATGCAGTTCAAGAGAAGAAGCAAGCATGATAATGCATCTAATAGAAATGTGCACAAAATATTAAAAATAATGCTAAATTCACTAAACATACCAGAGATCTAACCCTTAACCTCAGAGATATTCAGTTCAAAAGATTTGATGAAGATTTGAAAAATCCAAAATCTGTGGTTGTAAATGTACATAAGTCTCCACATAATTATTACATTTGAGAAAACATTAAAGACAGCCAATATTCTTTCTATATCTATTATACTCATATATCTCAATGCTTGCAGTGTTTTTTTAAATCTATAATCACGGTCTGTCCTTGTCATGTCCGCAGCCATCATCAGTCTGGAAGAGTTCATAGAGGGAGCACTGGATGATGATTGGATCAGGGAAATGCTGGAATGTGACCCCAGCACTGTAAAGGTGGAGAGGCCCCTCAGGAGGGACACCATTTTGGGGACCCATGGTTGACCTGAAGTAGGGTATTCTATTCACTGGAAGCAGAGAAATGAAGCAGGCAGTGTTTGGACTGAAATTTCCAGTAATCGTTGCAGCAACACAGCTTCCATTCACTGTGACAAATTACATCACGGCCCATTGAGTAACTTCAAGGTTGATGCTGGAGAGCACCAGGAAATCTAGATACAGTTTTATTAAGCTGCCACAAATATTAAAAGCATTCATTTCTGCCTTGTTGCTTTACTTTGTATTATTGATCTTATGCTGTTTGAATCAGTGTTTAGTGATGTTCTATTGTTGGTGTTTTGTTTGACTGCATCATTTGATGTAGTTTTAATCATTTCTGTTTATCTGAGTCTGGTTTGCATCTCCTCTTACCCAGTGGTGGAAAGTAACTAAGTACATTCACTACATTTATCTGACAGCTATAGTAACTAATTACTTTGCAGCTTAAAGATTTTTACCTACAATATATATCACCAGATAGAAAATATGATGCATTGTCCTTATATACTGCCAAGTAACATATAAAGTTGGCAAAGTGAACTCCACCTTGATCAGCTACAACATCAAGATGACACTTAGATGTTATTACATCAATAACAATAATCTAATAACATAATATGTAACATACTCTGGGCCACTCTGCATATTGAGTAACTGCTTAAGTGTATTGTTTTGTTAATAGGCCTACTTGTGCGACATAATTTTATTTAAATAAACTTCGAGTTCATAACTTTTACTTGTATTGGACTGTTTTTGCAGTGTAGTATTGCTACTTTCTTGAGGATATTTACACTTCCGGACCACTTGATGTCGCCTGTGTTTTTAAAGCAGACACACAGGCACCACCAGACTTTGAGGAATATGCTGCTCTAATGTATCAGCACACGCACTGAAGGTTTCATTCACCCTCACCACGTTTAAGGCCGTTGATTATGGTTGCTCCTGGTCAGTTTTCACACAGATAATTTGACAATGTATCACTCTTTTCATCTCATAATAAGAACCTGTGGACACTGTGAATTGTTTTCCGCTGCGAAGTTGTTTCCGTCCAGCAGGTGGCGGTAGTGCACCTCAAATGTTTACCAGCCGCCATAGAGGCACAGAAGAAGAAAGGAGACGACGGAGCCAATGGAGGCGGGATCTCACAGCCACGACGTCCCGAGTTTTCCAGCGATCTTGTCACTTCGACATCATGGCGTAGAAATGCGGACGAGTGGGGACAGAAGTGGACACGGAGAAGCTCAGAAACCAACAATCGTGGATTAAATAGAGGGAGCAAATATTGGAAATCTGTTGGAGCCGGGTGTCGGTAAGTGATTTATTATCTGCACTAAGTTCAGTGGAAACAAACGACTGCTGTGATTCAATGTTCACGGTTTGTCTACGTGTTTTTTTTCTATTACTGAAGATGAAGTTGTAGTAATAGTTCCCAAATGGTCCTGTGGTAACTTCGGGGCTTTTTGCCGTGGTTATCAAGTTGGTTGAGCCTCGCTTTTACTCCACTTGTTGCACATTAGCACGGTAAGAAAATGTCCTCATTGTCTTTGTTGAACTAATTCAGCCTAACTTTCCCTGTTAACTTTAAACAAAGTATCAACCCTCATAAAGCTGGGATTTCATACGACAAGACGAGGGGTGAAGTGTCTCGATGTGAGAAAGTGAGCCTCACTTTGTTTACAGCTTTGCTCCAGACTCAGACAGACTTAGTGGTGAAATCAAACCACAGCTTCAGGCCACCTCTTTTGAACATGTCCTGCTCCTCATCTGCTCCCATGTCGCCTTGAGGTGCTGCTGACTGCTGAGGTTTACTGTGGTCGCCAGTGATGATGGTGTTCAGGTGGATGGATCCACACTGAGCGAGGTTATCCAGAGTTTGCTGTAGTCTGAGGTTTTTGAAAGCTGTGAAATTTGATCAGCTGTTTTATTGCCCTGCAGTCAACCTCTTCAGTCTGTTTGGTCTCTCTCCGCAAATGCTTTCCAAAACAACAGGATTGTCTGGAAACCAGAAACCAGATGCTTTCAAGGTTATTGAGCTTTAGTACTCACCATTTGTCTTTTAGTCTATCAGTTTTTAAACGTTTGTTACTCCATTATGAAGTTGTTTTTGTCAAACTGAGGTTTTGCATTAGAGGTCTCACTTTTCACCTTCTTCCAGTTTTTACTGAAAAAAAAATGCAAGGAAGTTATTTCTAAAGACTGCTAAAAAAAAAAAGTTGACATGTAAAAGTGTTTTGGTTGTTTTACTGATATGGACTGATGCTGGTCTTCTACACAGCAGAACAACACTTGTGTGCAAACCCTTCAGCTGTTTTCATTTACTTAACCTAACCCTCTGCTCCATGTGTGTACTACACAGTGTGGCATTGCTTTTTGCATAAGTGTCAAAGAAGAAGAACTTCCAAGTCGATTTCAGGTACAAGCTGTGCAGTCGTGAGTAATATGAAAAGAATGTGCGCTGCTGTCCAATATAAATGAATTGCTGCTGTGATCTTTTGCATACATAGGGGCAGGAAAAAATCTTGAAGATTTTATCACATGGAAGCTCTTTTTTGTAAAACCTCAATTTCCACCTTTTGTTCAGTGTGATTTCACAGCATCACCCGAGCCACTGATGCCTTGTGGGCTTCTTATTTTTAGTTCCAGCAGGTGTAAAGATAATGAAAAGGCATAAAATTAGTGACGATGTGCTCTGTCTGCTCACTCAGGTTGGAAATAGCTGCAGGTTATTCCAGAGCAGCGCCCTGCAGGCGGCTGGTGAATGCCCCGACTGTGTATACACCCAGTGAATCAGCGGACTCACAGCCTTCCTACCAGGCCGCTTAATTTCATGCACCGTTAAACTCTGAGACATTAGCCCTGTCACGAGATCAAATCACAGCAGACAGTTTGCTCATCATTTAACTATTTTAAACACACAGCTTATAGTTAGAAATACACCTAGATGATGTCTAAAGAAAAGCTTTCACTTGTTACCCTTCAGCATTTTCTTAGGTTTGCAGTGTTGAATAGAGCATTTACAGTTTGAAGTAAAACAGGATGAGGTATTCCAGAATTCAGCTTCTGTCATGGAAACTGTGTTAAGGTAAAGTCTGAGTCAAAGCCTGCATGACTCAAAACATGGAAAGTGTCGTTATGTGGTGAGACTTGAATCCATCCCCTCATGTCCACAGTAATCTACAGAGCGAAAGACTTTGCCTGCATTAAAAAAAAGAACACATATAGAAAGCTTGTCTGGGATTTATGCCTGGATTGTAAATTTCTCTCTCCCAGTGCCTTTTTACCACCACTGCAACTCGTCTGAACACAAGCTGTTAAAGCCAGTTGCGTGGCTGCTGTAAACACTTTCCCCCCTCAGAGACAAGTGACCCTGAGGCTTCTGTTTTGTTTTCTATTTCCTGTGTGATCATGAGCACAGTTTACTGGTTATTTGGGACCAGGGAATTATAAGATTGTCTCTTGCTTTATCCCAGGAATACTTCAGCTCTCTGTCCACTGTGGATGGGTTATGATGGTTTTCTCTGCCTGAAGGGACGAGAGCTGAAGGATTTGAAAAAAGCCATTGTAATGGTCCACTCTCCCCCTTGTATTCATGTCTTCACGAATTATATGGCTGTTTTCACCAAAGGGCAAGATTGCTTTTTGAATGCATTTTTTGTGTGTGTTTTATTTTGAGGCTCTCTGGGTCTGAAAAGAGTATGCAGGCAGGTGTTTTTGCAAATGCCATGTGTACTGTAGCGTTGCCTTGCAGTTTTTTTTCTGTCTTTGTCTTCTCATGCCTCAGTCAAAATACCCCAGTACCATGAACAATAGCCCTCTCTGTGTGTCTTATGGTTGGTGTAAGTGGTGCTTATAGAAGGGCAGACAGTGAGACTTTGTTTTTGTGAGTGATGCTCGCTTGTTGGGATTTTTGAGATGTCTCCTTTGATAGCAAGCTGCAATGCAGGTACAGACATACCCTGCACAGTCTTCTTTTTAATGCCATCAAACATGATTGGTGGATTAACAGACAATGAATCTGCAACTACTTTAGCATCTGATTAATCATTTTTAAGCACAAATGACAAACATTCACTAGTGACAGCTGCTCTAAAGTGAAGATTTCCTGCTCTTCTTCATGCTGGTCTTATTCATATGTAATATTTACCTGAACATTTAGGGGGTTTACACAGTTGCTTGGTCAAAACAAGTAACATACAGATGTCTCTCTGGACTCTTTGAAATCATAATTGGTGTTTTCTCTGTTTTTTTTCTGTACTTTTAATAGACAAACAATGAATGGTTAAATCAAGAGCCTGGCTTAGCCTTTCTTTGGTAAACTTGCCAGACAACTGTCTTGTGTTTACATATGAACATACCATGGAGGCATCCCTGGACTTGAGGACAGACTGCACTTCTCTGTAATTAGGCATTCTTTGTGCTGAGCTCTGTCTGGACACTTCATGTCCACTGAATCCAGGATGATGCCTCGGAAGAGCTCAGACAGGGTCTTTACACTTGCTTAGCATTGACTGACACATGGGCAGCAGGTTTCTGAGCAGCGTGTCTGGTCTTGGCTGGGTGCGTTTGAAGTATGTTTGCCGAAAGCTGTGTGTTAGCCTTACCCATATTTGCCTTTCTGCTGTGATAGAAAGGCTGACTCAGGATTTTGAGGGGGGGATGCCCTGCAGGCTTTCATTCCAGTTTGAGTCATCATGATCCAAACTCTGTGTCTGTGTTTTTGTAGTCTAGTGAGTAGAGAGTTTAGTGAGTTAGATGCTCCTTCTAATTTTTTTTCAATGGATCCACGACAGCATGAATACATCCTCCTGAATCTGCTGTGTTTAGGAATTATTCCAATATTTCCTTTTCTTTCAGCAGACTATTTTTGAACATGATCTTGCACCAATGCGATCAGTCCTGATTGCCTAATGTTCCATGTGTGTCTGATCAGATGCCATGGATGTTTTACTGCTGATGCGACATCTTACACCATTGCTAGTTTTTCAGTGGGTGTGCTATTTTTAGGTTTCTGTTGAAAACACATTTAAATGTCATCTCTGAGTACTTCTTTCCTTAACCTAAGCATAAACACATTTCAAATTGCAAGCAGCACATTGTGAATTGTCCTTGGGGGGAAAAAAACTCTTCTTCTGTTTTCTGCTCTACCTATTTTAAATGTCATGGTTTATGTCTGCTCGTCCTATTTATGCAAGAAGTGCGACAAGCAGTCACTGTAGGCAGCTTCAGAGGTTTTTTAGTTTTTTACAGTTTGGAAGCCCTCGGCAGTTTACTATGGAGCTGACTGATGGTGTGCTGGTTCCTCTCATCTTGTCTCCACCTACTGTGTGCTGTGACCATTCTTATGTTTTAGGGCACGCTTATTTTACACATAATGGAAAATGTGACCACAGGAATGCTGAAATAACAGTTTGGCCTGTGGGTGGTTTCCATAAAGTTTGAAAACGGTGCTCCGTCCCAGTGTCGGCCACTCCCAGGATGTGAGGCAGCCGATTAAAGGAAGAGGAGATGTTTAAGCATGCATGAATGTACAGCAGAGCCTTTTGATTAAATGTCCAAAGATAAAGGCTCTGTTGTACTGCTCGGGCTGATGTCCAAGACTGGGACGCTAAAATGCATCTTCACTCCGCTCCAAACAGACTGTCCAGTGTCCTATTGGCAGGACATTTATTGTGCCAATATTTTAGGTAAATGGCCTGATTGATATTCTGAAATACATTATTCACCAGTCTTACTACAAAAAATTAACATAAGATCTCTACAGCACAGAGCTCAAGAGGGTAGAACAACTAAGCAGAACACGTATCATTTTCTTTCAGTTGTTGTGCCAGTCTAATTTTTTCAGCTGTCACTGACTGCTGGTTATCATGTAGCCATTTAGATGTGGTACTTTTCTGCCATATTGCTCAGCTTATCCACAGCCCATCTCACAAACATGCTATTTTACCAGGCACTGTCCTTTTTTAGGCATGTAGGCTTGTTGAGGATGTACTGCAGTTACAGCCTAATTCCTGGGTGGGAACCTTTTGTAATCACATGCTTAACAGCAACCTTACTGCACTTTTTAGCCTTGAAAGCTGAACACCACTCTAACTGGTTTGCTGGATTTGTTCTCTTCTGCACTGTTGATGTTCACTGCTTATGCACACAGAGCAGCTTCCACCATGATTTGTTACTTCATAAACTGTGATTGTCAGTGCATCACACTGCTGGTTAGTAGTCACAATTTTGTAGACGTTTTCATTTTGAATTCTTTTCTGTTTTATGTCAGATTCCTTGTTTTCTTTTTATGTATTACTGCTTGGTTAACAGTGCAAAATAGATTTTTTTATGAAGCTTTATAAATGTTTCAGTGTAATACATCAGTGCAGCATCTGTATTCTGATAGTTCTTTTTTTTTCTTTTATTAAGAGCTAAACTAGACTACACTGTCAGCTTTCAAAATGATGAACATACAATCATTAAGCTAGTTTTAAATGGTGAGTTTTTTACATAGTTTTATGACTTTTCAGGTTTTTCGGTGAGTGAAGATGATGTCTGATGCCAGCGACATGTTGGCGGCAGCCCTTGAGCAGATGGATGGCATTATTGCAGGTAAAATTCTCCTTCAACATTAACCATCATTATATTTTATCATCACTTAGAGTATTTAAGGAGTCATGGAGTCAAGACAAATAAGTCTTTGGTGTATAACTCCTCCAGGTTGAATCAGCACTGATATCTCGTTAGTTGTAGAGTTGAGTTGTATCTCGTGTCTTGTCATGGTTTGCTGCAGAGCTGACATTTTAGATTGATGTCATGTGATGCCTGGAGCTCCATGTTTGTCAGAGAGAATTTAGGATTTGTTCTGCATTCATTTAGACTGTGTGGCTTGTTGTCACGTTCACCAGTGTTGCAATGTCATTAGATAGAGCTGTCGTTAGATAAATAGACCTGCAATGATTAGTCAATTAATCATGAAAATAAGCTTAAATTGCAGCCCTAGTTGCAAAGAAACACTGGTCATGACTCCAGAGGAGTAACTACAGTATTATTAGAAAAAACAAAAAAAACCATCAAGCCTTGTCCCTTGTATGCCAAAGTGAAGTGTTGCTATGTGTGTTTTAATCAATGTGAGAAGCTGAACCAACATGTTTTCTCCTCTTTACTATCAAGAGAAGTAGATTTAGTGAGTAAAAACTGTCTAAATAATTAAAATAATGAAGTACAAGATGGTACATCTATGTATTTCTTTGGATTCTAGCTCCTTTAATGTGTTCCTCTCTTCTGTTGTGCTTCTATACCTCAGGCTCCAAGGCTCTGGACTACTCCAACGGGCTGTTTGACTGCCAGTCGCCTACCTCTCCTTTCATGGGCAGCCTGAGGGCACTTCACCTTTTGGAAGACCTGAGGAGCGTCCTGGAGTTGATGGACACTGAGGAAAGGGAGAGTCTGCGCTGCCAGATCCCTGACTCCACAGCTGACAGTCTGGTCGAGTGGCTCCATGGTCACCTGGTAAGACCCTTGCGTGTTGGAAAGATTCATACATGCTGCACAGAACTCTAGGATCTGTGTATTAGAGACATTTAGGAGATCAGGTAATGCAAACGGCACAGGTGTTTTCTACATCAGTTGAAAGTGTAAAAATAATGTGTTTTTCAATGTTAATCTTTAAATGAAACTAAAGATCATAAAATACAGTCATGTTGACCTCATTTGTCTCTTCATCAGAAGAGTGTAGCCTCAGGTCAGGTAATTTTTGCTGGTTTAGCTGACATACAGAAATGTGAAGTTTAGAGCTTACATTGCTTTTTTACTGCATGAAGGTGACGCCACAATGTGCTGACGAGTTTCAGGTTCTTTTGACGGCTTCAGGTTGCTTTAAGATTTTCTATCCGTTCCACCCTTGATACAATGGTGAAGGAAACAACGTCTGAATCAGTTTAAGTTGTGTAACCATGCCAGAGGTTTTATCTGTGATGGTTGGACAGAATGTGCGGCACACAGGCTTTTGCACATCTGGTTTGCTTCTGATTGTGCTCACTCTGTACGCTGCATTAAATCTGAATGGGGTGAACTCACATAAGGTTTGCGGAGCTTTTGCCTCCACTAAACCTGCACATATAAGAGAAAAAGAAACCGTGTAATTCTCAAAGCACCTGCAAAGATTGAAATTCACTCCTAAATGCACTGCCAAGCAAATTGTGTCCCAGTGCTATTTGCATGTAATTAAATGAGGTAATATGCATACATTAGTGCAAAAGTGCCCCCTTTCCAGGCCGATGAGCCTCATTGCAAAAATAGTCACAACCAGTGCTAAAAACCACACGCAGTTAGAGTGAAAATTATAGCATCTTCAGAGTGCTGGCATTAACTACAGCACATTTTTAGAGGGTGATGGCGTCTGATCACCAAAGTCTTTTCAGATAAATCATCCCCCTTGTGCATGTGTCAACGAAATAATTGTTCATTCTTATGAAGTCTTAGGGGTGTTTACTCTTTTGCTACACACTCAGCCAATCTTGTCTTCGCTGTGCTCTCTTTTGCTGTCAGCTGTCATTTTAATGTGTGCGTTTTACTTTGCCACATGGATAATTGCAATCAGGCGCAAAACAACGTCATGTTGCGCTCAGACACTTTATGGGCGTGTTTGTCTTTGTCTTTTGTGAATCAGACCTTGAGACGGACCATATAGCAGTTGCAAGTGACACATAATTCATGGTTGTATCAGGGTTTTGTGAATTTGTCCCTATTAATGCAGACGAGTACTGGCAAACAGTAAACTTGTTTGCTCAGCAAAAGCATAAGTGTCCTCCCCTGCTGAATTCCCTGGGAATGCAAGATGAAATGCCGATGTTGCCAATGTCACAGCCAGTGTGCTGCAAGAAACATGCTGACTTCTTGGGAACCGGAGCGGTGTTTGGGAGAGTGATGGGCTGTAGGCCAGATAAATGCCAGAGCTTTTGTGTAATGCTGTAACTCACTCTGTGTGCAGCAGTTTGAATGTGAGCTTTCTTCTCAGCCATGTAAGGTTTTGTTTGTGCAGCATAAAGCAGTGAAGCCACTCACACTTTGATGTGAAACATTTCATCTGAGGCCATTGTTAGGAAGTAAAACCTTCAAAGTTGTTAAGATAAGCAGAATTTATATTTATATGTAACTAATTTATTTATTACTTGTACCACTTACTTGTGTTTGCACATATAGAGGTAAAAGATCAGTTCTTTCCTTCATTCTCTGTCTGATCCATATATTGTTCTGTCCCTGCAGTCCAATGGGCACATCTCTCTGGGTGGGGGTGACCACTACCAGGAAAGACTCTCCAGACTTGAGAGTGACAAGGAATCTCTGGTTCTTCAGGTACCCATCCAGCAATGCTTAGAAGATCTTATCAGTTCCATAAAGTACTCAAATCTCTAATATATATTTATGTTAAATCAAAAATAAAAAAGGGTGACTTCTTGGTTCCATACAGGTGAGTGTGCTGACAGACCAGGTGGAGGCTCAGGGAGAGAAGATTCGAGACCTGGACTTGTGTTTGGACGAGCACAGGGAGAAACTCAACGCCACTGAGGACATGCTGCAACAGGTGTGTGTGTGTGTGTGTCATATGAAATATAGCTCAGGAAAAACTGTTTGCACCCAACATCAATATCCACCCAGTAGTGAAAGCTGTGCGTGGTTGTATGTAAGGAACACTGACTTATGTGAGTGGAAGATCTGACTTCATGCTCTTCTGTCAGCAAGAGTCCGCTGTGTTTGATAAATGCTTATTTACCAGAGTGCTGCCTGGTCCAGTCCACAATTGTTGGGTGTAGCTTGGCTTCCTCCTTGTGCTTGTTGTTGGCTATTGAGATTTCTGTCTGCCTTCAGCACAAAGCACTGAACCTTCACATCTTTGGAAGTCGTTATCATCATACGACAGACAACGCAACTACACATAGTGCTTGCTAATGAGCTTTGTACATGTTGCTGTCAGCTTCGTCTTTACTATTATTTTAATTTAGGCTCTACATTTTTACACATTGTTTGCATTGCCAATATAACCCCCAGCAACGACAATGTTTATTGTAACAATATTGATTTATCATTGTAGGAGCTTCTCTGCAGAACTGCACTGGAGACCCAGAAAATAGAACTGATGTCTGAAGTATCCAACCTAAAGCTGAAGCTGAACACCATGGAGAAGGACAGACTTGACTTTGACAGATTTAGGGACAGTGAGGTATGTGAGCTTATTCTAAGGAATGTTCTTTGTTTCTGCTTGTGTCCTTTCTCTCTCACCTCAATACACACACACACACACTTGCCCACACACACCAAACAAACACTCATTCATGTTGTCCCAACACCTGTGTGGGAGAGGGACTTGTTATTTTACTCTCAATCTCAGAACAGCTGTGTGTAAGAAGAAAGGTCAGATAGATGTTCCAACGCCTCAAGGGAACGTCAGCATTCACGGAACTTTCCATGGGAAATCAGCCTGCTGTGTTTGTTGTGATTATAAATGAAAAACCTGAGTGTACAACATGGATCAGCTCTGTTTTTGACCTTATTTGAATTTACTAGCCTCTGGTTAAAAGGCTTTTCAAACATTAAGATGTCCCTCATTTGTTTACTGGAGATGGGGAGATTTCTGCTCCCAGATGAACCATGCAGAATACTTGGAAAGCTTTCAAACATGTCGTGTTATTGTTGTAGCAACGCAGCCGTCTCTTCCACCTCACCGGAACAAAAAAGCTGCTGTACATGTTACGCCTCACTGCACATAAATCACGTCTCTTCCACAAGCAGCTTCCTCTCATTTTGTCACTGCTGCTGCTTTAAAGCCTCTGCTCTCCAAGGAAGTCAGTCCCTTTCAAATGCATCTGGACTTCTTTACACTGTACCATATGCATTGTGCTGACTTAAATCAGACTTGAGTGCTTCATGCAATACAAAGTTAGTAGTTTTAAATACCAAAAATGCACATTTTATTTTGATTGTTTTAACAGAAATTGCAGGACGTGAGAGCTGCCCTAATGAAATTTATACTAAAAAGAAGTAAAGTATTCAACTCTTACCAATCTGTGATGTGCACTTGCTTTCTTTCAGGATTTGATGCTTGAAATAAACGAACTGCGGTACAGATTGACAGACCTGGAGAGTGAAAAACTACAGTACGAAAAGAAACTTAAATCCACTAAGGTGAGTTGTCACAGGGAGGTTTGCACACTCCCAGTGTTTCTGTGAAAAACCTTTCATGACAGACTTTTTATTCTGTCCTGACTGTTTATCTGTTTATCTCTTCCAGCTAAACACATAGTTAAAAACTGTTGGGGCTAATTCATTACTTAACTGTTTCATTTGAACATGCTGCCTTCCTCAGGTTGAAATGTCCTCCTAATTGTAGAAACATTGCATTGTATGGTTCATTCAATTCAATAACGCAATGCTGAGGTGATTTATTCATGGTTGCTGTGACTCTGATGGATCTTCAGGATGCCTTATTCATTGGACAAGAGGGTGTTGGATGATCTGTCTAAAGCAGGAATTGCACCTTTGCAGTTGCTACCCTTAGAGCATAAAACTGCTCTTTGGCCTCTGTTTATCATTTTTTTAATGTGCTCTATAATGTAAATATCTTGGTTTGAATCTTGGGTATTCCATCTTCCTGACTTCTTTTATCTTTCACTTCTTGCATCTTTATTTTCTCCCTCTTCCTTGGTTTGTCTCTCTACTGCTAGTCACTAATGGCCAAGCTTTCTAGCCTGAAAATCAAAATGGGCCAGATGCAGTATGAGAAACAGAGGAAGGAGCACAAACTCCAGGCTATGAAGGTTGGCTTTTCTCAGGATGGCTGTTTTTGCTTGCTGTATGATTATGGTTTTTGACCTCTCCCTTTGGCTCCTCTTGTGTTTTTATTTTTGAAGGGGGAAAAAAAATCATTAAATCTGATTTCCAAGTTTTTATTTTAGACAAAATGATGTCACTTTGCAAACTATGAAATGACTTAATTTGGTGAACTGTGTATTATAGTAGAATGCAAAAGATGTAGTCAGAAATAAGACTTCTCTAAATCTGTGCCAGCTTTTCAAACCACAGGTATGCTTTGATTTTGTCAGGAGTTGGCAAGAGTTCTGTATTTCTGTGTCCCTCTGTATCCCTCTTTACACTTGTCCAACTAATTTCCTTTTTTTCCTCATCATCTGTTTGAACTCTTTCTGATTTAATTTGTCTGTCTCTGTGCTTGATTCCTGTCCTGGTCACTAAAAACATGCATTTTCTGTATAATGACTCCTGTATTTGTTACTATCCCAGCCCTCCCAGACATCAGTGCTCACCTCCCACCTCACATGTTACCCTTTAGAGCAGGTGTGGCTTGTGTGCCTGTACGCCACGTCAGCATCTGTGATCACCTTTGTGTTGTGGTTTGTTTGTTGTGTGGAGTTTGGGCGGGGAGGGGGAGCAGTGTCTGTGTGGGGGAAATATCCTCACTGTTGTCCTCTGTTGGACAGGAGGAGCTAGCCATGCTGAGGAGGCAGCTGGAGGGCAAAGACGGAGAGATGAGGAGACTACAGGATGAGACAGGCTTCAAAGCCATCGCCTCAAGCAGTGCAGATCCCACAGAGAGAGGTGGGAGAGCCAGACGAGTCACAAGCCTCACTGAGGATGAGCATGCCTTATGTTGATCACTTATATTTTTTATATGACTGAGTGTCAAAATCTACTGTAATGTATAATTAGCAAAGCACTAGGCTTAGTTCTACAAAAGTCAGAATCTGCAACCAACCAGTTTCTGTTTCATAACTCTTTGTCCTGTTTAGTCTCTCATCCAGATGAAACTCTTAGAAAGAGGCTGAAAGAAAAACGTAAGGGGGGTTTTTATGCTTGTGTTTATTATTGCACTTTATTGCTGCACCCACCTCAACCCCTGTGTGCATGAACGAGCATGAGCCACCCGAACTCTGCTTGTCCATTATAACCCATTGGAGTGCTAATACCACAGAGCGCCACATTACCGGTCTGTTCAACTGTCGTCAACCTTTTGAAGGACATCGAACTGAACAAAACCTGAGGTCATCCAAACGCTGTGTATCTGTGTTTTTAAATGTCCAACCTCGACCAGCAGCAAGGAATGTCTGCTTTGTGTTTTCAGCAGGAATGAGGAATGAACTGTGTTGTTTGTCGTAACCATTCAGGCTGCGCACTCATCCTCCTGCCTCATGTCCTCCAACAATAATCACCTCCTGTACCCCTCAGTGTCTCTCCTCAAGCTCCTCTAAACCTTCCACTGCTCACACCAACAACTAGTGTGTGCTCTGCTAACCTGTAATGTCCTTGTCATGTTCAGTGTCGTGTAACAGCATCTTTGTTGTGAGTGCTGTCTCCATATCTGTCTTCCCCATCAGTGAACTTTCACTTACGTAGAACATTTTCATTTTTTGTTCAGTGCTCAGATGCCCTCAACATGACTCAGTGCAGTAGTCTAGATCACTTGTATAGGAGTCCTTACACTTTCATCTTTTGTATATATTTATCAGATTAATATATATCTCACACATCTTTAAACGATCAAAGCATTGATCAGTATGTGTTTAATTTCTTGTTGGAGATCATATTAAAGGAGCTTTATTTTGGATAAGAAATAATAAACCTGTGCAGGAAAGGTTTGATGAACTAAAATCCTTAGTAGTGCTAATGTTAGGGGTTTACTGCTCAGAGCTTTGTAGCAGACTGTGTGTTCTGAAAAGTGAAAATGTTCTACCAAAGTGAAATATGTGAAAACACCTGCTCACACAAGAATGTGGTGTCAATCAATTTGAAAGACTAAAAAAAGAGACTGTGGCTGTGATGTTACTGGACAGTCACTGTAACAGTCAGAAATTTCACTGCCCTTGTGGGCTGAATATATTAAGTTGCACCCTGTGTGTTCAGGCTTGTTATCCAACCCCATGTCAACACTATAGTTCTTCGTGTGTAATCAATTTTCTCTCCTCACTAGACGTGGAAGTGCAGAGAATGAAAAAAGCAGTCGAATCATTGATGGCAGCCAATGAAGAGAAGGTAAATATGACAAGTCACGATTCAATTTGTGAAGTGATTCAGCTCTTCTCCTGAAAAATTTGCCTCACTTTGGTTTTAATTGTTTTCCTTACAGGATCGTAAGATTGAGGAACTGAAACAGTCGCTGCTGCGGTATAAGAAAGTTCAAGACATGGTGATGTCAGTGCAAGGGAAGAAAGGTTAGATAACTCCTGTTAGAACAGAATAAAATGAAAATAACATTAGACTCTATATTGTCTATACTCACAGCATATCGTAGTTTTTATTGTGATTTTCAGTTTGTATGCAGTCATTGGCTTTATTTCAGTACGATATGAAAATCACCTTGCAGTGACTTGAAAGTAGAGCTAGAGGTAATCCACCATAGGAAACAACTAGTCAGCTTTTTTTTCTCAAATCTATGTGGTTCAGAGCAGGAGCTGCTGTGAAAACAGATCTTATTGATACGTTATAGGACACTCTTACATTTAAAACACAAGCAAGCTGCCAAACAGCTTACCCTTTTGCCTGGTTTTCCTATGGGTGTATTTGTACTGTACTGAGTTTGGTGTTTGCTGATGCATCTGTTATTACAGCTCTGTTCTGTAGCTTTGTTTAACTTTAATTAAGACTGTTTTCTAAAGTCTATCTAGGGGCAGTAGATCAAGGTAGTCTCATCAGATAAACTTTTTGCTCTGTTGCTCTGAGCTTTGAGGCAGGCAGATCAATGCCAAATAAACAGCTGGAGCTTCTTACATTTGTCAACTTATACAGTCTTTTTCATTGTCTACTACAGAGAAAACCAAAGATAACGAGCATGTTGAGAGTCACGGTGATGGATCCATCGTAATCTTGCCACTCAGCTCGGTGTCCATGGAGTCCGAAAATCATGAAGTGACAGATGTTGAACAGCTCAGAAGGAAGAGCCCAGATGAGGTTTGTCTCATATAATATGATGCGGCGTCACAAATTCTTGACTATATAGAAGACGCACTGGGGCACTTCCTGAATACAGCCTCTTAACATTCTGCCCTTTAACATTTAAATATCACTCTAACAATCACTATGGTGGGACTTCATTGGACAAGTAAATATAGCACGAACATTTTAACATTTTTTTCCCTTAAGCTATTTCAGATCTCATTAAACTCTAAAATGCTCAGTAAAACACTGATGACTCATACTTCACACTTGTAAAATGGAGTGTTCAACGACTCGACATCCAATTAACTGAATAACATCTCCTGTCAGTTTTCTAAGCCTGAGTAAAGAATTAAACCACTGTGTTCTCATGGCCTCAGGAAAGTTGCTTAAGTTAAGGTCTGAAGACCGTGCGTACTTGGATTTTTGAACAATGTGTTTTCTGTCTATTTTTTGTGACTTGTGACTTTTCTCATTCTCATCTGTGCTTAGTTGGAGATCCTCAATGGACTGAATGAAGAGCCTTCACCCACACCCAGCCCTTCAGATCCAGAACCGGTGTCAGAGTCTGCACCAACAGATTTAGAGAGGTAAAATATGAAGAGACTTCCCCTTTCACATGCATTGATTTACTACAAGTTCAAAGTGGAGTTTGGCAAATGCTGATTTTTCTTTTTTCATTTAAGTAGATACTGATGTTTTTAATTAAGTTCTGGTTTTGGTGCCACTACTCATTCATTCAGGAGTGAATAGGGATAAATTTCCATAAAATGTTGCTGATTTTACTGACTGGTTTTTTGTAGCAGTCTTGTGTGATTTGAGGGCTTGTCAGTATAGTTGATGACATGACTGGCACATTCACATATTCATTTAATTGGTCACATGTGGTGTTGTGTCACATGATCGATGTGTCTCTCCAGTCACACTCCATTGCTTAAATGAATACAATGGCATCTCTTCATCAGTATAAGGCAGCACAGCTGTGTGCAAATCAGTGAAAAGCAATCAGCCCACTTAAAGCAGAAGGTTAATGTCTTACTGTTTTTCCTGCTCCCCAAATAATTTAGTTACAAATTATTGATTCTATGTCAGATTTTAAGAGAAGAAATATTAAAAGATATAATGGGTTTGAAAATTACTTTTTTACTTTGTGTTCTAGTGGAAAAAAAACTTAATAGAAAAAACAGGGGCTTAACTTTTTACTTTTATTGTTTTAAATGCATACATAATAAATATTGTATGCACACTGATATTAAGATAATGCTGTGATTGCAATATTTTCTCCATTTACATTCACTGCTGTGCCCAGAGTGCTGCTGAGAGGAGAGTAGTAGTCTGCTCTGTATGACTGCAGCAAATGGACAAAACAGGTGTCGGCCTGCTAACACAAACAGAGTGTGAGGAAGTGTCTCAGTAGCCTTCATTAACTCACACATGAGAAGAATGTGTGTGACACTAGTTCTTGTCCTGTACCATGTCACTGCTGCAGAGACAGTTGACTTTCTCCACTGCACTGCTACATGAGTGAAGTGAAGTGTGAATTGTCATGATTTCATGTCATGATGTCATTTCAGCAGCCAAGACACCACAAAAACTGGCAACCAGGAGCAGCTAGACAGGAGCAATAATGAAAAGGTGGGGTAAACATGTGTGATTATGGTCCTGTTTAGGTGATCTTTGCTAAAAACATTCATTTTGTACCATTACATCTCATAAACATGTTGATTTGTAACAAATATGAGTCTCTCAGCTTCTGCAAAACATCTTTGTTACAAGTTTTACACCTTCTCTGTCTCTTCCTGTCACCACAGCAGTTTATAGCCTTGAGAATTTGCCACATGTTGTGTGTAGTCTACATCTTTAACTCTGTTTCTTTACAGTAACAGTTACATTTTCATTCTAAAGGCAAATGTTTGGCTCTAAGTTTAGAATATTTTACTTGACCCATACGGTATGTATAAACAGCCATATAGGAGTGATGTCTTGTGTTTGCTTAGAATACAAGTGAAGAGATCAGTAAGATCAGTGAAAAGCCTCCCATGAGTCCCTCTGCCACCTTGCCTGCCACCCTGGAGGACGACAGCTTTGGCTCTAGAAAGGCTCGCTCATCGTTTGGAAAGGGCTTCTTCAAGATCCGTGGGGGCAAGAAGACGGCCAGTAGCCCAAACCTTGGTAAGAGCAAACCACAGGATTTAGCAGCTAGATAATGGCAAGTCTACAAGGTGACTCAGTCTGTAGTTGATGCTATTTTGGCGTTCAGCTCGCTGTGGAATTGACTGGCTGTTTACTCGAGAGTGAGACTTTTCCTTGAGTTTTTCTTCCACCATGGACCACTTTTTATTTTCCCAAGCCACACCCATGGAATATATTATATGGACAGAGACCATAATTTGCAGCCCACACAAACTGTGGTCCCCATTTAATTATGGAAGTCCATTTCTGTGCCGTTGTATGGCCTCCGTTCTGTGTATGTGCTTTTTTTTGTGTGTGCTGTACACATGTATGTCTGTGTTTGTTCCCCCCCTCCCCCGTCCTCCTGTAGTTATTTCAATCATAATATCTGCCCTTTGTCTTGTTCTTTTTCTGTTGGGCCCTGTCGTGTGTTGTGTGTGCTTTGTAACACATGAAGACCGCAGCCGGAGTGCGAGTGCGCCTATGCTAGGTACAGTATCGACCACAGGTCAATGTAGAGTTGCAGTAGTTCTCTGAAGAAAACAAAGAAACTACTGAATACCTGTTATATCATTGTGCATCTATGCCTTTTCTAAACTCATCCATTCAACTGACATCTTTTTTCATATCACGTCTCAGTAGCTGCCGTGCTTAAACAGCCACACCCTTGTCACTACCCGCTGTTGCAGAAATGTCGTACTGTATGCCCAACATACAGCCAGTCTGTTGTGTATGTGGATTTGCCTGCATGGATTCGTTCACACTCTTTTATTTCTGTGAAACCCCTCCCCAAACAGAAATCTGTGTCTGGATCCAGTTTATCAGCTAAATTGATTTCTCTGGATCTTGATGACTTCCCGCTAAAAATCTAAAACAAAACAACTAATGAATTTCCTTTATATCTAATACAATAAGACTATTTTTTACCAGTCTTAGTCAGACATCAGTCGTTGTCTGATGCATGCGTACTAGAGAGGGTATTGCTTTTAATGCACACTACCATGACCTCCCAGTCCATCTCGGTCTAGGAGATGTCATGTGTCTGTCAGAGTGTTTTCTCCATCTCTGCATTGGCCCTGTGCAGCAGCTCTGTCCCTGCCGATCTCTGCACTTCTGTCACACTGCTGCTCATGATGCTGATGATTTTCTGTCTGCATTTGTTTGCACAGCTGAAACAGAACGACAGGGCACTGACCATCTGGATCTGGCCGGGCTGCCACAGAGGTCGGCTAACAGCGACAGCACCCACACACTCCCCACTACCCCAGAGAGCAGGAAAAAGTCCAAAGGGATAAAGAAACTCTTTGGGAAGTAAGTAGAAAATTATTAATCTGTTAGCTCTTGATTTTAAGAAAAGTTAAATAAGTAAGTCTTAAAAAAGAACAGGGCAAATGATTTGAAATAATAATAATAGACTTAAATGTTTACATGTAATACAACCAGCTTGAAATATGGAACATGTGTAATATATTGTGTATATTAATATATTATATATATATTATATATGTGTAATATTATTTTAATATATGGACTTGAATGTCTTTCTTTTTTTTTTTTAAGGCTAAAAAGGAGTCAGTCTACCACATTCAGCCTCGATGACAACCTACCAGAGGGAGAGTTCAAGAGGGGTGGAGTGCGAGCCACAGCGGGACCCAGACTGGGTTGGTCTCGTGACCTCCAGAGAGTCAACAAGTAAGTCTGAGCATTCAGCCTGAATAATGAGACTCTGAATGTGGTTTCCTTGTTTTTGAATCTCTGGTGTGCAGTTAAGTTCAGAGATCATGTGATCGTTTTTGACAAAGCAGTCTTTGTTGGGATAACAAAGACTGCATGCATTATAGTCACAATTTCGACTATTTGTATGTTTATTTCCTTTACACCACTACAGCAGTGTACCTTATGAAAGTTTTGTTCTCATTTCTTTTTGTCAGCGATGTTGACGCTCCGTTTGCACGCTGGTCAAAGGATCAGGTGTGTGACTGGCTGCAGGGGCAGGGTCTCGGTCTTTATGTGAACATGGCTCGTGTGTGGATCTCGTCCGGACAGACGCTGCTACAGGCCTCACAACAGGACCTGGAGAGGGTGAGATGAAGCAGAAGAATTTAATAAGTTGAGCAAAGCCGGCCGACAGGCAAAGTATTCTTGTTGTTGAACTTACCACGTCGTACCTTCTGGATGTTGTTTGTAATCCTTACATGTCTTCCTGTGGATCTTTAGGAGCTGGGCATCAAACATCAGCTGCACAGAAAGAAGCTGCAGCTGGCTCTGCAGGCCCTCGGCTCAGAGGAGGAGGATAATAAGGGAAAGCTGGACTACAACTGGGTGACGAGTGAGTACCGGCTGACAGTCCTAGACATGAACCAAGTTACCAATGCTTTGATGGTCTTCTGATTCTTCTTCTGCTTGACCAGTTTTACTTTGAATGAAACCTGACTCCTTCTCATGACATTGTGTTTCCTTTCCCCTCAGGATGGCTGGATGACATCGGTCTGCCTCAGTATAAGACCCAGTTTGATGAGGGGAGGGTGGACGGTCGCATGCTGCATTACATGACAGTGGTGAGTGTTGATGAGACACATGCACTCCCTTCACAGACCCTGCGGGGTTGATTCCAGTGCCATCTTGCATTAGGATTATTCCATAGAGAGTCTGATGAGCTCTTCTCACTCCATGTCCTGGGGCCAGTAGCATGGAAATAGAGCTTGTGTTTGACTGAAACATGAATTCATTCAGACTACACTAAATTTACCTGCTGCTTAAAGGTTCATTATGAGTGACTAATGTAAGACTGATTTAGATGGTGAAATAAGAAAAATTGTCACAACAGTGACACAAGATGCAAAGAAAGACGTAGTTAAAAGACGAAATCCTAAAACAGAAGGAAGAACTCAGGAAAAGCTTAAAGACACTAAAATAGTTCTTAAGATCTATGGTGGGCAGTCGCCTCTTAATATTTATGCCACAGAATGACTAGTCTTGGCCATAGACTGATCTTAAATTAAGTTTATGCAGCTGGCCCCTGGTCTCATCGTCCATGTTTGAGACAGTACTGAAGATATTCCACCGTATTGTTACTGCAAAATGTTTATATATATATATATATATATATATATATATATATATATATATATATATATATATGATTTATACTTTATTAGACCTTTACAGTAAGTCTGACTTTTGTCTCTCAGGATGACCTGCTTTCTCTGAAAGTGGGGAGTGTCCTACATCACCTCAGCATCAAGAGAGCTATTCAGGTGCTCCGACTCAACACTTACGAGCCCAACTGTTTGCGTCGTCGGCCATCTGATGAGGTGAGTTTGCTTTAACTGTAAGCAGCCCATACTACTTGATATACGTGTTTATAATGCACAACTCTGTTTACAGATTTTTTCCACCCTCTTTCTGTGTTTTATCCCCATAGAACCATATTTCTCCAGCAGAGATTTCCCAGTGGACCAACCACAGGGTGATGGAGTGGCTGCGGTCCGTGGACCTCGCTGAATACGCTCCCAACCTGAGAGGCAGCGGTGTGCACGGAGGCCTGATGGTGAGACAGCCCAGTGTTCAGTCTTCCTCAGAAACGGAGATTCTCTCCTAAACGTATTCCCTCCTAAAACGTCACCTCTCTCTTCAGGTTCTGGAGCCACGGTTCAACGTGGAGACCATGGCTTTGCTGCTCAACATACCACCCAACAAGACGTTGCTGCGCCGCCACCTGGCCACACATTTCAACCTCCTCATTGGCTCAGAGGCACAGCAGCTTAAACAGGAGTGTCTTGAAAACCCAGACTACACTCTGCTTACTGCCACCACTAAGGTCAAGGTAAAACTGTCCATCCTTCTAAAGAGTACTGCTAATACGACTCGTACAGTGGTTACAAGGGTTCCCAGGGAATGAATATGAAAGAGAAGTGTTTTTTGTTTTTCTTAGTTTTTATTGAATGGTTTCGGCATATCTGCGTCTCAGTTTACAATTTTTGATTAGCAGACCCTTAAAACTTTGTGTAACAGTTGTATAGTCACAAAAACTTGGTATCCTGTTGTTTTCGAAAAGATGAAGAGTTGTATTTGTAATGTACTGTATTTCTTTGTCTTGTCTCTCCTTGTTCATGCCAGCCAAGGAAACTGTCATTTGGTAACTTTGGCAGTCTGAGAAAGAAAAAGCAGGAAGAGAGTGAAGAGTACGTGTGTCCGATGGATGTGGAGATGCCAAAGGGACGAAGCTTCCAGAAAGGCTTTGAGCTCCAAATCTACGAGGACGACCTTGACAGGCTAGAACAGGTGGGCATGTTCTTCACAGGGTCTATTGAGTGATGATTTTATGTCACACTCCCAATGTTAATTAGATGTGGTCTTAGTGTTTAATTGTGCACTTGGTCACCAGTGTTGCTTGGAAGATGAAGATATTTACTCAGTCATGTCTATATCCTGCTGTGAGCCTCAGTTTGACAGCTGCTTCTTGTTTGACAGATGGAGGACTCTGAGGGAACTGTTCGACAGATCGGAGCTTTCTCTGAGGGTATTCAAAACCTGACGGTAAGAATCTCGAGGTTAACCAGGACACATTGCACAATCTACTCTTTGATACTGTTGTTTCTGGAGATTTTGGTTTTCGAATTTTTCTGTATCATGCCTTTCACCAGAGCATGCTGAAAGATGACGAATTCTTCAAAGAGGCTTCAAATTCACCGAACCCCAGCGTAACAGATGAGGACTCCAACGCATGAGACTGTCAGTGCCCTGAGACCCCGGTCCTGCTGTGAATGAAACTCTGTGCCAACCCTCTCCACTCGCACACAGACTTGTCTCGACTGACCCCAAGAATTCTCCCACAGTCCTTTGTAGTGTCGCATTTACATGAGCCAAAAGTATTAGTGTCTTTCTTTTTCCCGTTTCAAATGACGGTGTTGAGAAAGCCTACAGTCCAGTAGCCACTATTACTCCTGAAGCTTGTCTCTATTATTGTCAGCTGATGACAGCGGGAACATTTAGGGCAACACCACTGCTTGCCTGCCAGTTGGTTTTCTGGAGATACTCACTTGTTGATGTGTACTGCTATCTTTGACATCAAGTGTCAACCAGCAGAAAAGACATTTGAAATAATGCCAATATAGATTTTAATATACAGTATGTCTTTTAAGTTGCCTTCTGACTGTAGAAATATATATATAAAAAAGAGATGGACTTCATTCTGAAGTGACATGCTGAGAGGATTCTCCCATTTTTAGACATTAGTGTAAAGTAATAACTCTGAACCAGCTGCTATGTTTTCTACAGAACTAAGCCTTGCTAACTAAGTGGAAAGTGTCATATATTTTATCCTACGCTGAACATTTTACAGTTTTTCACTCAACACTAATATTCTACCTGCATTTGCACCAATACATATCATACAGTACAAAGCATAATGAATATCATTGCATGGTATTGAAATTCAGCATATTAATATCAGAGCTTGTTTATTTTATTTTTACTATAAATGGATTTTTATTGGAACCATGTTGGCTGACAGTTCTTTTGGAAAAGTGTTGAGGCATATTCAGATTTGTGAGATAAGATGATGTCAGGGTTTTTTTTCAAAGTAATAATGTTGTAATACAACCCTCGACCGTACCTGAGAACATGGACTGTGTTGTTATTGTTTTTTTATGTCTATCCATTTCTAAGAGCAATAAAGTAATTTAAATCAATTTGGATTTTAATCAGATGGACACGGTCACATCTTTAACACATTGACGACAGAAGAGATGATAGGAACGTTGCTGATTTCACTGTTCAATGATGAAACGTAAAGTGCAAGAGTGTCTAAATGTGAATTTTGTACTCCAGTTGTAGGCAGTAAATTAAAGGCATTATATCAAGTGCACTGTTCCATATTTACATTATAGCTCAACTTTGATCATGTTGACTGATGGTTTGGAGAAATCTGCACCGAGCAACCTGCAAGTAAATGTAAGAGAAGAAGGAGGGCAGTAAAGAAATGAGCACCGCTTGTGACTCAGAGGTAACAACACTGTAATTAAGATTTCAGATTTCAAAGCTATATTAGACAACTAACATTTACAGAAATTGATACCCAGTATAAAGTAAAGCAACCTCTAATTTACCACAGGAGGAATGGGGGGGGCTGGACTTTTATGGGAAACAGATTTAACAGTTTTAAGTGTGAATAATAGAAAAAAGTCGAACACCCCTTATTCCAAAACATGTTAACTTTGAGAGGATAATACTTATATATTTTGAGTATATCCAAAGGGGTTTGAAGTGTAGACCTGACACCTCTCTCCTATATTACATCAAAGACAGAAACAGACTCCATTGGGAACAAAACTTGAGAATATTGTGCAGCAAAAGACTCTGCACCTGTGTTGGCTGTATGCAAACCATACTTTCTATTTGAATTTGTGTGAGACAAGTGTCTCTGTGGAATGCATTTGAAGACGTGATCACTGCCATCTGTACATTTGTAGTTTTAAGAAAGCAATTTGAAGAAGTGCATCGAATGAATGGGACAAAGCGCCCTCTGGTGGCTATTCAGTAAACACACGTGGGCGTCCAAGGGAGGTGGAGACTGGAAACACACCAGTGAGGATTCACTGTGGTCTGAGCTGAAGGAGAGGAAGCTTGTAAGAAGTGTCATGGCTGCAAGGTGTGTATTTTTTATTTTTTTGACAAACCCTGATTTTAAAAGTAGACAAATTCAGTTGAGTTGCAGTTAATGACACTTTTGTAGCTGTGTATATACAGATACTCGTTTTTTCTTTATGTTATGCAACACAGTGGATAAAGTATTTTCCACCTTTTTATGTATTTGATTATTATAACAAGTGTGTTAAATGTGTGTTGTTCAGGTTCTCTGGAGTCCTAGTCCTTCTTGCAGTGTTTTTCACTGGACTGAATGCATCAAGATACAGTAACCAGTAAGAACATTTCTCATGCATTATGTGTTTGTTGTGTTTGCCAGTATTTGTCAGTTTTCTGTATTTCTCCTGTCTGACTGTGTGTGACAGACCAGTTATAAACCAGGAACTCTCCAATATTTTCAATGAGCTATGGAGTTTGGATGCAAACCGCTTGACCCCTGGGATAGACTACACACTCTCTGTTCAGGTATGGATCATATTCCTATTGAGACATCACCAATCTTCTGTTTGTACAAAGCTGTGTAATGTGTTTGAACTGTCCAGGGGAGAGCTGGCTTTGTAAACCAGGGCAGCCATGTTGCACAGGATCACGCCTCACAGCCTCTGTTCTCCAATGTTAATGAGATCAAACTGAAGAACACAACCACCTTCTCCCGTAAGTTTCTCCCTGACGGACAGAAACAGTATTTCTCTTTATGAGCCTAAAAATCCAGCTCATTTGCACATTTCACTTTCGTAAATAAAAATGAATGTCTGTGTCTGCAGGGCTCACCAGCCTCCTGGACAACTATGAGAGATCTACAGGCGTGGCCGAGCGAGTCACAACAGAGGAGCGGACAGAGACTAATCTCTTCCTGGATGCTGTCTTAGAGACAGAAGTCATGAAGGTACATTTGCACCTTACAACACAGACACTTTAGCAGATCTGTTACTAGTTTCTGTTGCACAACACCTCATTTCTTACACCTGTTTGTTTTTAGTCTGGATATCTCAGCTTCTCAGAGTAAGAAGATAATGTATTTATATAATGTTATTATTTATATCATGTTTTGTTCTCCACTGTCTGTTTCCAGCCTGTTGTTTTCCTACATTTTGTGGCTGTGAGACTGCAGCTGGTCTCCTGAGGGAGCACTTTCTCTTCCTGTCTCACTGCAGCACTGAACATTATTTCATGATGTTAAAGGCAAACAAATCATCTGAAACATCTGTGTGCAGCTGTGGAATGCTGTGTTGGCCTCACTGGTCTCCTTGAAGAGGATCAGTGGAAATATGTGGACATGTAGTACTTGTTGTATTTGGAAGAAAGGCACGCTTGTAGTTGACATCAGGACTAAAGTCAGTGCTTCCTCTCCAGGGGACAATTACACATTTTAGTATTTGGTTTGCTCTGTTCATCGAGCTTGTTAATAGATATGGGGGCTTCTCGCACCAACTATTCAGCTTCACTATATGATTTTTGAAAAAAAAAAGGCCTCTTTTTATCTAATAATCAGATTCACATTCACACCCATACACATAACCACATTGTGGTACTGTGCATATTGCAGATATAATCACACACAACAAATAAATTCTGAACATTTCAAACTGAAGAAAAAGAAAACAACAAAAATGGACAAACAGTAAAATGTAGAGGTAAAGTTAGAAGCCAAATGTAATTTAAGTTGTGGCAGTTGCGCAAGCAGGATAACAGGAACACAAGGGATTGGACCTGAATGCAGACAACAGGGGCAGGGCTGCAGAAGCTCAATGATTTATTATTCACACACACAAAAAAAACAGGCTTTCGGGATGGACAGGCGGGCAAGTCTCAAAAACCAGAAGGCAGTGCAACCAGCCAAACAAATCCAAAGGATATACTCTGAAGTATTTCCTCAGTGAGTGTCAGTAAATGTGTATTTCACAGGTAAACAAATAACATCACAAATAATGAAGGTTAATACATTCTTAAAACATGTTTCTGAAATGTTCTGATACTTTTATAACAGTAAAATGCCTCTAGTATAATTAAGATATTCTTTAAGTCTGAAAACACCAGTTTTCCCTGTCATTAATGGATGTCAAGTTAAAAATGTGTATTATAAACTTAAAAATAATTATATTTTATGGATACATCTGAATATTAATTATATTTTCCCCTGTGCCTATTTATGTTCTGTGTCAATACCACAGAGCTAAGCTGCCTCGCACTAGGGTCCGGTTTACACTGATGTGTATGTCATAAGTATTTTTCTCCACAGCGGGCTCATAAGTACCTGGTGAGCAAAGCGCAGTCCAGCTCTGACCTGAGGCACTTTAAGAGTCAGCTGCACTTGATCTGGTTCCAACTCTATCACAGACAAAGAAACGCGGGGTGAGATCCAGAAACATGCTGCCAAACACCAGCACATCATCGTGTCATTAAACCAGTGTGTGTACAGAAAGCAATCAAGAAATGTACTACAAATGTGTCAAAGATTATATAGTTATTTTAAAGTTTATTTTCTGAAAACTCTCACCAGCCTGGACTCCTGTGGATTTGAGCATGTCTTTGTTGGGGAGACAAAATCTGGAAACGAAATCATTGGTTTTCACAACTGGATCCAGTTCTACCTGCAAGAAAAGAACAGCCACTTGGACTACAAAGGATACAAGGCCAGGGACCATGACTTAGTAAGTAAATCAGTTCATCAGATAAAAGCAATGCATTTCTCTCTGTAACAACATAAACTGTCGTCTTTAATATCTACCACAAGTGTATCTGACTTTTTGTTTCTGTCCACAGCCTGATCAAGACGACCACGTTCTGAACCTCCAGTTCAGCTGGCACGGTTTGGTGAAGCCTGTTGGCAGCACCTTTATCGGTACCAGCCCTGAGTTTGAGATGGCGATCTTCACCATCGTCTTCCTCATGAACACAGAGAGAAGCACCACAGTGCTGGTGAACATTGACCAGTGTCAGATGGAGCTGGTGGTCATCAGACATGGACACTCCCTGGGGACGGCGTATCCCAAATTGCTCAGCAGCAACAGCAGACATCTCAGGCAGCACTCACACTGATGTAGAGGATCATCTGAGACGTCCTGATCATGTTCATGTTGTACTGTGGTTAAAACAGTACAGACATACTTAGTATGATGCAGGACAAGTACGTGTACATGTCTGTAATTTTTTATCAGCACAATTATTAACTTTACATTTCATGAAAAGTATAAGTAATTGATGCTTTTTAAAATCACATATGTGATATGATTATGTCCTCAGCAAATAAAATGACTTTCATTTACCCTTTGTTCCCATTTATTTCTGTTTTTCTGGGAGTTTATCAGGTGAAAACTTGAAGGTTGACTATCTTTCATTTAGATTAGCTTTTAGTTTTTAGACAGTCAAATATCGAGTAAGTCAAGTCCAAGTCAAGCCTGAAGTACCAGTACTTCACATCAAAATACTCGTCTCAATGTACTTATTTAATTTACCACCTTTGTTGGTACAATAAGTTTCACAGACACTTGCTGGATAACCAAACTTGCACACACACACACACAAAAGAACCACAATGATTTTTTTTCAGCACCAGAAAATGACTCAAAGCGGAACTCTTCTTTGGTTCTGCCCGCACGGCCCTTTTACAGTGCAACACAGCAGAGGGACGCGTGCTGGAGCGACTTCCGACGCCGAACATCAACACAGGCAGAATGAGCAGAGATTGACGTGTTTACTGCTGAACAAGAGAGAAAATCATGGAGGTGCTCGGAGGAGAGTTTAGTGAGCTGACTCCTCATGAGCTGGCGGCTCCTGTCAACACTGTGACGGTGAGTTTAGAGCAACCACAGACAGGAAGTTTCACACCACGCGAACAGAGAAGCTAACATGGAGGCTAAGTGCTCAGATACACAACATACAAGTTCAGTTGCAGTGTGGAGGATACATGAACCCACGCTACAGACACTGTGTCAGCCTGATGTGGTTTGGGAGTTAAAAGAGTCACATTTATTTACATGTTGACTGAGACGTTTCCATTTTGCAGCTTGAAGACAGTTGAACAACTCACTGTCTTAAGTTAGCAACAGTTGCAAGATAAAAAATGCACCAAGCTGCTTACTCTCACTGCTTGTTAACAACAAAACTAAAATAAACTGATGTATTGTTTTAATTTCTTGTTTTTTTGACAGGAAAAATGGAAACTGCTACCAGCCTTCCTGAAGGTAACAGACACCTTCATCCACCTGCTGTGCATCCCAAACATTTTACTGAATGTTATCCTACAGCTAGCTTATAAGTCCTCACTCATGTATCTAATTTTATATTGTGATATCAGTTAATACAATTTTCTTGAAAATGAGAAACTGTTTATGGATAAAATAATTTCTTTAGTCTAGTGTATGAAATACTTGACCTATTTTTGACCCAGTGTTCAATCTGTTGTCCAGGTGAAAGGACTGGTAAAGCAGCACATCGACTCATTCAACTACTTCATCAATGTGGAGGTAAAAGACGAACCCGACATATGAGTGTGAGCTACAGCTGCGTCTTTATGTAAACATGAATGTCTTCTTTTCCAGATAAAGAAAATAATGAAAGCAAATGAGAAGATCACAAGTGATGCTGATCCCATGTGGTACCTCAAGTAAGTTCCATGATTTGTCATCGTCTGCATTAAATGGCACTGATCAAACATCGGTGACTCACAGACACATCTGTTGCAGCTTCTGGATTAGTTCAAAATATTTAATTAAATGTTGTCCTTCCAGATATCTCAATATTTACGTTGGCATGCCTGATGTTGAAGAAAGCTTCAATGTAACCAGACCAGTATCTCCTCATGAGGTGAGTTTACTTTCCTGTGAAATATTAAACCAAATGTCAATTGTTGAAGGAAAAATACCAAATATTTGATAACTGCATTTTCTGAAATACGAGAATTTAATTATATCATTTCTAATTAAATATTTTAATGTTGGACAGTTGACTAGACGAAAAATGCAATATGAAGACATCTCTTTGAGTTCTAGAAAGCATGATGCATTTTTTTTTCACTATATTTTGATATTCAATGGACTAAATGATTGATTACTTGAAACACTGTTGAATTGATTTTATTTACTTTATAATTTTACAAAAGTATTGGTCATTGCCCTAATGGAGATATTTGGTAATCATTCTGACAAAACATACTGATGATGAGTGAATAACAACTCACCCTTTCCGATTTGTTTCCACAGTGTCGTCTCAGAGACATGACCTACTCAGCTCCCATCACAGTGGACATAGAGTACACTCGTGGCAGTCAGAGAATTATTCGCAATGCGCTGCCTATTGGAAGGTATCATAGTTTGTCTTTTGTCCCGCAGTGGTACATCACGCTGTTACATCTGTGACCTTCATAGTAAGAAGTCACAAAGCCATTTTCATAAAATGCTCTGCTTATAACTATATACTATTATAATAAAACGCTCCTGTTATAACTGTAATTGTTTTTTTGTTTTGTTTTTTGTTTTGTTTTGTTTGTTTGTTTTTTAGGATGCCAATCATGCTGCGAAGCTCAAACTGTGTTCTCACAGGAAAGACACCCATGGAGTTTTCAAAACTCAATGAGTGTCCTCTGGATCCAGGTACACAAAGGATGACGCGAAATGAGTCCAATCATACAGTCTAAATATTATCAGTTCATTTTCGTGATAGTGATTTATATGCACCATCTTGTATTTTTCACAGGGGGTTATTTCATTGTAAAAGGTCAGGAGAAAGTAATTCTGATCCAAGAGCAGCTGTCTAAGAATCGAATCATTGTGGAGCAGGACAGGAAGGGTGCGGTTGGAGCCTCAGTTACCAGGTACTGTGATAACATCTCCCCAAATCATGAGTTTTGGATCACAAGTTTTTACTAGCGTAGATACTAGTAGTAGATACTGGGCCAGCAAAACATGTAAAACCTGCACAATAACCTAAAAACTGACAATATCTGTCTGAATGTCAAATGAGCTCTATAATTGTGGTCATAAATGTCCTTTTGCTTCATTTGCATTTCTAATCATTAATATCCATAAAGTTTCTTTTGATGTTGAGAAAACTCAGACAGGCAGAGTAGCTAACGATTCACTTTCTTTGTCAAACCTTCTGTTTCTTCATCTTTTTTTTCCATCTTTTCTTTAATTCCAGCTCCACTCATGAGAAGAAAAGCAGAACTAATATGATTGTCAAACAAGGCAGATTCTACCTGAGACACAACACGCTGTCAGAGGACGCCCCAATTGCCATCATATTCAAGGTAAAAGAATTGACGATGATGAGGAGCACTGACATGGCTAAGTGATATTATGCTTCCAGTAGGGGGTGCTACAAGGCAGCTAGATGGATTTTGGATGAACCCGTGTTTTGTTTTTTCTTATGTTGTTGACCCAGAGATTGAAGCAGAAGTTTCTGTTTGTTTCCACAGTAACCATATCTGATTGAATTGAACTCTTTATGTTTCACTCTGTTTCACTACGGCCCTCGAATTGTCTCTACTAGATAATTTCACACAACATAAATGATACATGTATTTACTCAGAGGTTTTGCTGCAGGTTAGTGTTTAGTCAGAGGTCGGTGATTGTTCATTACATTCGTTTTCATGTGTCGCCCTTCGCTCTCAAGGAAAATGTCAGTTAGCCATCTGGCATCATTAACTTCTTTCCCCTCTGAGGACGAATCTCTACAAACATGTCGACTTGTGAGCATCGAGTGTTTGGAGCTGAAGTTATTATCCACAGGACACTGTTTGTGTGCTCACTCTGTTTGCTGTGCACTTGTATATTCTGGGTGACGTCTTCCCAGCCTCTCTCCTTGTTTGGCAGCGGCTGCAGAAACAACCTCGGGTCCAGTGTGGGACAGACGGATCAGTTCCCACAGCTTCACATTTCCATAAGCAAATGTCAGACAACCTCATGATTCCCAGTTCACATTTTCCTCCCTGTATACACACCTATGCCTCCTGGCTCACCTCTTGTTCCAGTTTCTAATTGCAAAATGTCATTTCACGTCACCTATACAGTCTTTAGCTGGGTACATAAATATATAAATGATCTTTTGCCATTCACTTAGGGTATGGGTGTAGAGAGTGACCAAGAGATCGTGCAGATGATCGGTACAGAGGAGCACGTCATGGCCAGCTTCGCCCCGAGTCTGGAAGAGTGTCAGAAGGCCCAGATCTTCACACAGACTCAGGTACCTGAAGTCATACTCGCACATTTACTGCTACCCCGAACTTTTCCGGACATTACCCGAACAGGCTGTATGTGCAAATGCAAATGTCTGAATCAGCTGAAGTGGACTTAAACTGGTCCTGGCCAGCTCCCTCAAACAAAGTCGTAGCAATATCTCATTCAGCACGTGTGAAAAGAGCAGATCATCAACTGGAGTATTCACAGGGAGTGAGTGAGCGTGTTGATGACATTGATGATGTTACACAAAGTGTAGCTGCTCTTTTTATGCTTGCCAATATATTGCTTTTCACTTTCTCTTTGATATTGCAGATATAACCAAATACATATAGTATTGATATGACATGACATGGACAATATTCCGTTGTGTGCTACATGTGTGACTCTGGACCTGATTCATGTAAAGAAAGATTTTGTGTTCATGTGTATCAGAGCAGGGCAATACAGTAACAATCAATATAACAAAATTAAAGGAATTTGCAGACTTTACTTATAAAAGTCAGTTAACTAGTTGCAGGGAATCACACTGAACCTTAGGAAGCTTTAATTCTCTTCTCTTAAACATATAATTACAGTATGATACAGCTTCCTGTTCGTTGGAAGTCAGTAATCAATGAGATTGAAATATCAGTCAGGCCTAATGTGCCCATTAACTGTGTCTGACGAGCAGGATGTTGTTGTTCAGACACAGAAACAAGCGGCTCCTCCTGCTGACACAAGGTCTATTCTTTGTCTCTTCTTTGATCAGATGACTAAGGTTTTGTCTTACCAGCCAGCGTTAAGTAACGCTTTTCATGGGTTATTCAGGAGGCCCACATGTTTTCTTTGACATCTACAGATGAATGCAATCGGCCAATTTGTTTTTAATAAAGATTATGTTGTTAGAGGAACCACTGATGCATTGATGAGGCCATATTTGCTTCCTAGCAACCGGCCACTGCAGCTCTCATGTTCCTCTGTCTGCCAGCCTCCATGATGTCTTTTCATGGTATTCATTGGGTCATTGTATTGTGCACAATGACGCCTAAATCTATATAATTAAAGGCAGATAAGGCTTTGGAAACATTGTTATCAGATTATGATAAGTAATCTGCCTAAACCAAATTTGACCGTCATCTTCTTTTTTTTCTGCTGATATATACTTCAAATAATCAAATATCAAATAATGTCTTTTTTTAATTTCTCTAAATTAGACAATCACTTCTTTTTTCTTTTCTTTTTTTTACAAAGTTGCCCTTTGGTTGTTTATGTATATGTATATATATATATTTATGCATCATGGCAGACAGGGTGGGTGGTCTTGCTAAAAGTCTTCAGCCTCATTAACCTTTGACCTTTCTATAGATCTGTAGAGGCTCCACAGACACACTGAGTCAGGTGTGTGCCTGTGTTGTGCCCTTTGTGATTCACTTGATCTCCCACAACCAGATACATGCGTTTTCTGTGCTCCTTCCCCTGAAAATCCCACACATATGAATCATTTCACAGTAATATTGGCTTCAAACAAACATATGGAAATAAATATATATACCAATATGTTAAAAATGAAGTTTGTCCGTAGCATAGCATTGAGTATGGAAGCCTGTTTTGTAAATGGTTTACCATGATATGTGTGTTAAACTGGTTCAAAACATACAACAAAGGGAGAAAATTTTACGTCACATGTTGCACAATAGTTATGTTGATGTCATGCAACTGTACATCTCTGTTGAACCAAACAAAAAAAAAGTTTATTCCCCAAACTGAGTAATTCAATGATTGTTTTGGTACTTCATTCAGTTGTCACATTGGCACAGGGTTCTAAAATGTTTCAAACTAAAGTCTCCTGTTGGCTGCCCTCTCTCACCTCTACTGTGTCTCTGTTTCAGGCTCTGAGGTATCTTGGGAATAAAGTGCGGAGACAGCGCATGTGGGGAGGCCCCAAGAAAACCAAAATGGAGGAGGCCAGAGAGCTTTTGGCATCTCTTATTCTCACACATGTTCCTGTATGTTAACCAAGAGACAAGTGTCATAGATTATACTTTGTACATTCCACAAGGTGTAATCATTATGTTTTTTGTGTGTAGGTCAAAGAGTTCAACTTTCGAGCGAAGTGTATTTACCTGGCTGTTATGGTGCGGAGAGTGATCCTGGCTCAAGGGGACAACAAGGTGGATGACAGAGATTACTATGGCAACAAACGTCTTGAGTTGGCTGGACAGGTAAGCTTCCATGCACCTGTTCTTCATGTGGTCTCATTCACTGCTTGTATGATGCCATATTTAACCAGTCATTTTATTACGTGACAACAACATGAAGGTCCATTCAGTATGTTTGTTAATTTGTCAGCTGAGCAACAGGAAATTAAATATGAGCCAGAATTCACTTCTGACATTAAAAGGCACCCTGTTGAACTGTGTTTTTATTCATTGAATTCATTTCTGCCAACTGAATGCTGTTTACCGCCTTTTCTTTACTCATAGAAAACCAAACAGGCATCATGTTTAGTAATAATACATGTATAGAAAAGTACAATCACGCTCACAAGCTTTAGTGCAAATGGATCACAGCACTAGACCAGAGGACAGCGGCTGCTCCAGCCCTGATCTCTCACCTGCATCTTTGTTCCTGCCTCCTTCTTTTAATAAGACTCTCATTATTTTCCCTCAGCTTTGTTTTTCCCTATTTTGTTTTCATCCTTCCCCCACCCCCCCACCCCCGTATTTCAGCCTGGCTTTGTCAGGAGTGAGATATGCAGTGGCACCAAAATCCAGAGGCTGTGGAAGCATGGGGATTTTTCAGCACCATGACAATAGAATTGCTGCCTTGACTGGAGCGATTGAGCTAATCCGCGGGCTCGGCTCTGATAATGTAATTACTGCTGTCTTAAGGCCTTTAATTTCCCCCCCAACCTGCTCTGTATAAGGAGTAAGAGATGGGGGGGGCACAGAGCCCCCTTTCAATAGGGGGCTTACAGACTAACAACGCCAGCAATCTCCTCACTCTCCAATTATGGTTCCCTGACATTCAACTAATTGGCCTGGCTGCGCAACGGAAGCTTAATTTCTTTATTAATTTTAAGCAGCACTGCCTGTTTGTTTTGATGTATGCTAATGCACAGGGTGGGCGGGGGTTGTAAGAGAGGTTGCCTCCTGTAGGCCTGGTGGAGGAGTACAGGGACCTTGGCTGGAGGCCAGGTCATGCTTATCAGTGAGCCGGCACACCTGGTTATTAAATCTGACAGTAAATGCACCTCAGCACTGATTAGGGAGAGGAACAGGTGTGGAGAGCCAGGACGTCTGCGAGTCAGACTGTGTGAAGACACAATGACAACTCTGTCTCTGAAATGATTAACTAGATGATCAACTAGTTTGGAGACCTGTCAGGTGAATTCACATCAATGTCAATCAGAAATCTTTCTGATGATGCTCTGTCTCTGTCCTCTCTAGCTCCTGTCTCTGCTGTTTGAAGATCTGTTTAAGAAGTTCAACTCTGAACTGAAGAAAATTGCTGACCAGATCATCCCAAAGCAGAGAGCAGCTCAGTTTGATGTGGTGAAGCACATGCGGCAAGATCAGATCACCAACGGCATGGTCAATGCCATATCCACGGTGAGTGTGTGAGTGTTAACAGCATGGAGGACAGTGACAATGTTTCAGCTTTATGTTTTTACTTCCCTCTCTTTGACACTCAGTGCTGAGTGAACACTGTCGTTGTTTTTAGCAGACACAACAAATAATGTTCAATGCCCTTTATTGCAACACTTCTTGGTCACAATGCTGTGTAATAACTTCAAAATGATGTGGAGGTTTTAAGAGTCCATTGCAATTTAATCATGCATACCCCTCCAAACAAAAAGCTTTGGAAGCACCACTATACTTGTTTTAAATCTTTGTGTTCACTTTTACTTTTGTTCATCATGCATAATAAAGAACACTGATATTTCTGTCCACAGGGCAACTGGTCTCTGAAGAGATTCAAGATGGACCGTCAGGGTGTCACCCAGGTCCTGTCTCGTCTCTCCTATATTTCTGCTTTGGGCATGATGACCAGGATCTCCTCACAGTTTGAGAAGACCAGGAAGGTCAGCGGGCCGCGCTCCCTGCAGCCGTCACAGTGGGGCATGCTGTGTCCTTCTGACACCCCTGAGGGAGAGGTGAGTGAGCTGCAGCAGCCACACCTGACCTGATGAGGAGGCTGCACGAGCAACATGCAAACAAGTCTCCATGTTGGAATATCTGCTAAATGCTACATATGTATGTTGTGATAATTACTTTCCAAAGTGTGAGTATACAAGCAGCCGCATATTGCTGATGATGACTTACATGATTCATTAAACTAATTATTATTTTCACAAATATTTGATGAGTCATTATAAACCTAAAAATTAAAATCACAGTTTCCCAGAGCTCAAGGTGACGCCTTCAGATTGCATATTCATCGATCAGTCCGAAACCCAAAACTGTTCCATTCACAGTAAAAGACAACCGATAATAGCACATTTGTTAAGCTGGTTAACATTTTTCCATATGATAAATGACTGGAATTATTAACTGATTATCAGAATTGCTGTCAATTAACATTTTTATTGCTCAGTGAATCTAGTCATTTTCTTTAGCCCTACTAGGACAGTGTTACAGCCCTGGTTATGAATCACAGCAATTTGAAACTATTACATGTCCATTTAATGACATTGCAGATTGATCTGATGACCAGTGGTGCAGCCTTCTTGTGTTGTGTGAAAATACAACAGGACATAACTTTTTAAAATATCAGCACGTAGTTTACATCATCGTTTTGTTCTGTAGGCCTGTGGTCTGGTGAAGAACTTGGCCCTGATGACCCACATCACCACCGACATGGAGGACGGTCCGATCATCAAACTGGCCTTTAACCTGGGTGTGGAAGACGTCAACCTGCTGTGTGGAGAAGAGCTCTCCTACCCAAGCGTCTTCCTTGTCTTCCTCAATGGTAAAACTCCTCCACACAAGTCGCGCCTAATAAGTAAATAAACGCAGAGAGAATTAACGCTGGGTGCTGTTGCTTTAGATCACTTGAAAGGAAAGTCTAATCCTCCCTGTTTTGAATGCATTGCTTCTGAACATGAAGGGAAAATATTCTGTTTAGTTTACAGAAGGCAATTTTGTGTTTTGCAGGGAGGCTGATAAGTCATTAATTTCATGGCAGCAGTAGGTATTATTCTTGAGTCAGAACTTGGCCCCTTAATTACTGTATATGTTTGTCTCACCACTGATAACTGTCAAATTATATTAGCTGCCATACCATTTAATTAGTTGGTAGCAGCAGGTGTCAAAGCCCTTCACTACAAATGTGCCCTCACACGGAGGCAGAGCACAGTGTCTCCTCTGTTCTCCAGTCGTTTGTCTGTCAGACTTGATATGAACAAACCCCTGCAGGCAGTTTGAGCTCTGCTTTCACCAGTCGCGGACGTTCAGAGTACACAACTGTATACACATGCTGTTCCTCTTTTTCCATTTAAAGTTTGTGAATGTAAGAGTTTTTGAGTGACAGTTTAACCCAAAAGTAGAGTCTGTTCACTCTTTGTTATTCCTGTACTAACTTTAATTATCTGCTGTAACCTTTTGATTAAAATTAGAACTGAAACAATTACCCCCTTTATTCAATCAACAAGAAATGAATGAGTTACAATTTTGATTGTGGTCCTTTTTGAAGCAAATTCCAAATATTTCTGTGTTCCAGCTTCAGAAATGTCAACATTTGCTGCTTTTCCTTGTCTTATATGATAGTAAATGCAATACCTTTGTATTTCAGACTGTTGGTCATAATTTGATGTCACATTGGGCTCTGATGGGCATTTTCACCTGTTTTGCATTTTATAGACAAGACGATTAATTAAGAAAATAATTTACTAATAATAGATTAATAAATTCATTATCAAGACGATTGCAGATTAGCTGCAACCATACTTGAGACATACAGGGAAGCACAAGCAGGAAACAAATACTGTATATCTGACAAATATTAAGCAAAGAAATAAAAAACATCTGTTCAAACAAGACCGCTGGGTATTAATTATGACATCCAGAAACTCAAACAAATTACTTATTGGAAATCAATGAGGACACTAGAGAATCAGCAGCTAAACACATCCATCTTGTCAAGGAACTCCTGACAAGAAAGCAAAATGTATGTGCCAGAATGTACCTTTTTAGCTGAATCCTTTTGAGAGATGATGGTGGGTAACAACACTTGAGTCAGATATGTGCATTGTTTTTATCTTTGTGTCCATCTGTCTGTCGAACAGGTAACATTCTGGGAGTGATTCGAGATCATCATAAGCTGGTCAACACCTTCAGGCTGATGCGCAGGGCCGGTTTTATTAACGAGTTCGTGTCCATCTCCACCAACCTGACCGACCGCTGCGTCTACATCTCTTCTGATGGAGGTCGCCTCTGCAGGTGGGGACGTTTGGACATGGACTTTTTACGCAAAGCATAAAAAAGACCATATAAAAATACATGCTATAGGTCACATTTTGTCCTAATGCACCCTGATCTTTGTACAGAACACATTTCTCATATTTTACCGTGCAGGAAGTTTTCATTCTCTGCTAAAAATGCTAAAAGATTATGTTTGTAGTGACTCATTAGTAGTTTTAACAGTGTTCTGCTTTCGTCTGTGTTGTGTCTCCATCAGGCCTTACATCATAGTGAAGAAGGGTCAGCCGATGGTGAAAAACAAACACATTGAAGATCTGTCACAGGGCTACAGGTGAGGCTGGGAGTCAGGAGAACTACATGTTTTAAGAGCATATTTCTTTGCATATAATAATATATATATATATATATATATAAACCAATTTTGTTTTTTGTATTTTATAATTTCTGGAACAACCTTTTTTTGACTCCAGAAACTTTGAAGACTTCCTGCACGAGGGCCTGGTGGAGTACCTGGATGTCAACGAGGAGAACGACTGTCAGATTGCGCTTTATGAACACATGATTTACAAGTGAGTGACATGTGGTTCACCTGCCATATTTAGAAAATGGGAAAAGGTTCTCGTGATTTGTTTATGTCATTCAACACACTGGTGTCACTGCCTCTTTTATTTGTTTCTTATTTCTGTAGAGACACAACACACTTGGAGATCGAGCCCTTCACGCTGCTCGGGGTGTGTGCTGGCCTCATTCCCTACCCCCACCACAACCAGTCACCCAGGAACACATACCAGTGTGCCATGGGCAAGCAGGCAATGGGTAAGAGTCAGCTGAGCAGGTAGCTTCAGTCGGCAGGCAGGTCACGACCCTGTGAAGATCTCAAATCCTTTCTCAAATATCCTCCACACAGCTGCAGTGTTTACCTCTGTACCCGCATACACACAAGCACAGATACTGACAGTAATTTAATCTCACATCAACACTATTCTTAAGCCCCCCAAATCTGCTGGTTCAGAGTTTAGAGTTTTATTTGCACAAGTTAAAATCATACAAAAGGACATTAGAATAACAAACACTATAGATACAAGCAGCCTGCTGGTTCGTCTCCCCCTCAAACTCCGCTCCTGGTCTACTTCTTGTCAGAATACATTTGTATGTGTGATTGAGTGTTTTTCTTATGTGTGTGTCAGTGTGTGTATGCGCATGGACATCAAACATGGGGCGCTTGCGTAGGTTCTCTATTGTGCTGTGTGTGTGCGGAGGCCCTTTCCCTGCCAGTCACCCAGAGTGTCATTAGCAATTCATTGTGTCTGCTCTGGCTGTGCTCAGGGGGTCAGTGTGCTCAGCTGCGAAAGACCACAGAGTGCGCACCCGCAGCTCCTTGGTAACCAAAACTTCCCCGAACGGCCCTGCTAACATTCGTAAGCACCGCGGTCACCCCCACCCCGCCGCTTTACCTCTGTGCGTCCCTTCCTCCCCTCCCCCCATTATTACAAAAACACAGACTGGAACTATATTTGGCCCAATATCCTCTGCCTTGTCTGTTTTGTGTGAACGGCCCTATACATGTGCAAATCTGGTTGTGTGGCTCGGGCCCATTATCACAGACTCTGTGCTTGTAGCCTGATTGTGAAGTAATAGCATCTGACAAATGTCAAGGCTTCCAGGGAGGCCAGGCTTTATGCCATAACTCTCCCCGTTCCTCCACTCAGCTGCTCTGAGGTGGTGCTAACGAGGCCCAGCCTTGACACATTAATCTGCATTGACTCTGGAATATAACGAGACAGTAAGCTGTTAATACTAATAATCCACATCAAAGTTAGGAGTGTAAGAGATTAAAAGTGAGCTACAGAGGTAAATTATCCACTGGCTGCAGAAATCAATCATGTGCTCTCCATGTCTCCTCTCTCCAGGTACTATTGGCTACAACCAGAGGAATCGTATTGACACTCTGATGTACCTGCTGGCGTATCCTCAGAGGCCGATGGTCAAAACAAAAACCATCGAGATCATTGACTTTGAGAAGCTGCCAGCCGGTCAGAACGCCACTGTGGCCGTGATGAGTTACAGCGGCTACGACATCGAGGACGCTCTAGTCCTCAACAAAGCCTCGCTTGACAGAGGTGAGAGGTGACAGGGGGCATGTTGTCAGTCTCACAGGGTTTTAGCACCATGATCAAAATGTTTCACTTTAAAAAGCCTCTTACAACATATTTGCATATCAACAACCTGTTCAGGTAGCAGCCACTTAACAAGCCTAATTTCTATGATTCTCTCCAGGGTTTGGCCGATGCCTTGTTTACAAAAACGCCAAGTGCACACTGCGGCGTTACACCAACCAGACCTTTGACAAGGTGATGGGGCCCATGCTGGATGCTGCCACAAGAAAGCCCATCTGGAGGCACAGTATACTGGATGCTGATGGTATCTGCTCGCCTGGTGAGTCCCAGCAGGACTGTCAGCACATGCCTTACAGGTTTACTTTGCTGTCATTGGTTAGTTACTGATGTTTCACACAGTTATTCAGGTGTTTAACACCCCATCATCGCTTCATAAAGTAGATTTCCTGTTTGTTAACAGCAGGTCACAATTCAAGATTTACTGTTTTACAGGAGAAGAAAGAATCTTCAAGCCTCTGTTTATTGGGGTCTTTAAAATCTATCGGTCTAGTTATGACTAATGGTGTTACAACAGTAGCAGAATTTCAGACTGTCTTAATTACAGCTTCATTTAATGCTGACATACACACACCACGACCTAGTGAAGGACATCATGCAGTGAGTTAATTAGCACACTTCATGTGCTCTCCTACATTTAATTATTTGAAATTTTCATCAGCCAATAATGACGGCATCCATAATTACTTCTAAATAAAAATGTACTTGACAGTTAAGTTGGCTAAACGTTCATTTAATGCAACTTTGGACGACAAGTTGTCCACCATGCTGAAGAGGCCAAGTTGTATATAGAGCGGCCACTTTTATAGGTGGTCATCATTTTCATTGTTGTAAGAGATCAATAAACAGGCTGGAAAGAATTCAGATATTTCATTTACAAGTAATGCACAGGTAGCTGCAAATTCAGGTGTGAGTTTTAGACAAAAAAAAGTCAAATTCAAAAACATGGAGTGGAAATGAAGGGAGGGTCTATCTGTGCACATGCTCTGTTCAGAGCTTGATCGAGATTTTAGACTGTGACTGTTTTGGTTTCAGAAAATTTATACAACTGGTCAACAGGGATGAAGGTCCGATAACAGTCCTGTCATGGATCCGGCCGTTATAATATTCTGATGAACGTGTGTGGTGTGTCTCAGGTGAGAGAGTGGAGAACAAGCAGGTGTTGGTGAATAAGTCCATGCCAACTGTCACCCAGACACCACTGGAGGGCAGTACCCAGCCAGGACAGCCCCAGTACAGAGACGTGCCCATCAGGTGAGAGCTCAAAGCACCGCACCACACCACACCCAGCCAAACATGTTCCCTGTGACCTTAGCTTGTGTTGCCTCCCTGTGGACCCACCTCAACATCTGTTTATAAACTTTCTTACAAAACCTGCTGTACAGAAAATCACATTAACCACTCTCACATTCTCTCTCTGCAGCTACAAGGGATCAACAGACTCATACATCGAGAAGGTCATGATCTCATCCAATGCTGAAGATGCTTTCCTCATTAAGATCCTCCTGAGGCAGACCAGGAGGCCAGAGATAGGAGACAAATTCAGCAGTCGGCACGGACAGAAAGGTGCCAGCCTCAACACTCTCACACCGTCTTTTCTCTTGAAAAAGGGCAAGATATTGAGCTAAAACCTAAAACATACAGGGGAATACATTCATCTTCACCACTTGAACATCAAATTTGAGCCTCTCATGAAAGATTGTAAATGACTGGAGGAAAAAAAAAATTTGGTCATCTCCGTGCTGGAGCATTTGTTGAGTCAAGTCCCAGTGGCTGTTGCTCTGTCACTGCCCCCATCTTTCAAGAGCTCTTTTCAATTAATTGGCTCTTTGTCCTGTGCCAGACTATGCAAATTTATTACACCCCAGCAGTATTCTGCTGATACTGGGGGAAAAGTGTTTACAACCTCCATTGTTTTGCAGCACCTCCCCTATAGAGGGCTAGTATGATGTTTTAATCAAAAAGCTAACTGGCGCCATGCATAATTTACTCTCCTCATTAACGCCGTGGCCACAGGGCGGTCAGCTCAGGGTGAGACAATGTCTTCTGTCTCAGATAGTGACGAAGAGAGAGGGGTCGCCAGGGGGTTAGCTGGAGGAGATCTGGATGCTAAGTCCCAGATGTGCAGCAGATAGACGGATAGTTTTTAATCAGAGCTCGAGAGCTTGGAGTCACGTTGAGGTGTTCACAGCTACGTAAAAATTAAGAAATGCCTGTCAAACCCTTTTATTTCGGCTCCGCTGGGGTTTTTTTGTCTGTAAAAATCACCACCACATTTTCTTGTTTCTCACAACAGAATCCTCGACTGAATCCTAAATCAAGGCTTTATTATTTTATTAGAAGTGAATTTGGCTGCAGCAATAGATCTCCCAGCTACTCATGACTAGTCTCATAAGTCCTGGTCAGCAGAGCAGAATAAGTTAATTATTTACCGGTCACACACACACACACACCCACACACACACACACACACACACACACACACACACACACACACACACAGCTGTGGAGGTGGGGGAGGAGGTGGAGGGGTTGTCAGTGGTAGGGGCCCATTGTGTGAGCCGCCAGCGTGGAGCTGTATGAGCTGTGATGGAGGGCTCTGGACCCTTGCTGTTGTCTTGCCATTCTCTGCTGATTTCATGCCTCTTTTATCATTCACTTTCACACAAAACAAACAACACCGAGGATGTCTGCTGTGGGAGCTAGTGTCTCTCTCTCTTACTGAATCTTTCTGTTCAACTTCTCCTCCATTTTCTACTTTCTTTCCTCCTCCTCGATTTCCTCTTTCATCCTACATTCACCCCGATAGTCAAACCTTTTTTTTTTTACTGCCCTTTCTTTCTTTTTATTTTCCTTTTTTACCTTTTCTTCTGGCTTTGTCGTACTCGCCTTTTCTCTTTTCTTTTCACCTTCTTCCTGCTGTTGGATGACTTTCCAGTAAATCACTGCACTTGTTCCCAGTCAACATCCTGTTACTACATCCTGCAGGGCATCAACAGTCTGCTGTGTTGCCGACTGGTCGGCTAATAGTGAATTTTTCCCACGTGCACGGATTCAATTTCTCCTCTTCAGTTGATCCCCTCCACTTCCTCTCAGTTGAACTGAAAGTCATGGATGTGTAATCGCAGTCTCCCTGTCAAACTAAGCACCTTTCTCCACTTCCTGCTTTCCTTCTCTTCTCTCTTTCTCTTTTTTCATTTGCAAATGGGCCTACAATCTGTTTACCCTGGCCAGGGTAGAGTGCTTCGGCCCCTCGGCAAACATTTGCACTCACACTTAAACTCCTTGCTACCAGGGCGCTCGTCCCCCACGTCATGTGAATCAAAAGACGTCTGTCCAGCATGGAAATGTCATGCTCTGCCAAAGGTCCACACCAAGCAGCAATAAACACAACACAAAGTTTTCTACAAGTTTGCTGATTTGTTGGTTAGAGCTTTATGGTCAGTTAAGTTAACGTGGGAAAAAAAGAGCTGCAACTAATTATTAGATATTATTTTCCCTACTTTTGTTTTTTGTGAGATAAATGAAAAACCTCATTGCAAGTTCTTTATTAGTAAACTGAGAAAAGCTCTGTTCATCAACTGATTACATAAAGGACTCATTTTTGCAACAGTAATTGCAGATAAATCACTTAAAGGTACAGTCATATTACTGCATGCTACAGGTGTGTGCACTGACTTTAATATCTTTTTTGTCTTTTTTCTGTGTTTGTACGTGTGTGTATCAGGTGTTTGTGGCCTTATCGTTCCACAGGAGGACATGCCGTTCTGTGACACTGGCATCTGTCCAGATATTATCATGAACCCTCACGGGTATCCCTCCAGAATGACGGTATGAGAACACAATTTTTTATAGGGCGAAAACTAACAAACATTTTCATTACAGATAAATCTAGTATTTTATATTAGTGTTTTCTCAATAAATCATTTTAGTATAAATCATCAAATTTGAGCCACTGGAACCAGTAAAAGTTTGACTTAAATGATTAATTTATTACTAATATAGTTTCCAATTAATTTTTTTTATCTGAATTAATTGACTTATCATTTTAGCTATAATATTCAGTGTAATATTTGTCAGGTGGGTTTCAATCAACTTTAGTGTTGGTGAAAATATTGTAATTTGACACTGAATCTCAAACCAGACAGTTGTTATTTGTGATTTTTGGCTGCAAGCTTAGTCTGAATCACCTCTGTCTCTGTGTTGACCTTCGCTCTTCATAAGTTTGTGTTGGCTCTTATGAGACAAAACCCTCATTATCCCCGCTCCTCTCCTCTCTGGGTTATCATTGGCTTCCAGAGCACACGTCCATTGACGCCACTAAGCAGCAATCTTACTGTTCACAAACAGATATTTGTTGCTGCAGAGACGGCTGCCAGCGGAGCCGCCGCCTGTAGCCGTGTGTGTGGAAGTTTTATCAAACACGCACAGTACATCTGAACTGTAGGATGGTGCCGAATGTGAATGACATGCAACTTGGCCCCGTTTCTGCCTGCTTTTTGTGCCTTACACTGTAAAAAAAAAAAACTCGAGTGATCTTTACTGCTGAAGTTGTCAGTGCCAGCGTGTTTGCTCGCTCTGGTTGTCATGGAAAGGACTCAGAAATGTTTGGCTCGGGAGGATGCTTCTGTGGCCTGAGAGTGAAATGAGAGTAGGTGTTTCCTTTTATGTGATGGGGTCAGGGGTCCTTTGGGTGCGACCTCGGTAGAATTGTTGAAATCAGTCATCCTTAGACTGCTGGTCCCACCCCAAAAGGGTACATGTGTAATCTAATCTCATCTACAATATCAACATTTGGTACCAGGAGAGATTGTAAATGACAAAAGATTTATGTTATGAACAGAGACATCATTACGTATCTGGACTTCAAAGAATGTGTTTGATTCTGTCAGGTGGGAAAGTTGATCGAGCTCCTGGCTGGGAAGGCAGGAGTCCTGGACGGGCGCTTTCACTACGGTACGGCCTTCGGAGGCAGCAAAGTGAAGGACGTGTGTGAGGATCTCATCCGTTATGGATACAACTACCAGGGCAAAGACTATGTCACCTCAGGAATCACTGGGTAATAAAGAGATCATCCTGTTAAACACAGCTCATATACTCATCACTTCACAACTTAACATTTTCCAAAGCATATTATATTCATAAGTTGATGGCTGTTAAAATATTTTAGTTCTTTCTTTACAGTAAGAAAACCAGACACTAGCTTATGACCAGAACTAGCTCTATAGAAAAAGAAACTCATCATTTCCAACACATTGAACAGTTTCTCAGACTAATGAAGGACTGTTTTACTAGCTCTTCCCTGTTCTATCTGATTCTTAAAGATTTGGCTGCTGAAGAGAAACCTTTTTTTAATTAAGAAAGAAATAGACATTTCTTGACCACAGCATCCATATTTTCTTGAGACTGGAATGTGCTTACTGGGCAGCACATACGGAGACTTAACATGCTGGTTTCTTTCCTACTTCTATGAAGTTTGTGCCTCCCAAAAGAAAAGACGGCGGGATCAGCCAATCAGCTTGTTTGATTTGTAGGACCACTTTTCCTGCCTTACAGTGGATTTTCATTATTCAACAGTGCAGCTTGTAAAAGCATAGCTTTTGGCAGCCAGACGTAGGACGTCTGAGCTTCCCAGAGACACCTGAATGCACCATTGCTCTCACTATGTTTTCAGCATCAATTGTTTTTAAAGCAGCTCTGTCTCTCTCTCTCCTGCACTACCACAAGGCAATAATGTAACTGTGATTAATTCGTGAATCCTTCAGTTTGATTCAAATTCTTGGACCAATAGCTAAGAAGCAATCATTCCTCACGTATGAGAAGATGTCAGGAAGATGTTTTCTATTTTTATTTGATAAGATTTTATGTTTTTGAATTGGATCCTCATAAAGACATTTTGCACTGTAGTGTTGACTGGATCTTTACAGCTGCATTAGCTTGGTATTTATGTTTGCCTGCTGTATTTCCCTCAGGGAACCTCTGGAGGCTTATATCTACTTTGGACCTGTATATTATCAGAAACTGAAGCACATGGTCCTCGACAAAATGCACGCCAGAGCTCGAGGCCCCAGAGCTGTTCTCACCAGGTAAAATCAATCGTCTTATTGTAATAGAAACATGTAAGACATGAAACTGTCTTATTTCAATGTTTCTTTTATTCTAATCATAATATTATTCCTGGAGGTGGTGTGGATCAAGTATCAAACTGTTGTCCTCTGTCTCACCTGTCTGTATTTGCTGAATGCGTCTGTCTCTCTATCAGACAGCCCACGGAGGGTCGCTCTAGAGACGGAGGTCTTCGTCTGGGAGAGATGGAACGTGACTGTCTGATCGGCTACGGCGCGAGTATGTTGCTGCTGGAGCGCCTCATGATCTCCAGTGACGCCTTTGAGGTGGATGTGTGTGGACAGTGTGGCCTGTTGGGATATTCTGGGTGGTAAGTTGAACATTTCTATCGACAACTGCAGATCTGTAGATCACTTATTCCTGGAAACCAGTGTACAGGGAAACCTTTTTAACTCTTAGCTAAAAGTTTTGAAGAGGCATTGTATGACAAACCTGGAAGAATGAAGGTTAGAGCTTTTGTTGATCTAGTATGTGTTAATGTTACTGAACATGTTTTAACCCATCTCAAAACACAGATCAGAAATTTACCTGGATTCAAGCAACAGAACAAAGTTCATCCTTTGTCTCCAGTCTGATCTCAGTTTGTTTGTCTTCCAGGTGTCACTACTGCAAGTCATCCTGCCACGTTTCCTCCCTGCGTATCCCGTACGCCTGCAAACTGCTGTTCCAAGAGCTGCAGTCCATGAACATCATCCCACGACTCAAACTGTCACGTTACAACGAGTGACCAGGGCAGGGACAGAAACACAGTCTGTGTGAGTGAAAGGTTAAGAGTTTAGGTATAATTTGCAAAGTCTGAAACAGATTTATTTGTTAAAGGTATTCGAGCAGAAAGAAAACGGCTTTTGCTTAAAAAGAGTATTTTGACATTTTTCTTGATGTTCACAGACAAAAACAGTGAAGTTTCTCATTTATGTTGATACTGTCTCATCAGTATATTCTTTCTATGTGTACATAATAAATACCAAATGGTTATTTCATAATCATCTGATGTGTGTGGTACATATGACAAGCCAAATAGTAGCAGTCCATGAACATTGTACACCTCCTTTTCTTTTATTTCTTTAAAAAACAAACATTGATTTTCATAAAAATCCTCTCTCTCTCTCTCTCTCTCTCTCTCTCTCTCTCTCTCACCTTACCAATGAACCTGTTTACCTGTGGAATGATCCAAACAGGTGTTTTTGGATCAGTCCACAACTTTCACAGTCCTTTATTATTTATTATTTTATTAAAACTTAAGTGCCTAATTGTGCAGCTAACATTTTGTTTCCATTAGAAATTGTGATGAGTGGCTGTGACAATTTCAAAGTCCAAGATAATTTCATCAAATTAATTGTTTTGTGTTACTAACAGTCCTAAACCCAAAGATATTCAGTTTAGTTTCAGTTCATAGACTTGACTAAGAAAAACTGCAAGTGTTCACATTTGAAACACTCAAACCAGAATTGGACTTTTTTCTTGAAACGATTGTCAAAATTGTTGCCAATTAACTTGATCGACTTGTCAATTAATCAACTAATCATTGCATCTTTATAGTTATATATAGCATATAGGTTTAGCTTGTGATAACATAAGATCATCACAAAACATGGGCAATTCTCCCGAAAAGCCGATAATACTGAATTACCATCCAGCTCACATTAGACCTAATAAAATGTTTTCATATATTTGCATATATATGTGAGTCCATTTGAAGCTAATTGGCTGCTCAAAAATGAGCTTTTGTTTGGGATGTCTTTTTGTTTTTATTTACAACCGGAGATGATTGAGGTTTCTCAGTAGGTGGTGGAGAATCACTCTCATATAAATTTCATGTGAAGAGCAGACGGCGGACACTAAATACAACACTGTTGAATGATGACATGTGGAAATATACAGAGCAACACCCTCATTCATTATTCATTCACTAGGAAAAGAAAGTTACTTGACGGTTTCCTCTTCTAAACCCAAGCCTTAATACCACCAACATGTCGTATGTAGCGTAACCATACCCCCCACTCGCACATACACACACAACTCAATTGGGGCCTTTTGACTGAACAAAAGCAGTACACATCCGTTTGTGCGGGCAGAGTGTGTGAGAATAGGAAGGGTGGAAGAGGCTCTTTTGGTGGCTGCACCTGTCCTATTTTATGAGCCTCTAATAAGCAGATAACAGGTTGGGAAAAAAAGGACGTCCACTGAGGGAGATGCAGACTCCACCTTCTCCTTATTTGACTGAAATTAATTAGATCCTCCTTTGAGGTCACGGCTTTGCATCAGCCACCATTTACGCCTTTGATTATTATGTCATTAATGGGTTGTTATTGTGTATTTCTTCTTCTTTAATCTTATGCACAACAAATCTTTGCAGACAAGTCGTAATGATTTCTTATTATGATGATGTAGTTGTTTTTTTTTTGAAGAAGTCCTTTTGACCTGTCACTCATTCCAGCAGCTTTTATCTTCCTGCATGAGCCTGAATAGATGCACACACATGTTTTAACCAAGCATGACCCTGTGCACAGTGTCCCATGTGATGTTGCTACCACCCTGTCCCACACGTGCTCCCAGGTGGCTGCACGGTGTGTGTCGGTGAGTAGCGGCGGCGGTGCCCACGCCTGCGCACTGGTGGAGAAAGTCCTCCTTTGCTATCCATGGTGTGGTGAGTAATTCAGCCATAATCCGCCTTTCTCCTCTCCCCTCTTCTTTCCCCTCTCCTCTCCCCCTCTCCTGTGGTTCCATTCATATTCTAATCACAGCTTTCCCTTCTCCAGCTCTCAGGCACTCCATCAGAGCCCTCCCAGCCTCGGGCTTTGCACTTTTACTTCCCCCCCTTTGTGACCGTTCCCTCTTCTCAGAGGCACACCAAAAATAAGGTTGCCACATCGAAAGAGCAAGCGAAAAAGAGGCTGACAACTCCACAAGAAAATTCACACTGGTGCAGTTTTTAAGCGTGTTCAGATGTGTGTCGGAGCGCATGATATATCAGCTCTGTGAAAAAGTTATCACAGAGGAGATTTGATGGTGGAATGAGGTGAGAGATGGACCAAGTGTGGCAACAAGTGTCTGTGGGAAGTGAAATGGGAGTTAAAATGAGAAGGAGAGGCAGGAGCGGCGGTTGTGTAGGGATGTATGTTTATATGGAGCTCTGGGGTGTATAAAAACGTATTAAATGCCATAATGGAAGACGGGGAGGCCACAGTGTTAGGACTGCGTAGATCTAAGCCTCTTTTTTTTTTTCGTTGGGAGGGAGCTTTTCTTATTCAAAACAGCCCCACAAAAGACTTCCAGTGAGCCTTGCCACATCCCCATCTGACTTGGGGCCATTCATCAGCCTTCCAAGCCTATCAATGACATGTCCCCATCAGGGCTCCTATAAAATCAGCCCCTTTCCCATGAAACATCAGCAAACATTTTGACGGGTCTGGCTTTCCCCCCGCTGGATTTCTGGAGTCTCTACCCCCCTCTCCTCCCTTATTCCCACCTCCCCCTTCTCCTCCGCCAACACCACCCCTCTCTGGGCGAACCTCAGATCCTCAACATCTCCTGTGACGGGCAGTGGTCACGGAAACACAGAGCGAGACAAGGGGAGAGCCGCTGAGGAGGGGGAAACGTGCACCAAGCCATTTTCTTGGAGGAGCCAGTGTCGTTGATGGGAAGAGGATGCATTGCGGGCTGCTGGAGGAGCCTGATATGGATTCCACAGGTCAGTCCTGTTAAACTCTGCTGGCTTTGTGTGGATTGTATTGAGAAAAAGCAGCTTCTGTTCAGAAACATTGTGTGAGCTGCTGCTGCTCTTCTGGAAGTCTCAAACTTTCTCTGTAGTCATTATGAGGAAGTGTCTGGATGCTCAGCTGTTGATGTTTTTTTATCACTTATTGAATTTTCTTATTTCTAAAGTTATTTATGATTGAGTGTTTTCGGTGACAAAGTCGTCCACTGACTAAAGAGAAGTCACAGAAAGCAGGTGAGAAGCCCTTATATCTCCAGTATTGTTTAGGCTTGGCACTTCGTAAAGTCTTTTTAGATAAACCATTTTTAAAATCTTACTTCCATCAATAAGAGCATGGCCATAAAAACAGCAAGTGCACATCACGATGCACTTAAAAGTTTATGCATCTGCTCTTTTCAGCTTGTCAGTTTTTTAATCCAAAATTGGCAAAGTAAAGCATTAATTTAGTTTCAAAACTGAATTTTACTGAGAACTTTTCCATAAAATATTATTGTATCTTATCAGGAAACTTAACTGCTTAATTTCCAATCTGATTAAAATAATTTTAAATAAAACAATTTACGCAACAGTTTCTCTTCTGCATCAGCATCAGGATTTGTTAATATTAGTAAAGTTGCTATTTGTTTTCAATAATTAAAATGACATTTTCAGTGAGCTGGTGCATGGTAGAGTAGTTTAGCTCTGAATGTGTGTTAATAAATGAGTGAACATCCGCTGCACTTGTTGATCAAATTTAATCCAATTATTTAGATCCCCAACTTATCTGTTCCTGTGGCAAATGAAGCTTGAGGTCTGAGCTTCTGTGGAGAATTAGCTTCACTTCACTGGATTCAATTTTTCATTTCCAGGGTTTGTTTTGTTCTTTAGGTGGAAAAAAAGGAATATTGTTGATAAAAGTATGACACCTGTCAGAAGGCCACCAGTGACACTGATAGTGTTTTATTTAGAGTTAAAATGCAAATGCACAGGATGTTTTTTAATTGTGCAACGGGTATTATAATTGGCCTGTAGACTGCTTTGAATCACTTAGTAATGTAAAAGGTGGCGATGAGCGTAAACACAGTAATGGAGACCATTAAAGTGCAACCTTCTGATAGATATATTTCTCGAGGATAGAAAATAAAAATTTCTTCCATGTCTGTGTTCAGAGGCCGTCAATTTTCAGTTTCTGCTCCTGTGTACTGATGATGGGACTCTAAACTACTGTCTGAGCTTTTCTATCAGCACATGCCAAACACGAAGGTGCAGATTCCTCATCGAGTGTAAACTTCTAAAACTTTTGAATGTCTGACTGTGACGTCCTCTGAATCCTACCATGGTCGACACCAGCAGCTCATCCTGCCAACAGTCTGTCCCAGCAGCAGCTGCTATGTTGGCTGGTGTCAGTTCACATGCAAGAAAAAAAAAAGATCATTTTAATAGATATCAATTGGAGAGTTTTATTTTGTTTAAGAGCTTAAGGAGTAACTTAATAAGTACATGTATTTAAGTAGTGTATGTACTAAAGTAAAAGTGCACACAGTACTTTTCCATTTTTGGTTACATAATAGTTTTTATTCACCAGATTGAATGGACTTTTTATTGCTCTGTTTTTGGACATTCATTTAAATATATGTGGCTGGTAAAGAAGAAAGAATCAGTAGCTTATCATAATAGAAAAATTAAACTCAGAAAATGCTTTGCTGCACTCAAATAAACATAAAGAATATTACTCATGTACAATTTCCTTCTTAATTACATTTATCAATACTGAATACCTTTCTTTAAAAAAAAAAAAAAAGCAAGAATTTAAAATGGATTTCCACTCTATTTATCAGGCTGTTTCGACATGAAAGCTTTGATGTTTTGCTGCTGCTCGGTCACAGAAAGCACACCAGTTGAGCTATTTCTAAGTAGAAATTAAAACAGGACAATGGCCTCTATTCCACCAGACTGCTTCAGTAATGTGCACAGGCCCTTTTAAGCAAGTGTGTACGCTCGTAGTCTCCTGGGAACAATGCTGGATTCCTGCCGTCCTGGTGAAAACATCTCAAATAGAGCCATGGCCGCACTGCTGCCTATACAATCGATTGTTGTCAGCTCGCCCTGTCACATTAGTGACATTTAAAGTGTCCTGTATAGGCAGTAATTTGCTGTGTTTATGCAAAAACAGCGTTGGCTCTATTCTGCAAGAGCTGCAGCACAAAATCAGTTCACTCCAGAAAGTGAGTTCCTTGATTGACAGTTTCATTTTCAATACAAAAAAATAACAAAATCGCAATAAACTGATGAATTAGCCAAATGACAATTAAAAGACCCAATGTTACATCTTTAAAAATCACCTTCTTATGGCCAGATTCAAAATTTTATAATGACTTCTGTCTAAATAACAAAATAGTTTCTCTGAGTTGTACTGGTTTCATGTTAGCGTCACAGTTTGTTCAGCTCTGTGATCTGTGCTTTTTTTTTTTCTTTTTTTTTTTAGAGAGTTGGATTGAAAGATGCCTCAACGAGAGTGAGAGCAAGCGATACTCCAGTCACACGTCTCTGGGGAACATGTCCAACGATGAACGTAAGCAGCACAAACACCGACTTCACTAAAACAGACTTCACTGAGGAATCCTGTGAACTGTTGTTTGTGTTGTCTGTTTCTTTTACCTCATTTATTCATCATGTTGTTAATGTTTAGTGTCTAGTACAGTAAATGTAAAAAAAAAACTATTGTTAAAAGTGCATATTCTGCACATTGTTATTGTTGGTTATATAAACTTTCATTGGTGCCTGAATAACTGAATAAATGTGTTGAATGTTACAGATGAGGAAAAGGAAAACAACAGAGCCTCTAAACCACATTCGACACCGGCTACTCTGGAATGGTGAGCTGTTCAAAAATACATTTGTATAGTTTTTTTCCTTTAGTCAAATGTGAAAAATAGGAAATATGAGGAAAATTAAGGGAAAAAAATCACATTTTGTGTCAAACCGCAGTAGTCAAATTTAGGTATCGCCAGTTAACACACATAAAAGTAGCCTTCTAAGAAAAGCCAAGGTTTTTACTAAATTATTATTTTACATTAAACGTCCACTCACCAACATGAAACATTGCTGAATATCAAGTCTGAAATTGGCACTTGGCAAGGTGCAACATTATATAACAACATGTTTCTTGTTTTCGGAATCCTGGTCAGCAGTGGTAAACTGGTGGTAAAGCCTGCAGGATTTCCGTCATCATTTTCAGTCATGTTAGATGTAAAAAACTGCTTTAATTTGAATAGTTTTACCTGACACACACAAATTACACTATGAAAACCAGTTCCTCCACCACACACGGGCCTCATATTTCTCTCTATGTTGGTAAAGGTAAGATTTACATAATGTGCCAAATTGTGCCAAAACACAAATTTATTTTTTATTTTTTTTGTACAAACTTGTTGAACAAATTTTGTATTTTAATTAACAACAAGAAGGAGAACTTAGCAAAATCTTTTTTTTCTGAATGTTAATTTTGCATCTGAATATGATTATTTGACCAGGTAAGATTTAATCTTCTATGTATCCTGAAGTTTAACAACAGAGATATTTAACACCAACAGACTTAAAAAGATCATTAACACATCTTACATCCTCTGCATGGAAAAAAGTACAAACCCCACACATGCCTCTAGTTTCTGTGTGCCTGCCTGTTGCACAGCCCCATCACCAAGGCCCTGCTTTACATAATAGCTTTCAAAAATGCACATGGGCTTAAATTAATATTTATACGGATTTAACCTGCACCCTGGGGGGCTGAAACCCAGCGTGAGGAACATGGGTTAGGTCAATGTACCATTTTAAAGAGAAGCATTGTGGACATAAATGCTGCTGTAATTGGCTTCACTTTACTGTGCACAGCAAAAAATCCACTTACAGCACATTGCAGAAAAAGTAAATGCTTCTATGTTTGCAACCGTAATGATGAGTTTTTGATTGATGATTTGGTTTTCATTAAACCACAAAGAGGTCACAGGACTGTTTAACCAGTATTTGATTCTGAGAAAAGTCACTTAATGAATATTTAAGTATCACAGCAATACAGAATAACCATTAATTTATTTAACAGTCAAATGCACTTAGTTACAAATATAATGAAATGGCTTTTATTCCACCAAAACATTAACAATGACTGTAATTCTTTTATGAGTGTAATTCAGAAGACAGTTGACCACCTTCTGAGTTAAAGAAAATGTTAAATCAGGTCAAGATCATCATAATGAGACAATACAGTCATGGTTCATAAAACAACAGGACCAGGCTCCTACAGTGGCCATATATTTTATATAAAAACAAAGTATAATATATGATTAATCAGGACTGAAAAGAAGGTTAGAAAAGCTCAGAAAGGCATAGAAAACCTTTTTATCATTATTATAAGCTTAACAGTGGCTACACTATGAACTGTTACAGGAATCATTAAATAAATCAAATACAGAGGCCTTGCTCCTCCTACTAAAAAACAATTGATTTATTAGTGAAGTAGTTTGTGAAGGAAAACTGTGGTAAACACAAATTTTCTATATGGCTGACATATTATAGTCATTATAATTACAGACTTAAAGACACTGCTTTTGATTTTCTGTTTATTTGTTTTGGGGTTTTTAAAATTTTATTTCTGGCACTTATTTTACATGACCCATGGGTGTGTTTTAGAGGTTGACTTAATTGGTCACAATTTCTGAAAAAAACATTTCAGTGTCATAAATGATAAGAATTGATTTGACTAAATATCAGAGTAACAGGTGAAATCATGTCTCCAACAGAAAACGTTGTGTTTCTTCGTTAATACCACATCTGAATCACTGGCAATGATGTGGGTGTACCTCAAGGCCCTGATTTGGGTCTGTTCTTATTTATTAAGTTGAACCATTTGATAGTCAATTGTACACACACAGGGTGATTAAATACATGTGTGGTGATATTTCTTCACAGCTACCTCACAAGCATGTCAGTCCTATTTTTTATTTGCAAACTGTGTGATTTGCAAGATTTTCAGATTTTTACCGATGTATTGTCAAGTGTTTATAATAACAATAATAACTAGGGGTGGGACTCCATTAAAAAATAATCGAATTAATTAGAGGCTTTATCACTAATTAATAGTGCCAGATTAATCGCATTTTAATCATGTAATAATATTTGCCACAAGAAGCAACATTTTTCAATTTAAATGGATTTTGGTATATGACTGAATCAAATGATACATACATACATTTAAACAACAAAACATTGCTTATTTTGCATCAGTCTGACAATGGCACTATAAATCATAATGGTGGCTATATTCAAGCTTTCATAGAACTTTATTTAAACTCAAGCTCTAATGTCGCTCTAAAGTCTTGAAAATGTTTGTTTTACATCAAAAGTGCAATTTCAAGTACATTCAGAACAGTGGAAACCCTGGCCATTGAAAATGAGTAAAAACCAACCAGGACTCCTGGTGCTAACAGCTACAGCGGTTTCTGTGCTCGCTGCAACGCGCTCTGCATTCAGGTGCCACCGTAGGCTTGATGTGCTTCGGTGGTACGCAAATTCTTTTTTGCACAATTTGCACAAACCCATGCTCTTCTCAAGGCTTCCATCAGACAATTTTTTAAAATGAAACTTGCCCTCTATCAGTCCAAGCAATGCACTCTCATCAGATACCTTCATGTTAGTTGCTGTTAGCCTCCTAGCCCTGACGTGTTAAAGTCCCACCCCTAACAATAACTTAATCAATATAGGAGATATATATCATATACAGAGTGCAGTACAGTTAAAACAAACACCAAGTCCAAAACACAAAAGATAAAACATGGTAAAATAAATAAAAACAATTACAAAAAAATGTAGCGTTTTGGACATCCAGTTGTTAATTTCAGCAATGCAGGATGAACTTAAAGACTCATCAGTGGAAACAGGTTTTATTTAGACATACAGATGTGTAACATCTGCTTAGCAAAGAAAATCAATATGATGTCAATGTATGATTTAAAGGGTAGCATGCAGATGGTGAATTAAAGGAGACCCAAAATAGATCCCTGGGGGCCGCACAAGAGGGGCACGGGGAGAGAAGGCATTTCTAAGCTTAACAGTGGAACCTGTTGGACAGATGAGAGATAAACTAGTCGCGAGCCACACCATTCTTATGGTGTAAAGTGTTAACAAACAGCTGCCTTCATACACATCCAGCAGACACAGCAAAATTCAGTTTACAGGCAAAAACTACAGGAAGCTATAGAGGTCGTGTTTTGCGTCTCATTCTTGCAGGACCAGCAACCCTTCCACCTTCCAGGAGGTATTTTGATTCAATGTTAATATCAAACATATTGCTTAATTGAGATTTAAATTGCACAAATGGAAGTATTTCAGTGCTAATCAGTTGTACAGGAACATGACAAATATGATGTGCATCAGAAATCCATTTGCTGAGGCTTTAAAAACTGTAAATCAGGGCAAGAAATTTTTTGCCCGCACAAATTAATTTAAGCAGCTAGATACATTCACAGCACTGAAAACAGGAAAAACTCTGAACCCATATGATCACAGTAAGTATCATTAAATACAATCTCTTATGTTGGGAGAAACTGACAAAAATGCAGGTATTTTAATAAAAAAAAACCAAAAAACATTTTGATGAGGTTGCTCACTTTCATCAGTAAAATTATCTTCTTGTATATTACTCATGTCCCCAGGAGCAGGTGTTGATGTTGTTGATGTCTGTGTAACCAGTGATATCTGGGTCATAATGTTTAGTGTCTGTTAAATATGACACATGGGAAGTCATGTGTTACAGTACATCTACTGATGAACATTTAATCCTGTTGAAGACTCACACAGTTGCTATTGGATAACTGTGGTGTTCAGTGTGTGCAGATGTGACCCAATGTGATTATGTGTTGTGAATGTGCAGACTTGACGCCGCTTTAATGTGCATGAAGCTGCTGATTGATGTTATGTGACTTTGCTTTTATGCAGTTTTCTGTTTTGAATGTTTGTTACATTGAGATAGAATATTGGAAAAATTTAACCTAATGATTAAATCTGGTACATTTACATTATTTTTATTAATGTCCCCTCTTAAGCACATAAAATTCAAATTTGAACATTTTAACACAGTAAATCACTGCACATTTCACCATTCATTTTCTCATTCATATTAACAACGCTAATTGTCGTTCACAGGCTAGAAGAGAACTATGAGATAGCTGAAGGTGTGTGTATTCCCCGAAGTGCCCTCTACATGCATTACCTAGACTTCAGTGAAAAACACGACACGCAGCCTGTGAACGCGGCCAGCTTTGGAAAGGTAAGAGTCAAACGTTAGTGGAGATAGAGCTTAAGCTCAACTCATCACCACCCACATCACTCATCATCTTTAAATCTCAAATGAGAACGATTGGTTCAGCGACATTCGTAGTCAGTGTCTCTATTTAAAATGTTTTATTAACAATACAGATGACATGCAGTTGAGCAATTCAAAAAAAGAAGGTGACAGAATTTTCTGTGCTTTTTAGGGTTTTAATAAACAGACATTTAGCACTGTTTAAAGTGACCACAGCAAAACGATTCAACAGAAGAAGATGCAAAACAACATTCAGATGCTGCAATAATCTCACACACTAAATCAGCCATAAGCATCAGACTGACCATTTCATTCCTGTTCTGGGTTTGTGCCACGGTTCTGGCTGCTGTTGAAGTCATATCGACTGCAGCTCAATGCGAGGCAAGCAAAGCTCCGCGGTCGTTCGCTGAACACATAATCTAGAGCCAAAGGAGATGTGCTTTCGTCTGTTCCCACAACCCCGAGAAGTTCCTCAAGCCTTCCTACCCCCAGCCATCCCCTGTACTCTGGACTCCGGCCCCAACCCCCAACCCGGTCCACCCCCGCCCCTCCGCAGCTCCTGTCGGAAGATATTGAAAAAGAGAAGGGGCCTGGATTAATGTGTAATTAAAGGAAATTTGGAAGGGTGAGATGTTGCGGAATGTTAGATCAGTGGCTGGAGCAGTGTGGGGTGTCCTTTAGGAAGGCTTCATTGATTCAGGACAAAAAAACGAGAGAGGGCCCGGACTGCCTCCCTGTCTGCTCATTTATCAAGCGGGGCCTGACAGAAACTTCACAGCTTGGCCTCTTTTTTCATCCCACACAATGGAGAGCTACACTGTTTGCTAAAGTTTCTGCACTAGGAGCTGGACCAAGGAGCCAATCTCTTTGGACAAAAAGAGAGGAAGGGAAGAAGGAGGGAGTGGAGAAGAGAAAGAGACTGAGAAGGAGAGAGGATGGGTGGGAGGATAGATGAGGGGAGACTGTTGATATAGGAAAAAAAGTAATACCCCTGGATGTCATAAATGGATGGTTCTCAAAGCTTTTTTTCCCCCTTACAGACCTCCCTGTGGACACAGCTATAGTACGAGACGGTCTTGTTGTTTTTCTGACAAACTTTATTAAACTCTTTCTCACACAGAACTGAAGATCAGCACCTACCCTTTTTCTGCTATACAGTATTTTCTTCCACAAAGTAAAAAATAGACACAAGTTGATATTTTGTAAAGATCTAATTTGGTTCCTTGTGTTGACTGTTTCCACCTGCTTTTCTTTTTATCTTTTCTTCTATGAAATACTGTGAAAGGCTGAGATAAATTTGACATAAATTTGACTTCCTGTAGTTGCTGCACACTGAAAATGTTTTCTCTCCTACAATGAACAGATCATAAGGCAACAGTTTCCAGCATTAACTACCAGGAGACTGGGAACAAGAGGGCAGTCGAAGTGAGTCTCAGAAACTTCCCACATATTACACACTTGCATCTTACACAAATGTTCACAAACCCTCCCAAAAAACACACAAATTCAAACACGTTGCATGGACTAGCTCTAAAACTAGACTAAAACTACAAAACAAAACAAACCATAACTAACATATAACATGTGTTAAGCCTAAAAATGAAGCACAACAACACTTGAAGTTGAAATAAATCAGCTCAATTTTCGTCCGAGTTTTTATCAAAAAGTACATTTCCTTACCTATTTTACTGGAAATTGACGCTTTCGTACAGTATTTATCTCATTTGATAGATCCGCAAATGGTAGACCACATACATGTTTTATAAAGATTAAAATCAGAGAGAGGTTACATTTTTTCTTTCACAGTTTTCAACAGCCTGTAATGATCCTACTTGTAGTTAAAAGGTACCATTCTCCCGCTCCCCCTCTGTTCTCCTCAGGTACCACTACTACGGCATCGCAGTGAAGGAGACCTCTCAGTATTATGACGTGATGTACTCCAAGAAGGGAGCGGCGTGGGTGAATGAGACGGGGAAGAAAGAGGTCACGAAGCAGACAGTGGCGTATTCACCGCGCTCCAAACTGGGGACGCTCCTGCCAGAGTTTCCAAATGTCAAAGACCTAAATTTGCCTGCCAGTCTGCCAGAGGAGAGGGTAAACAGGAGTTTTAAAAGTCCATCCTTAAATATCCCCACCCCCCACACCTCTCCCTGCCATCGCACCATCTCTGCACCCCCTCTGGCTCCGGCCTTTTATCTGCCCCGGGACCTTCACTGGGTTTGCATTTAGAGAAGGACCTTGAGGATTTATATGCTGGCTCCTCACTAACTCTTAATCTTTTGGGGGAGATAATAAGATCTAGCAATGGACAAAGGACAGGCACTAGCTGTCCGGCTTTTAAAGAGGGGCCATGATTTTAAATGGTTTGTGTTTTGCTGATCTCTAAAGCTCGTTTTATATTACTCCGCTCCGGCCTAGACCTGTAACATGTATTTATTGGTTCACATGCTTTGTACGAGATTTATTTTCTTGTTTTTGCACCACGTTTTCCCAAAAGAGAAAAAAAAAAGCTATTAAGTTTGTGATGTAATGAGATTAATACTCTGTTATTGCCCACAGGTGTCAACCTTCATCATGATGTACAGAACGCACTGTCAGAGGATACTGGACACTGTTATTCGAGCCAACTTTGATGAGGTGAGGTTTCTCCTGTTTTAAAATTCTAATTCTGTTTTAACAAAATCTGTTTGATTGTACAACTGAACTTTTATTTCCTGTAGTAGTGATTACTGTGGTGTGTGTGGTATTTTCAGGTCCAAAGCTTCTTGCTGCACTTCTGGCAGGGTATGCCGCCCCACATGCTGCCTGTCCTCGGCTCCCCCACCGTGGTAAATATAGTGGGTGTTTGTGACTCCATCCTCTACAAGGCCATCTCTGGGGTGCTGATGCCCACTGTCCTGCAAGCACTGCCTGACAGGTGAGCATGTGTTGTAGTCTTCACTCTTGAGTGAATTTTCTGCTGTCGCTTGAGAAAAATGCTTTATTCTTATTTGTGCAACGGAAATCTGCAGCATGAATTGACGTTTGTCACTTAGTTCAGTGAATTCAGCCATTTTACCAAACTTCAGGCTATCGTCTAATTCTTCTCTCCGATCTAATAATACCATGTACATTAAAGGCTTATGCTTGGAAACAGCATATTGACTCAAAGCCCACTTACTGGCCTTCTTCTTCATTAGTTTCTTAGTATGTTACATCTTTATGTTTTGCTCAGACAAAAGAAGTAATTTGAAGATCTCACATTGGGTTCTGGGAACTTTGCATCATTTCATAAACCAAAAAAAAAAGATTATTTAAGAGAATAATCAGCAGATTAATCTATGATGAAAATATTTGTTTATTGTTGCTCTAGTTGAATAAAAGTATTCCTGAGGTATTCATTGTATTTCTGTTTGTCCTCATCCACACAGTTTGACTCAGGTTATTCGAAAATTTGCCAAACAGCTTGATGAGTGGCTAAAAATTGCACTTCATGACCTTCCTGAAAACCTGAGGAATATCAAATTTGAATGTGAGTATAAAATCCACATCTGCTCATAACGAGTTATGTTACAGTTAGTTTACATTGTAGTATATTTGTTTTTGAACACATGATGATAGAAGAGGATTAACCATATTTTTTCTCCTTTTTTTGTTTCCAGTGTCCAGGAGATTTTCTCAGATTCTAAAGCGGCAAACATCCTTAAACCATCTATGTCAGGTGCCTATCAGGGTCTGAATGTTTTCTAATAAAATCCATATGAACAAACACAGCTGATAAGGGATGTGGGTATGCTTGTGTAAGTAATATTGTTGATTTATCTGCCCCAAGGCGTCGCGGACTGTAATAAACAGTGCCGACATCACCTTTCAAATGTTGGAGGACTGGAGGAATGTGGACTTGAACAGCATCACCAAGCAGACACTTTACACCATGGAGGACTCACAAGAGGAGCACAGGCAGCTTATTATCCACTGTAAGTCCATGTGTTTCAGCTAATTCTGCTTTAACACAAGCAGTCAGACAGAGATTTACACTCCACTTCCACACAAACGGCACACAGAGGGGCAATCATTCCCACGACCAGCAGAGTCAAAGCATTAATGATGGAGACCAAAAGGTTAAACAAGTTCACTTGCCTCTGAAAATACCCTGTGGAGCATCTCCAATTCACTCCAGCCTCGCTCCTCTGAATCAGTCCTGAAGGGATCAGAGGTCACAGACACGTAGAAGTTGTCATTTGCATCCAAATTTTTCTGTTTTTCAGCTCTCACGTGATGTAAAATACTCTGTAACTGGATGTTCTCCCTCCTGTCGCAGTGTATCAGGAGTTCGACCGTCTCCTGGAGGAGCAGTCTCCAATCGAGGCGTACATCGAGTGGCTGGACTCCATGGTGGACCGCTGTGTCGTCAAGGTCAGACAGCAAAAAACTTTTTAAGCCTGGTCTGACTCAGCATTTTTGCAGAAAGTGTCTTTTGTTGTAGTTGCACAGATGAAGTTTATATATTACGTATTTCCACCCTTGATGCTGAGAAGTCATTTTAACTAAATGTTTGAAGTGTTAGCGCCGTACAAGTCTGATTATTTAGCCCTTAAACAGACACCTGCGGCTGGAGGCCACTCGTCTCTGCATGTCTTTCTTCCACAGAGGCACTTACATTGCAATCCTCCCAGTTAATGATGTCTTCAAGCTTCCCATTTGCGTCCATTATGTGCCAGATATGGGCTTGTAAAATTTGGTCGCCCTGGCAACGTCTTGGACTGCCCAGACAATAGTTCAATAGGAAGGCGTGTCCCTGGGGGCAAATTAAATAGTTGACTTGTTGACATGTTTTTCGTTCCTGAGGGTTAAGCCCCAATGCGGACCTGGGGGTTAATTCTACCCAGCCATCCCGACCCTTCCCCCCTTTTCTCATGGAAATGTTCTCTCTAGGTGGCAGGCAAGAGGCCCGGGTGCCTGAAGAAGGTGGCCCAACAGTTCCTGCTGATGTGGTCGTGTTTCGGGACCAGAGTCATCCGGGATATGACCCTCCACAGCGCGCCCAGCTTTGGTGAGCCGCTAATGCTTTGTCATCATTCTCTAAAGCACCAGACAGGAAATAGACAACTCTGACGGTACTTCGTGAGCATGAGGAAAAGTTAGGAAAGTTAGTTACATACATAAACAAGGGACCACACAGGCGTATTAGATATTAAAATACTGTTGCAATACACGGTGCAAATACAATCTGCCACAATAAAGGCACAACTCAAGCTTTTTATAATCGTCCATTCTGAAGAACTCATCAGAAATACACATTCTAGTAAAAAGTGTAGCCCTTAAATCATCATTTGTTGAGCAATAAAACATGACAATTGACTTTGTGTTCAATCTCAGTAAATCAAATCACATACACAGAATTTTTTCTCTTCATAGAGAACATTAAACCTGCCTGTTTCTATAGTTTCTATAGGTATAGCTGATGGTAATCTACCTGAATATAACTGTCCACAGTTTTTCATGAGGCAATATGTTTTGTACTGTAGATTTGTACTAAACATCGATCAAACATCTTTTCTTATACATAAGTAATGAAATCACACCAAAATAAAGGGATGTCCATATGAAATATGGATGTTGCTAGTGAGCTGTTGTTCAGATATATTCACGTATCACGGTCCATATCACCACTGATGGTCAAAGCTGAGGTCCAATTATAAACTCCAGATTTAACTCAGGATTCCTCTTTTGAATGAACCTCAAGTCTGAAATTAGGAGAGAGCCCGAAACAACTAAAATGGCTGCTTTACTAGGTTGCACAACCAAGGTTTGCAATAAGTGAAGTGTTGTAAAAATGAAAGAAAAGAAAATGGCTTCTCTTTTCTCCACTTGTGTCCATTGGACCTGTCTGTGAATATCAAAGACACAGCTGGTTGCAGTGTTTTGATAAAGCAGGTCTCTGTGCGCAAACAGCTAATTAACAAAAGCCGCCCCTCCCCTCTCCCAATGTGTTTGCCTGTCTTTTCCATTTTATGACCGGTCAGTATTACAGCCCGCTCCCTTGAATGGCCAAGTGTTTATTATGCGCACGACGGCAGCAGCGACGGGCACAATGACACAATTGTGACACTCCCTCACATGCCACGGTCTCGTCTTCTGTGCGACCCCGGGACTGACTCGGTACACGGAAAAAATTCCATTTCTTTTTAATAACAGCGGCCGTCCTTTCAGCCTGCAGGATGTGATGTCATCACATGGATGCTTTTATAAATGCTTCAGTCTTAATGGTCTTCATCGTTTATGTCCTTTCCCTAAACACGGATATCCTCTTGGGGTTTTTTCCACCCAACTGACACACACCCTCACCATGTTCATCAGTCACTATTCACACACATTAACTACCATATGATCTCTTAGTCTTCGAAACAAATAACACCTCTTTCATTCTATCTGTCTGTGTGCAGGGTCCTTCCATCTGATCCACCTCATGTTTGATGATTATGTGCTTTACCTGCTGGAGTCGCTGCACTGCCAGGAGCGAGCCAACGACCTGATGAGGGCCATGAAGGGAGAGGGCAGCACAGGTGAGACTGCTACCTGGACTTCTAACCAAAAATTAAACACAGCACAGCTGCAAACATGACTTGTACGGTAATTGGCCAAGACATTAGGTTGGAGAATGGTAGGATAGCCATTAGACATTTCCAAGAAATATGTACTGCTATTTGTTTTAATCCATTTTTCAAGTAATCATCCCAAACATTTGGTGGTTCCAGCTCGTGAGTTGTGAGGATTTGCTTCTTTTCTTAGTTTTATGTTAAAAAATAAAACTGAATAACTTTGATTTTTGGCTGTTGATAAAACCAAACAAGCAAAGTGAATACTTGACCTTGATGTATATTTATTTATATATAGCATTTATTACACCTCATGATAAACAATTCATTGCAAAAATAAATCAGCTGATTAATCGGTAATGAACATAATTGTTAATTGATCATTTGTTTCATTTTTTTTTCTCAAAAAGATCAACTGGATTATGTTGGAGATTTCTCTGTACTCTAAAACAAAACAAAACAAAGCATAGAAAGATATTGTCATTACAGCTTGAAACCTCAAATTTTATTTTACACAAAGTCCCTGTTGTCCTAATGGTCTTTCCTCTCCTGACACCTTCAGCAGAGAGAGAGGAAGAATTCACGATGACAGAGACCACCCCCACCTCCCCGTCTCCAGGGTCCTACTCTCCTGCTCGCTCAGTCCACTCTGTGGGCGTTTCCTCGGCCAGCTCCCCGACTGCAGCCGTGTCCCCAGAGTACACCGGAGTCAACTCCACCACAGGTGAGACAGACCTCAATAAGCACGAGTCTCATGGCACATAGTTTACCTGCGCCAACACATTGTCTCTGTGTCCATATATGTGTCTACCAGGCGCTGTTCAGTCATATACCTGGTCCCTTACATACACAGTGACAACAGCCGGCGGCTCCACCCCAGAGGCCGGGCAGCAGCTGTCCTGTATGAGGAACAGCGCTCCAGTTCCACCTCCATCCTCCACCCACCGGATGCCAGTCTACACCCACAGAGAGGAGCATGGGTAATTATGATTTTTACTATTAAAATGTGCTTTTAAGGAATTTTGGCAACATTTTTATTTTGTCGGAGGATTTCTTCTCTGAATTTTTCTTTCTCCATTCTAGGTATACTGGTAGCTACAACTATGGCAGCTACGCCAACCAGCACTCTCACTCTATCCAGAGCCAGTATCCCAGTCTGGCCCACGACCCGACGATTCCAGCCCCCCTCCACTACTCCGCCTACCATCGGTCGTCTGCACAGGTCAGTCACCCAAGAGCTGGGGTTCAGTAACATTTAGAATGTTATGTTAATCAATGTTAATCAATCAGTAAATTTGCTCAGTGAATTTAAATTTTTTTTAATCCCTTATGGATAGTGATATAGACATAGATTAAAAAAAAAAATCTAACCAAGAAATAAATAATCCTCAAAAATTTACATTCAGGAAAAAAAAAAGTTAAGCTTTGCCAGATAGATAACAAACAGTACAGGATATGTCCTTTATGCCAGGTGAGAGCCACGACCTCATGTATTTAGATATATGACTTGTTTTGTACATTAAGAAAAAACAAATTAAATATAAAAAGTAATAAGTTAAGTCCTCCATTCAAAGGTATACACAAGTAAATGTTTAGAAGTATTATCAGCAAAATTTACTCAAACATTTCAAAAATAAAACCTGTCATAATGCAGTGTGAGCATACATAGAATCGGGTGTTTTAATCATTTTATCAGTTTATCACATTGTATAAGATCATATGTTTTGTATGTAAGATCTGCAAAGTAACTGTAGTTGTCAGTTGATGTGGAGTGAATAATTCAATATTTCTCCCCGAAATGATGAAGTGATGTTTGCAATAATGTGTGTGAATATGAGTGTGTGTATGTCTAAACTCCGACTAATGGGTAAACTGTATGCATCAACAATACAGAGCAGTGTCACACTGTACTGTGTTTACTCTTTCTAAGAAATGGTGTCATACGTGCATAAATGTGCCCAGAAAGATGTGTTGAGATACAGAATGCACAGAAAAATGTAGATGCTTATAAACGATATGTGGGGATGCTTGGAGCACGGGTGGGTACACAGCACAGCAGCAGTAGCTCTGGTACGAGTGAATGGATATCATCAGACTGGTCTTTTAAGATGTAAACTGCCCTTTAAAGAGAGCAAATAGAAGACTGTAGATTTAAAAATGAGGAGTTACTAGGATGAGATGGATTCGCTGATGTTGCTGCTCATGTAGCGACTGGTGTGAGGTAGCTCTTTTGATGGTAATTTCCTGTCAAGGGCCCTCCAGTCTCCGCTGCCTTTATAGTGGGAGGAGATCAGCTGGGCCTCAGTGGTCGCAGTGTTTCTGCGTCCCTGAAAGTCCCCGAATCACCCTCTCCACGCAGCGGAAGCAGACAGTGAAAGGTGGCTCGACTGGGGCCAAGAGGGGCCCTGCTCTGTTACTCCTCTTTCCAGCTCTCAATAGTCTCTTCATCTGTTCGAGCCAGTAGCCACAGAGCAGGGCAAGGGGGCGTTTATTAAAATATTGTTATTCAATGGTCTCTTTTCTGCTTGTGAACAAGAGGCAGCTGAGCCGTCTGTTCTGCTCTCTGACCTGTGCTGACGGTCTTTTTCCATGCCGCGATCCCTTATAATGGAATCGACTGTCGTGTTTATATTTAGTGAGAAAAGGGAAAAGGGTCCTACTTCCACTTTTTTTTTTAGGCCTGTCTGAGCTTAAATCAGGCACAATGCCTGCACTTTGTCTGTGCGAGAGGTCGGGGATGGAGCTGAGACGAACACAAAACTTTGTCGGATCCCCATGTGTCCAAACTATTCTTGTCAACAGGCAGATTTAGTCAGAGCTGTTTGGCTTTAGTCACCACAGGCAACAAACACAACACAGGAAAAACTCCTTTTTTCTGCTGATGGCTAATTTTCTTAAGTGGCTTAATTTTCTATTTTGACCACTGCGATACAACTCGTGAAGCAATTTCCCTTGACAGGAAATTACCATCGGCAGGGTCAGATCACACGGTATCAAATATGATATCAGCAGGGCGATAGTATCTCTTTGAGGACACTCAGGTCACGTCCTCTGTAAATGTTCTGGCAGTTTTTAGGTTTCTTCAACCAGGGATGAGTTTATTTTTAAAAGTAACACATGGTGAGTTTCGAGTATTTTTTGACTGAATGTGATAGAATGTTACTGCCTTTAGGCCAGTTAGTAAATAATTGAGTTTTTCTCCAGCAGTTCACTCGTGACTTTGTGGAGAAGGCAGCGTTTTGACCTTCATTAAAGGAATAGTTTAACACTTTTATCCACTCATCAGCACCTCACTAGTCAATATGTTATATCTTCCTTGTTTAATGTTTGCTCTTCTTCTTCTCTTCCACAGTACCAGCTCAATGGCCAGATGTCTCGAATGGAGCCTTGCTTGATGGGCAGCACTCCTCGTTTGCATCCTGCCCCGGTCGCCCCCCGTTGGCCAGATGTGTCGACAGCTAACGGTTGTTACACCAGCCCACCTATGCATTCATCCCGCTATGCCACCTCCGGGGACATGTACTCTCCTCTGGGCCCACGCAGGAACTCAGAGTACGAACACTCGCAGCATTTTCCCGGCTTCGCCTACATCAACGGAGAGGCCACCACAGGCTGGGCGAAGTAGTTCCAAGCTCCAGGCCTGGCAAACAGGTGGATGCAAAGTCTCTGAACACTTCCAATCAGTACATCAAAAAAAGAGGAAAGAGAGGAGAGTACCAATACAAGGTAATAGGAATCATGGTATGGATGTACTGACAATTTGAAAAGACTCATTGCATCAATCACTCTGATGATTGTGGTATAATTCATGTGGAGGTCTAATGAAATTTATTCAACAATTGATGTTTTTGCTCTCTGCTGGAGAAAAAGAATATCAGTTAAAATCATATAGAATGTCAAACACTTGCAGCAAAATCATTTTAAGCGTGCAATGCTGCTACCAAGCTGTGCCTTTGTTTTAAGGAATGTACACCTCTGCCAGAGTTTCCCTCATCAGTCTCACAAGTCAGCACACAGGTCAGGCGATCAGCCTCAGTCAGATGTGTCTGAGACTGACGGATCGAGGCGCTGTAAGTGACAACAGTACAATCTCAGTGACACCGCTGTCTCCTCTTGTTGCTCAGCACTGTGCAGCATCTTGTCTTTGGACTCGTTGCAGCAGATGTTTGCTGCAGGATGTGGATGAACTGTACTACCTTAACGTTCATTTGGGACACCAGTTACACACAGTGGCACAAAGACAAAACTTACAACGTCGGATAAACTCATGAAAGACCTTGATCAGTATGTTAAGGTGTCTTTATCTTGCATAGTTTTTTTTAAATGGTTGAATGCTGTGGCAAACAACTGTGCGAGTGTATTCTGTCGCAATCTTTTTTGCTGTTTTCCTGTGACTATATATATATATAAATATATATAGTATGTATTTTCTGTAACTTTGTAACATGGTGTATCCTTTATTTTCTATGTTACAATTGGTACTTTGTTCTCTGTTTTGTATGGTTAGTAAAAGACACATTAACCTAGGGTTGTGTGTTTTATAATGCACTCAAAGCTACTGAGGACCTATTACCCTATGGGTATTTATAAAAAGGGAAAATATCAAAGTGTACAGTAACATGAAGTCTAGTCACTTTTCTGTAAATAAAAGCACTGGAAACCGTCTGTGGTGACTGTTAAATTATCACAGTTAAAACTGATGTGTATGTGGGAAAGATGTTACCACATAAATAATTTCACAATTTAAAACAGTGAGTCTTGTTTGTCAAATCGTTTCATTTGTTTTATTGACTCTGTCTTTGTTCTTTCTGTGTAAAAGTGAAAAAAAAAAGTATGCAGAAAAATGTCCAAAATTGTAAACACATTATTGAATCTATTTAATCATGATTAATTTAATCATGATCAATATAAGTGCTGAAGCAAAGTAAGTTTAAGTCTTGCCCTTTTTATACTTTCCATACGTTAGTATAAGACAGCTGTTATTGTTTAAAAAAAGTTTGAAACAAAATTATTTAAGGTACATTTCACTAATGCGCCATATATGTTGACTTTATAACTACTGGCATTCATTGCCTTCCCTCCAATTTCCAGTTTACATTTTGATCTTGGAAGAGGAAAAACATTTTCTGAAGTTGTCTTTTTACTTTTCTCTCCATGCTGTGACAACACAGCGGGGGGTTGGGCCAGTAGCACAAGGGCCACACTGCAGAAAGAATTACATTTCTATAGAGAGAATGTCCTGCTGTGCTAGGGTCATTGCACCTCAGTCCCGTAACCTTTGACCTCTGACCCCTGCCGAGGTTTGTATTTATTGGAACATAGATCCTCTGTGTTGTGTCTCTCCGAAATCCTGCAGGATTCACAACTGAGACTGTGAATCCAGAAAACCAGTTCAGAGCAGAAAAAGGCCGTGCACTATTGTGATTCAATCAAATGACCTGAGTGTCAATTTCAATATCCGCTGAAGATTTCAGAGGAGGATTGGTGATCCAGGGTGTGCACGAGGACATCATCAGCAAAACACAGCTCATACAGTGGTACATTGTGGTTTTAAATAAGTCCATAACAACTTAATTCAAGTAGAATAAAGAAAAATATCATTTCAAGTTTCAAACTGGGCTCATATTTTAAAATTTACAGTATTTATACATGTATATTGTAAAATTTCCAATTTTCATTTCCAATGATAAAATATTCTTGTCCAGGGTCATAAAGGCCATTTCTCACTGTCATGTAAAATAAATTCTTATATTTTTTAAATTTACGGAAGAATGAGACACCTCACATTAATCTGAACACTCTATTCAATGCCTCATGGAACACAAATAAGAATACTTTTTAAAAAAAATCTGTGATGCCTCAACACTGCTTGCAACACTCCAGTTATATGGGTACATTTTTCATTCAAATAAGCATAAGTGTAGAAGTTTTCTTCATTAAGAAACATGTCTTTATAGGCCACACGCTTTGTTTCACAGGCGCTGTCAAGTCAGTAACACCAGGCTGAGCATGATATTCTTGAGTTAAACAAATGCAAGCAGCCATGTTCATTAATTTCTCACTAATGAGGTTGAGCAGATGTGAAATTTCAAAGAAGAATACACAGGCAAACCTTCTCAATACAAAGGCATTTTGACAACAAAAGTGACTGTGGCAACTCGAAACCCCTGACAAGCTCCCTGACTTTCAAACTGTTGCCTTCATTTTCAAATTCAACAACAAAAAATGTTATATAGCTTATGATTTACATGTTTTCTCTTCCCTGTCATATTTATCACGCCATATTAAATTATTGGATATATTCTGCCTTATTGTCATTATTATTATTATGAGACATCACCCCATACTTTTCATTCTTTACAAGTGTCACTAATATAAAACTGATTACAAGCTTATATGCAGTCCCTCATAAATTCTCCTTTGCTTTATCTGATCTAACCCTTATTATCATTATTGTTTAAATCTTTTTCCACAATATTCTAAAACATATGTTGATCAAAACCATCTATACTACACATTATACACATATTCCTGCAAGATGTCTTAATGCAAACAAGGCTCTAATTCAAACTTAGTGAAAGTTGAGGATGCAATATATATATTATATAATCACTAATCACTAATCAAGTGTGTGTCTGTGCAGCACTGATTAAACCCATTGTGGAGACAGATAGAGCCAGTCAGGGGAGTTTCCCTGTTGACAGCACATACACACACATACACACAAAGCTAGCCGGCCAGCTAGCTAGCTAGCTGCTCAACGCTCTCTGGGAACGTCAAATCCAAGTTAAACATCCCATTTCCTCAGATATCCAACATGGATCTCAATAATATCCTGTCGCAGCTTGAAAGTGGCAACGAGGAGGACATCGACAAGCTCCTGCAGCTGTACAATCGAGAGGTGAGTCTCCGCTCTGCTCTTTTTTCTGTCAACCAAAACAAACGGCTCTGCTAACGTTAGCTAGCTAGCCAAACAGTTAGCTTTGAGATTGCTAAACACCTTCCTAGTAGCAGCTAAGCTAAGATGTTAGCACTGCCATGTCTTATCTAATGTTGTAATGATAAACATATCACATTAATCTAAGAATGAGACAAACAAGACCTTGATAATATTGTTTAGTTACTGTAATACTGATGCTACCTGCTCAGCTATCATGGTAGCTAACGTTGCCGTAGTTGTAAGTTACAGGAACATTAAGTTAGCAAACTCCGGTTATTTCTGGGAAAAATCTTTGCATTAGTCCGTTTCAAGAGGCTGCTTTTTATTTGTGATAAAGCATATTTTAATATGTGTGTCATATGTTGGACTGTGTTGTTTGGTGTCCACAATGAGCATCTTATCTGTTTCAGAACAGTCTCACCTTCACTTTTGAACAAAAGGAAGAAACCCTGCGGAGTGTAAGTAACAATCATCTGAGCAGCTGTTTATCAGATGGTCCAGGCTTCCCAGCTGTGTTATGATCTATAATGTTGTCAGTCTGTGTCGTTTCAGAAGCTGTGTCAGAGTGTGCTGACAGTACTGGGGAGGCAGGTGCAGCCCAGCTGTCAGAAGACATGTCTGGAGACACTCCGCATCCTTTCCAGAGACAAGCGTGTCCTCGCACCTGTAGCCACCAGGGAGGGCATGCTGATCCTGGGAGGGATGGCCAGGCTGCGTGCCGTACAGGAGGAAGGAGGTGACACCCAGAAAAGCTCTCAGGAAGACCCTTGGTCGGAGGAGGAGGAGAGGGTGGTGGTGGAGGCCTTGAAGTGCCTATGCAATGTGGTGTACAACAGCCCTGCAGCTCAGCAGGTCAGTGTAGATGTGCAGCTGGCTCAGGGCCTGTGTGCCAGTCTGCGTGCGGCCCACACGTTTCACCACGAGGTGGGCTTGTTCACGCTACGCCTTCTCTTCTTGCTGTCCGCCCTGAGACCCGATTTGAGAGGGGTCCTGAGGAAAGAATGGCATGCTGTGAGACTACTGTCAGAGGTGCTGGAGCACACCCTGGATGTGCGCTGGGCCGGGCCTTATGAAGCAGCACCACCAGATCCACAGGCCCTGCCCATGCCTGCAGAGGACAATGAGCGAGCAATGGAAGCACTCAAAGCCTTGTTCAACCTCACACTGTCTAACACTGGTGGTGAGGTGAGTGTGCTGTGGTTATGTGTTGTAAGTCTGAGTTAGTAATGGTACAGTAAAGGGTCATGTTGCACACTTCTTATTTGGGTTTGTCATTGTAAGTATGTTATGTATGAGGGGTTGAGAGGAGGTCTGTATTACTAGAAATGAAAATGTTTCTCAGTCATTTGCTTAATCACAGATTAAAGTGTCCTGAACCACAAAGATCAAACATCTGATTCCCACAACAGATACATATATCACTAGCGTTGTGTCCTGTTTATGTCAAATTATATACCATATCAGAAGGCAGAATGCACATAAAACACATCAATTCACACACTCTCAGGAACAGTAATGTAATTTATGAGAAGCTCTGATGAGTTTGGCTCTGAAAGGGCCAGGACAGCCGAGACAATTAGTGAGAAAATCAATATTGGGTGTGTGAGGGAGTGCTTATAAATGGGTGTGCCAGTTTCAGGGCAAAGCCATTGTTAATGTAATTAGTTACACTTGTGATTTTCTGTCTATGACACCTCAAAATGTCAACAGAAAGAATTTGAGGCTCATTTAGGGAGCACTTAACCAATATTTGGATATTGGCCAATCTCAAGTGTCTATCCACCAATGACCCCATTTTTTAAAATAAATGATATAATCAACCATATACAAGCCTTTTATAATATATATATATATATATATATATATATATATATAATAAACTGATTTCACTTGATGGTGAATAAACATTTAATCATAAACCACAGGCATGATTAGACAGGTTTCACCCATGTGCTCCTCTTCTTTTACTTGCACATTTAAGTTGTGTAATATTGTGTTTCACATGAAAATCAGTTCTGTCGATATCCAGTTCAGCGTAGGCCTTTTTCACAGCAGACAGCAGTTTCACTTGTTGTAGTAGGAAAAGAGCAGGTATTACTAAAAACGTTATCCAAGTAAGGCATGGCAATGTGACAGTGAGCCAACATGAACAACACCAAGACCCTGAAACTGAAGCAGTCAAATGGAATGTGACAAAATGCATTTCATGAAAAAGGTCTCTTTACACCAAAGTCACCGGCAGGGTTTTTCATACCATATTTGGTACATATGCTTATGAGTATGCATTACATTTGATTGTGATTGATGTCATCCGTGATGTAGTTATCATTTCATAGTTTGTAGCTCCAGTTGATTTCTGAAAGTCACAAAACTTGTGGTCTTGTCTAAGAATGTATTTCAAACATGTCACATTTCATGCAATTTGGACTGAACGGGACACATGACAGCAAAGGCTCCGTCTAACACATAGTAAGTCTTAGAGGCACCAAATTTAGTTTGTAGGTTGGAGTTTAACCCCGCTCTCCTCTTTGATACTGTAGAAATCCACCTCTTCCACCTCCTTTTTGTGAATCTAGACTAAAAGCTGTGATCTCACTTTGTCTCCATGCTCTCCCCTTTTTGTGCTTGAGACTGGTTGTGATGCCTCACTGAATTTTAACGCAGCTATTTTTGCAGTTATGCCTTTGCCTGTGGTGTGTTTTTACTGTTTTGCTTTACATCTGAACAATGAAACTGTCATTTTGGAATTCATGTTTGTGTATATCCTTCATTTGACAGGAGGATGACCACCAGTTTAGACTCATTGGTGCCATCCTGCGTCATCTGTTGATGCTGAAGACTGAGAAGGAGGAGAAAACAGAGGAAGCACACAGGTGGGAAGCAGAGGTCGATCGACAGTGGATTTAAAAGGGCAAATGTAATCATGATCACTTGGAGCTAGGGAAAAGCCAATAGTGGTTTAATGGGTTGGAAAAATTAAATGAACAATCTTTGACTTTATTATAAACTGGATTGAAATTATGAACCTAACATCTTAACTTACTTAAATCAGTATTAAAGTATTAATTATTATTATTAAGTATTAAATCATAATAAAATGGTAATTGTAACTTTTATGCGTTCAATATCCATTAAATTTTACATGAAGGATTAAAGTTATACTTACTCTAATTTGGGGAAGAAGAAGTTAGATAACTTCAACTCAAGTAACATCAAAGAAGATACCATAATAATCTCATTTAAAAAAGTGAATTGCCACTTTATCACAGCAACATCAAAGCGCTGATACTGATGCATTATATAGTTAACTTTTGTGGATTCAGACATGAATGCCACTTGTCTGTCTTACTATAAAATCAGCTGGTCCAATGTTTTCTGATTATTTAGTTGATTTCTGTTGGGAAGTCTGTTCCCCATTGCTCTTTATAATTGAATCTCTTTCAGTGAGTTATGTCATGAACATTGAATTAAGGTGCTCTGCTTTTCACAGCCTATGAAAAGACACGAAACAAGTATGAAATGGCCCAGTCCCATCATGCTTCTGTCTTATAGCTTACAGTATGTAAAGGTGTGTCCTCACCTGTGTATTTGGATATTGTGTGCTTTACTAGAATTCTGCTGTCAAACTTCATTTGAAACTGATTTCCATAGAAAAGCATGATTGACAAAGTGCTTCCACCACTCTGCAAACTGACTTGTAGCCATAGCCTTCACTGTGATTTGCATGTAAGTACCCCTCTGGACAAGCACTGAATATCACAAGACTCATGGGTCCGACAGTGGAGAGTGTTGTGTTGTGGGAAAAACAGAGATATTTCTTTTGTGTCTTGGTTTTTCATCTTCTAAAAGCTCTTAGCTGTAGTTTTTCTGCAGCAGCGTCTTTTATACATGCTAATTTAATGCAGAAATGCCAAGAATCTGTGGCCATACACTGAAATTTAAACAATGTCCTTTATAAATGACTGATGTTTCTCTTGACCTGTCAAGTCGGTGACTGAACTGGTCATGGGAGTTTGGACCAACATGACTTTGTCACAGTTTGTTTGAATGTGAGTATGTGACAGAAGTGTTCTAAAGAAAATAGGGGTGTGTGAATGGGTAAAGTTGTTTTTCTATGGAAAACAGTAAAATTAAGAGTTTAGTCTATCATATTTGCAAGATTTATTTCCAATTTGTAGCAGTTTTGATGGGTTTAAAAATCATAACCAATCCTAAAATCAGTGAGTATCACTCCATTAAAATGACATTCCACACATATCCTCACACTACAAGATAACACTACACACAATACTACTAAGGCTGTCTTTTCAGGTGGAGCTTTACACAGCTATGACTTATGAGCATGGGATCTGTGATATGTTAGGTTAGCATTATTTATCATAATCAACAACTGTGCTCTCCAGCTTTCCCAAACACCAGTTTTTTGTCTGGTCAAATTCACCATTTGAGAAGTCCTCTCTCCTCCAAAATCTTTCTCATTATTTGTCTCAAATTGCCTTTTGCAGGTCTCAGACTTTTGTAATGCAAATATATAAACTGACTAGATAAAACTGAAACAGTAGGCCTGGGATATTCAACATCTTTTTTTTTTTAATTTAGCATCTCCAGTTAATAAACAAATATGAATAATATTTCTCAGATAAAATGAATAGATATTAAAAGGCCCATGACTCATCTTTCTTTGAAATTCTTTATTTTCAATTTAACTGACATCTACATCATTAAGAATAATCTTTTTTTTGTTTCCAGCCATGCTGTCAACCTGCTGAATAACCTGCCTGTGTCCTGCCTGGATGTGCTAATCGATGTGCCTGTCCAGGGAGGGCAAGAGAAGTATGGTGGGAAAAACATGGATGCAGTCCAGGTGTTACTAGACTTCATGGAGAAAAGGATCAACAAGGTAAAGTTCATCTTCTGCTGCGAATACAGAGTTTTTCATTTATTTGATATTTAAAAGCTGTGACTCAGATCTTAATGCAGCAAACAGGGATGCAATTGACCTACTTAAGTTAAATAACACACACAATGACTTCACAAAAAGCTTTTCTGCATTTCAGTCAGTTTCTCATCTGCCCATCCCGTCTTTATCTCATTATCCCTCATATTAACCATGAGTGTACTGCTGGTTAAAATCTGTTCTAGCTTTTGAAGTGTCTGTGGTTTGTGTCACTCTAAGCAGGGCTCCAACTACAAAGAGGGTCTGACTCCAGTACTCAGCCTTTTGACTGAAGGATCCAGACACCACAGGGAGATCCGCAGATATATCAAAGCTCAGGTACAGTAGTTTCAACACGTTGAAACAGAGATAATAATGAAGTATGTGACATCTCTGGTGCATTTTTGTGCTCTTTTCATCTGGAATGCGAGCATCTGCCCCACTGAAGTGTCTGAGTACTGAAATCTCACCAGGATACTACCCAGATTTTAATTGCCTTATAATACAAAAACAGTTATCTGAACTGTTTGTAATCTCTGCATCTCCAGGTACTTCCTCCACTGAAAGATGTGAAGATCAGGCCAGAGATCGGCACCACCATCAGAAACAAACTGGTTCGCCTTATGACACATGTTGACATGGGTGTGAAGCAGACGGCTGCAGAGTTTCTCTTTGTCCTTTGCAAAGAAAGAGGTGAGCAGGGGGAGAGGGGGGGGTCATGAGAGGTAAATATGGGTAAAGCACATCAGATGAAAATGAGAGAGCAGGGATTGTATCATCATAACAATAACAAGGGAACAGCTTATCTTTACACATGAACATTTATATGTAACTGTACAACTTTGTGTGTCTGTGGTGTCGTCTCGTAGTCGACAACCTGTTGAAGTACACAGGATATGGAAACGCAGCCGGACTCCTGGTGGCTCGAGGACTTCTCGGAGGAGGGAGAGGAGAGACTCAGTACTCTGAAGATGAAGACTCAGACACAGAGGAATACAAATATGTGAAACCCTTGTGAGTGCTGTGCTCATGGCTTTGAATATAGCATTGAGTATCTGATGTAGCTTATTCAATACATTCATGTGTATGCATTGGTAATATATGACTCCATTTGCAGCAGTACATTAAGTTTGCTCATCTGCTTGTTCCAGCATCAATCCCATCACCGGTCATGTGGAGGAGCCGATGCCGAACCCCATGGAAGACATGACAGAGGAGCAGAAAGAGTACGAAGCCCAGAAGCTTGTCAATATGTTTGACAAGTTGTCAAGGTAAAGATGCTAAACAAGAAAGAACTCAGAGAGCACATAACTGCACTAAGCAGTGCAGAAAGTAATGGTACTGTGTTAATGTTTAAGAAAAAGGTCCCCATACAGACTCAAACCTTTCATAATAGTTCCCCTTGTAATTATTAGTCCTTGCTGTGAAAGATTCAAAAGAGGCAATGTCCACCATTAATTTTAGCCATATATCAAAAACAGGCCTTCTCTGACTCTTCCAATGATGGGGGACAGTCCTTGAAGTGTGAATACAGCCTGCCAATGCAAGTCCAAATTTTTGTTTGGATATACCTGTTGGTAGGAGACACTTGTTTCCTAATAAACCCAACTGGGGAGAATTTGGCAGTCGTTCGTCCTCTGCAGCCGCACCCAGATCCACATGAAAATGCATCCAGCTTTTCAGTGCATGTAAAGGGGTCTGGCATCTGTATTTAATGGAAAATTCAATACAACATTGAAAATGTTTTCAGATATCCTGTCAGCTAAGAAACAAATAGGACACACAGAAGATGCCACGGAAGTTTGATAAATAATGAATTGTGTTTCAAAGCCTAAAAAAGGAATTGTGTTTTAAAGCCTCGACCAAGATGATAAACTTTTTCAGTTTGAACAGCTGTTGCATCCCCTGCTCAAATTATTCATATTATTTATTGTTTCCTCTGCAAAGAGCCCTGCTGTATTTGTGTTGACCTTTCCTTAGCGAGTGGCGGCTAACGTCCATACAAAGGTAACAGTGAGCTCGCTCCCTGCCAACCTATTCATCAAAGGAAGAATCTTTTGCCATTAGCTTCAATTAGGCCTGGACTCCCTGCACGCCGCAGCATTCAGCTGGAGTAAAGGGAAGCTGCCGGCACGCCACTGCACCATTATTACCATCACTCTGTTAATTATCACCTAATTGGCACACACAGCCAGCTTGTGGGTCCCTGTTCCTTTATGTCGCATTGAAGTTTTTAATAACACGTGTGTCCTGACTTTATTCTTCTCATTCTGAGGAGTCAGTCATTGACCAGACAGGGAGTGGACTGAGAAAGAAACACAACGAGACAAAGCAATTTGAGTGGAACGTGGATGAAGAAGAAGAAGAAGAAGAGACACGGGTGAACAAATGTGCAGACATAAGAAAGCTGACCTTGTCATTGTTCGGCCCGAGAAGGGGGTTGAGCTGTAATGAGGCACGTGCGCCCAGAAAAGGAAGATTCCTTTCGGAGGCTGCATCCTCTTTCTTCTCTTCCTCAGTAAAGGAGATGTGATGACGATGGAGAGGTGCTTCCTCAGGCTCTAAGGAGATTGGTCAGAGCCCTGCAAGAATGTGCTGCGCTAACTGCTTAACTGGTCCTCCAATTAGCACATACTTTGCATCCCCACCCACCAGCCCCTAATGCATCTGCCAGACCCCCAGTCCTCTGTCACTGCTGAGGAGGAGAGGAGAGATGCTTTTTTACTCTAATTGGGAGAGATGATGTTACGTGTTGTTGTTTGTTTTGGCTTGTTAGTCCACATTGTACCTTCTGACTTTGACCTGTGATGTAAGGACGTGGACTGATGGTGCATCACTGGAGGTTTCAGCCACGAAAAGATGCTAATATATTTTCAGATTTAACCACATCACAGGCTTCCTCCATCTCCATTTAAAGAACTTAACCTGCAGATTTCCCAGGCTAAGTTCAATTTAATTGCAGGAATCAGTAGGAATTACATGGCCATTTATATTTGAATCTCTTTCAAATGAATGCAAATGGATCCTTTTTAAATCTTTGATGGATAATTCTCTGATAAATCATCTTAGAGGGAGTGGTGACACACAGTGCAGGTATAATTGGATTAGGATGAAGGGGCAGCCGTGGCTTTGAGGAGATTAGTCTGAGCGCTGATCCTGTAATTAAACTGCCAGAGGAGAGGAGAGGAGGAGGGCAGAGAGGGAGAGAGGATGGCCAGACAGGGGCAAGTGTCCATGAAGGGGGGAAGGGGGTTGTCGAGTGAGGGTCCTCGAGCTCTGGATGTAAGAGAGTAAAGATGTACAAGTGAAAGCCCTCTTAAGACTGTCTGTGGATAAAAGGGTCCTGAACGGAGTTGTTTTGTCCACCAAGTTTGTTTATGCATTAAGACAATCATGTCCACTGAGATGTCCCATCTAACCTAACAAGTTGATATCTGATGTTTTTCTTTTTGTGTCCACAGGCAGAGTCTGATCCGGCCAATGGGGGTCAGGCCTGATGGGACGTTAGCGCCTCTTGAGGAAACTCTCTGTGATCCACCTGAGGACAACTCAGGATCAGACTCTGACTAGTGTGCTGCACATCTAGGCCCCAAGTTCCAGGCGAAGCTCACCAGGCCACAATACATCTAAAGCTGTGTCCCATTTCAAGGGCTGGATCCTGCAAAGGACGTTGCCCAAGAAGGTGGGTCCTTCAGAGGAGCAAGGCTGAGCCTGTGCCTTTGGTCTAAATGAGATAGTTTACTGTCACATACTGAGTGTAGAGCAGAAGTCAGTCAGAAGATCTACACACTGTGCTGATATATCTCAATAAATCACACTGTTAACTTATGGATTGTCAGATACCAGTACAGTGTGTGGATCTATTGTCAAGACTGCTCAAACCCAAACTAACGGTGGAACCTAGGCTCCGTTTTTCGGCTTTTCAACTTTTCACCAGGAAGTCATCCTAAGATGGTCAGCAGAGTCTACCTGGGGCAAGTTCTGTGATATCAGAATTAACGTTACGTGTTGTAATGTTTCATGTAACAAACACAGGCAAATTTAGTATGTCAGGTTAATGGTAAATGTATCCATATGACTTTTATTAATCTGCAAGTTTATGTCAGGCGTGCATTATTTACACCTTGCAGTGTAAATGATTGTGTGCTTTGGTCTACTGTGAGTGATATATTTACTAAATGCAATGCAAATACAAAATCTGCTAAATATGACGAGATAATTAAACCATTTTTCCAATTGACAAGGATCACCTGGACACATCATTCAATAATTGTGTGCAAAGGATTGTGGGATACTGAATTCACTGGTCGTCTATAAGAAAAAAATAGTGAGACAAGGAAAGCTTCTTCAGCCTTATTTAGAGTATCCTTTGAAGTGGCCAGGCCTTGTAGTCCCGTTGTGATAGTGTGGAAACTTCAGATGATCCAGCCTGAAGTGGGACACAGCTCGGTCTGTCACAGGAAACTCTAGAGGCCCCGTCTCAGCCACAAGCCATTCTCCAAAGTGGAAGTGGACTTGATGTGTGGCAGAAAGACTCTGAAGTGGCATCATAATGCAGAGGAGGCCTCCATGGTTACTGCCGCACCTTTATCATTTATTTTATTGCTCCCTGAGTTTGAGAAAATAGAGGTAATAATATAATTTTTGCTGGATTGTGTATATCTCACTGAAAGTTTTCTTATGGTAAGTGTAATTGGGTTTGAATAATCATTCCTTCAGCTGTGCTTTTGTTTTTGACTTTTTTAAGTTTCTCTTATTTTTTTTTCTGCTACCTGATGATTTTGTCCACTCTTTGTATTTCAAGATGTTCAATTGCACATTATACACCCATTTAAACGTGAAATCATTGAAAACTGTTATCACTGCACCTAGTTCTTGGTTTAAAATCATGGGGCCTGTCCAGAATGGACCACAGGATTGATGTATATTTAGAAATCAGGCTGCGTCAGTGGGGGTACTTGCCGCTCACAGTGAATCTCTCTGTGGTTGTATAATTACCATGAATGTTGCACACCAGTTAGTTGCCAAGGAAACTTTCTGAATTCAGGGCTTGTTAGGATACTGATTTGGACAAGAAGACGAGTTCTTTAAAATCAAGACTTTAGATGGAAAGATGCAACATTTCCCTGTGGTGGATGATAGTAAACAGGTTGTTTCTGCCTCTTGTGAACTCTTGACAAAGAAATGTGTAAACTGCAACGATTGTTACTTTTGCCAAATCTGCATGACGTTAAATCAGTTCTCAGTGATGTGATTTTCTTTTCTAGATTGAAATTTCTGCCAATTTTATATAAATCCACAAGTTTAGTGTACGTGTAAACTGATATTTCTTTATGTTGGTACAATTTAATTTAATGTAAAAACTACCAGTTCTGAAATCAGCTGCATGGTTGTGTATGACTTCACAACAGATTTGGCCCCTGAACTGTAACCCTGCTCTGGATTACTGATCACATTTGTTGTAAAAGTCCAGAGAAAGTGAATATTGCTTTAACCCGAGACCATGTGTCATTATTACAGGAATTGGTGACCGTTCACTTGTGTAATAGTGAGTAATGATGAGCACACTTTTCACCTGACCTGTGAATCACCACTACTGCCTGCTCACACACACAGATCAGAACAGATAAGAATAAAAAGAACATTGAAATGATCTGGACTTGGCTTCACGCAGGCACAAAAGAGGTGACTCGACATTGTGAGTCGCCTTCCTGAATCATGTGACTGTTTTTTTTTTTTGGAACAAATTAAAGGGAAAAGAAGCATTAAGTGTCTTAGTGAGGTGTTGGGTAACCACAAGCCTCAAGAACAACATCAGAGCTCCTTGTCTGCACAAAATGTTCAAGACATTCAGTGGCTGTTTATTATTTTTTCTACTCAGTTCTTTGAGTTTTTCCCTTTAATTTGTCGTGAATTTGTGGATCACTTTATTCCTATTGTGCACTTTTCCCTTCACAATCATAGTAGGATAAATCAGATTTGCATGTTGATCACTTCTCCATGTGGAAAGAAAATGTTTTGGGAACACTTTTGTTCCCTTTGCACATTCTTTACACACTGTAAATAGCACTACACTATTATTATTTTATGTAGTGAGGCTTCCACTGAGACATTAATAAACTGGAGTTAGAGTAGTTGTTATTTTTGGATCCATTTGACATAAACCTTATTAAAAAGGACAGAAGATGCAAAATACACAATACTTTTATTAAATATTGTTTAAAATACAGTGTTGTGCTGATATAAAAGTTGCGTTTACTGACATGGAACATATAAAAACACCTGATGAAACATTTACATTTTTGTTTGAGGACTCATTTATTTACTAGTGTTTTGTATGGACGCTCCCTCTATAATAAGTGCTTTAAATGTGCTTGTCGAGCTTGATAAACTGTATTTGATATGATTTCTTGATTTACATATGAACATCGCGTGAATATGACTGTGACTCCTAAATAAAGAGGTAAGATGATGCACTTTCACTCCAATGCACACAACAAAAAACATTGTCCACTAGAACAAAATAACCAGCTGGACAGTTACGTCTGCACACAGTTAAGAGAACATTCTTAGTGTGACAAACCGTCTCAGACCTTTCCAGTGCCATCGCTGATCAAACATAGCATCAGTTGCTCAGACTGGATGATGCAGAGCTCTTGCTGTCTGTCTCGGAGTCCGTCTCCTCGCTGCCACTGCTGGCTGCTCCTTGAGGTCCTGGTCTGGACCTGGATGTCTCCATCCTACCTGGAGGCTCTGAAGCTCCACTGCTTTGGCACGGCGTCTGTCCGCTCACTGACGGAGGGCTGCTTATCAGCGCAGGGACACTCTGCACGGAGAGAAATTTTTGCCACAGTCAGCAAAAGTGTTAAGAAATAGATGCCAGAGATATTGAAAGGGGAACTCCACATATTTTACAGATTGAAGTCTGTTGGAGAGAACTACTGAAGAAAAGGTTAAGGCCCTTTGTGGCTTTAGAAGGAGCTGCATGAAATCTGATCAACTGCCCAGAGTGATGTCACTTAAGTCAGCATCATTGTGGATGAAGACTACAAGTTGGATGGAGTTAGAAAGACCTCTGCAGCCTGCTCCTCATCTCTACTTAAGGCTTGAGGCTACATTAGCTGATAACAGTATAACACACCTGAATCTCTTGACTGAACTGTAAGTGGTCAAGATGCATTATAGGTAATGTAGGCACAAGGTTTGGACAAAGAAGAATAATTTGTGAAATAAAACTGACAATATCTCCGTATGTAGGGAGTCTGACAATAATCTTGGAGTGCAATGTTAAAATCGTATACTACTCTAAGTCCCATAGTCCGCTATCTGTATAATATCACCGGACCTTCCTCAGTTCTGTGTTCTCTACTTTCACTTTGGATTTTACAAACACAGAACCATTTGTCTAATCAAACCCAAGCACAAAGTTTTTTTTAATAAAGGCCTAGAGGTTAAGATGGAACCCACCGGTGTCTCCTGAGTCCTCATCAGCTCTTCGATCTCATCATTCCAGCCGAGCATTTCTGCAAACCTCCGTACTGTGTCCTCCAGGTCACCCAGCTCCATGTGGTCTCCTCTCCGCAGCGGGACCTTCTCGAAGGGACCCACGGCGTGTCGGTTCAGGAGGAGACGTGGCACAGTGGAGCGCACCGTGTTCACCAGACTTGCAAAAGGCTCAATCTGAAACATTTTAGAGTTTTGTGAATTTTTCTTTAGATATAACTGAGCTCAGGGTTCACAGAAATAAAAAATGTCTACCTGTAAAGATGTGCCCATAATGATTAGCAGGTCTGCTTTGGGGAAGTCTTTAGTGTGGAGGAAGTACTTCTGAGGAAGGTCCTCTCCAAAAAACACAACATCAGGTTTGACTGTTGCAGCGCAGAATGAGCAGATGGGGACGTTGTCATTCATTATGGAATGCTGTGAAATGAATATAAGCATAGGAAGCAGAACTGTGGCATCAAATGCAGGAAGGTACTGTATTCAATGGGAATAGTGTTTGAGGACAGGGTCAGGCATACCTTAGCCTCCTCAGCAGGGTATGCAGTGTAACACAGGTGGCAGGATGCTGTGGCAAAACTACCGTGAGCTTCCACAAGTTTGTCATCTGGGATACCACACACTGTGAAGAAAGTTATTTTATTTTGACAGATATTGGGAGCAAACGCCTCAACTCACAGTGTCAGTTCTAGTACAAGTACTGACTGTGTAAAAGAGAAACTACAAACATTTAGTAAATCTATTTGTGGTGCATTCATGTACAGAGGAATGCTGAAATAAAGACGATTAAATCAATTAATAGTTCCCTAGCAAGCAGGAGGCTAATCTACAAACCTCTGGTATACTTTGTCAGAAGTAATTTAAAATATACAGAACTTTTCTGGCTAAAATATGAAACACTAATGTTAGGTTTCTTTTCATTCATGTTATGTCCTCCTATATGAACTCTGATATTATTATCATTATTTGTCTCCTTTTTTGTATCTTATAATGTATAACAACTTGCCCAAGGACAACAGATAAAAAATAAAGTACATATTTACATCATATTGATTAATGTATGTGTCAGAAATAATAAAGCAAAATGTCTCCAATGACTGTTGATTTCTGTTTGATTATATATGCAACAAATATTACAAATGTCTGTGTCATTGTTGATAAGTGATGAGAATGCATTTACATTTTATATGTATATTTGTGCTCTGATGAAAAACGTCAGGACCTTTCAGTTTGCCTACAGCTGGACTGAAAGATCTGCTTCCAGCAATTTTTGTTTCCTTTAAGGCCTCACTCACGTTTCTCCAGACCGTCAATGTTCTGGGTGTACATTCGGAGCAGCAGGCCTTTGTGATGGAGCATGCGGATGAAGTAGTGTATGTAGTTGGGTCGGTGGCTGCCAGGATACAAAGCCTTGGCCAGTGAGAAGAAAGGCTGCGGGTCGTTGGAGAAGTAGTCGATGTTGAAAATAGCCTCTGGATAAGGGATGTTGTATTTCTCCAAGTTAGCATAAAGACCAGTTCCTGGAGTTCTGAAAAAGCACAGACATTTTGACATGTACATTTTGGAATATTATGGTAAAGCTTTCATTGAAGAGCAGCAGAAGAGCAACAGTCAGTGACTAAAGTTTTTTTTAGTGTGTCTCTTTTGAAAAACTCAACCCAAAGGAAATCAGAGCCAGTCGAATCCACTAGATTTAAAGTGGAACACAACAAAACATTAGTAAAAATAAAAAGACATACATTGTGCAATAGTAGAGGGAAATGAAGATGAGCGTGCAGAGAGAATTAAACCCACAAACACCAACCTGAAGTCTGGGATTCCACTGGCTGTGCTGATTCCTGCTCCGGCCACCACCACCACATTCTTACAGCGGCCAAGCTTCACCAGCCGAGCCACAGAGGTTAGACCACTCCGGGATGAGGACTTGGCAGCAAACGCAGACTGACTGCCCTGGTCAGATCTGGACCCAGAGGACTGACCAGCCTGCATAGGGTCACTGCTGCCTTTGGACATCTTTCCTTTACTGGAGAACAGGCAAAGAAAAGACACATGAAATCGCCCTGATTCCATATGAAACCATTCCTGACATAATTACACGCAACAACAACATGTGTATGTATAAAACCAAAAAGGTAAATGCGTCCTCACCTTGTCGGTAAACCGTCCTGTCCGCTCACACTCATCTGACTGAGGTCCTGGGCCAAAGCAGAGTCCGTCTGCTTCTTTCGCTGTTTTCCATACGGACTGGGCCCAGAGTCCCGGGTCTCTGCAGGGTCACTATGTCTGGTCTGGGAGCTGGAGCTGCGAGTTATTCTGGTGACCGGAGGCTGGGAGGCTTTTTTATCCCAGCTGGACCTGGACCTGATCATTCCAACACCTGTTGACAGCAAGAAAAAAAATCATTCAGCCTAAATGAAACGTCAATCACTGTTTATTAGCTGTAATACAAGTTTCCCTTCCTGTGTGCTATCAGCACGAAGCGAAATTTGTCCAAATGACATTTGAATGTCAGACATGAGAACAATATTTTGTTTTTAATTGTGCAAAACGGAAAATGTTGGCTTGATTGTTTATTCATTTTCTTGGACATTTTCTTTTAATTTCCCTCTTTTTTTCCTCTTACTGCACTAATTAGATGTTGACTTGTTTTCAGTGATTTCCACTTGCTCTCCCTCCCTTCCCTCCATCTTCTGTGTCCCATATTTAAAAAGCTGTTACACTGAAATCATCGTGGCATCCTTTTCTCTTCACTCCTTTGACACAGAGAGGAGCTGAAATGTTTTAAACTGTCAACTGTTGAACAAAAGGTAATGGCAGCAATATATTTAGCCACCCCCCTCTGCTTCTCAGCAGCTATGCTAATACAGTCCACAGCTGTGGCAGCTTTACTGTTCAGGGAAAGCGGAGGCTAGAGTCGAGGGGTGGGTGGGGGTGAGAGTTAAAAAGAGGGGTGGCAGAGGTGAAAGGGAACCGTAGATTGACTGTGTGTCAACAAACCCAGCTGGGAGAGAAAAGAGGATGCCCCCTAACGGCCCCCTCAAACTGAGGAAAAGAAGGGTGGGGTGGGGGGCTGCGGAGAGATAAATGATACAGAGGCGGGATTCAATAAAGAGGGAACATAGAAGAAGAAGAGGAGAGAGTAGGAGGAGGTGGGGGCTTCTTTTCCAAAGCTATTCTAGGCCTTCAAACAACTTCCATGAGGAATGAGTGCGAGTGATCAGGGAGAGGCAGCGAACAAGGAAACAAAAGGACTACAACCCATAAAACATGACCGCTTCAGAGGGCAGCAGGGAGATAAGACAAGCTTTTCTCCAGCAGCACCTTATCGCCCTCCGGAGGGGATGGGGGGGAGGATGAGAGGGGTCACTAAAGGCTTATGGAGCCAGAAAAAAGCAGCCTCTGGAATATGAAGTGATGGGAAGATGGAGTCTTAGAGCTTTTCTTTAATTGCTACATTTAAAGAAATTTAGTAATCGCCAAGCTTAAAACTCATGTAAATTTAGTCCTAATTCGTAGATAACCCTTTGAACCATCTTAAAAATCTCACTCACCAAAACTACTTTCATTTTAGGGACTCAATCTTCTTTCACTTTGCCTCCTTAAAAAGGCTGAAGCGCCCACATTTCTGCTGGGTTTTCTTCCCCTGCACATCCTAAAGATCTATTAAAAACAGTGGGAGGGTGAGGGTCTCGGCTTTTGTCTGGGCTCCTCTCAAAAAGACACTGCTGAGTACAGGCAATAAATCACCAGCCCAGTTATTAAGGTCTCACACAGATGGTGCGATGTAGACCCAACCTTGACACGATCAGACCCCTCTGATCACATCTGGAAAAGTTGCAGAAAAAGTCTCAGAACAACAAAAATAGCAAACACGTCAGGTGTATCCTTCCATGGAAATTCAAAATCAAACTTGGCTCGTGGGGAAAAAGATAAGAGAGCGGACTTGAACATAAGAGCTTATCTAGATAAAATCTAACAGCAAGCATGGCTGAAGAAAACTGTGGTGAGGCAGAGGCTGCAGCAGGTTTTCATCCAGTTAAAACTCAGCACCAAACAGCAAAGTTGACAATATGATGGACAAGTTACAAATATACTCTTTACTTCCATTAAAAAAACTCGCAAAAGTGGAAAAAGTCCCACACACAGGTGCACAAAAGTGAGCTCAAACTGCCTTTCAGTGTTATAAATGTTCACTTTTTATCTGATAAAGACCTAAATGTGCCACAATTGCCATTAGTACTCTTTAATGACAAATAAATCCCTGTATAAATGACAAAAGGCTTAAAAGGGATTTGAGAGCCCCCTCCTCCCTTTTGCTTGGTCTTTTACTCTGCTTGTTCTCGCAGCTCTCCATGGTCAAAAAGCTGAGTCCAGTGTGTCCCAGTGATGGACCACCAGGAGTGTGGCTGCTCATATGAGGGTTACAGTTATCTAATTAGGACGGTCCTACAACGCTGGGCACACCTCGATGCTCACCGCTACCACCCAGAAAGTCAGGCTAATGGATAATCCCTTTATAGCACAAGAGGCTGGGACCAGAAGCCAAACACCAGCAAAGAGCAGCAGGAAGAAAGTTTGTGTCAGAACAACAAAACCAGCAACAGATGTATCTCGTTGAGATTCACTGCTAATTGATGAGGCAGGAGAAGTTTCTGTCTGAAAAGCTCCAATAATGTGAGGCAGATAAGGCAGCATGCTGCAGTTCACATCAGTTTCTGTCCAGGCACATAATATATGTAAAGCTACAATTCTACAATTTCAACATTTTAGCAGTGAAAAGAGTAGAGGAGGAGTAGAGGAGACTAGGAAAGAATTTGGTATAAAGTGTATTTTCTGGTGAAATGGAAGTCATCACTATATTGACAATTTCCAGTGTCTTCACTGAGAGACTATTTCACAGACAGAAAGCTTCATCACAACAACAATGACCTGAAAGTCAATATCAGCAAAACCAACGAGGTTGTATTGGACTTGTTCTTCAAATAAGGATGTTGCTTTGAAAAAGCTACAAATTTCAAATGTGGCTGCTTCTTCACGCATCTTCAGCCTGGCAAGGTAAAGACGATCTTTCAATCACCACAATTTCAAGTGGGCACCCTAGATTAGTGTAACCAATTTAGTATTTGAGCAAAAGTGAAATATGGTGACAATCTCCCTTCTGTTCCTGAGTTATGGTGTTGAATAATGGCCAGAAAAGAGTTTTGTAGAACAGGATGGCGTCACAGTGAAGCTGACTTTTGACCTTTTGGAAACAATATGTCATCATATCATCATTTTGTCCTATTAGATAATTAGAAAATTATCCTGTGAATTTTTGCCATATATTGAATATGAATTCTTGTGTTATGGTTGTTTTGTGGTGTTTTGTGAGGTCACACTGACCTTGACCTCTGATCTGCAAAATCACATCTGTTCATCCTTGAATCCAAGTGGACGTTTGAACCAAATTTGAAGAAATTCCCTACAACATTCTCGTTTTCACAAGAATGGGATGGTCAGACAACCCAAAATGCTAACAGCTAATTAAGTTAAGTATGTTAAGTATTGTGAATGGTGGCTTAACATTTTTGTCAGAGCATGAGCCCTTTCAGTTGGGATGACCTAAAAGCCTATGTTTATCTTCAGATCCTGTTCTCTCAAACAATCCACGTGGTTTTATAAGTAACATCACATTCCATCATTGGCAGATTGCTGTTTAATTTAGAGCTGGTTCATCCTCAGAGGAATAACAGGGCAAGAGTCATTAGTTGGCCATCAACCCACTGGGCAAAATTAGCTCTCTGCCACCCTCCTTCCCCTCTGTGTGTGCAAACAATATGCAAACACAAATTAGGACTCGCTGCTTTGTGTCAATTGAGAGTGCAACAAAGATGCTACACACAGTGATACGTCATTAGTGAGCAGGTGGGGTAGAAGAACTGAGAGCTGTTGCCTCTCCAACTATGTAATGAAGAGGTTTCCGTGGCGACCGGGCTGCTTGTTGCCCTCCCTGTGTTGAGGATGGGGGTGAGGGTGAGGGTAGGGGGGTAGATCAAAGTCGGCAGTCTTCAATTCTGCTGTAAGTGGAGGGTTAAATGCTGAGGTTCTAGAGGAAAAGCCCCTCATTAAACTTAACCAAATCTCTTTTAAGACACAGCTGACATGTTACTCCACAGATGTTTGTAACACTCAACCTCTTGAGACAAAAATGTTCAACTGTCCACATGTTCAGGCTGCTGTTGTTGGCAGTGAAGTCTTCACTAATAAAAGTCAGGACAGACATGGATGCAAAGTGGACTGGCTGGTGGAGTAATACGACCACAAGGCTCTAATTCTAGATTCATTATGAATTAATCTGAAGATTAATTTTTAAATTAAAGCAGCTGTAAAAAAAAAAAAAAAAAGTCTCACATATCATATGTTGCTAAAACCAATTGTTTTAATCCCAATAATATTTATAAATATTTTCATATATATTATAATGGTATAAAAATAGGCAAAAGCCATAAATCTTAAGATTTGAGAAGCAGGAACAAGTGATGGTTTGACATTTTTTCTGTGATAAATGAGTTGAAGGTGAAAGTGACTGTCAATTTATTTTTTATAGTTGTTTTTTTTTAGATGACAACTAACTTTTCAAAGGTCTTCAAAAGCCACTGAGAACACAATACATTATTATTTTTTAAGATAGAGAGCTAACTAACCTGTTAGCAAAGCATGTTGTGAGGACATACTGCATCAAACAGTGGGGCTACACTGGCACCTGCAGGAACCTCAATGTCATTACACATGAAAACCATGATTTTCAAAAACAATCAACGTGGTGACTCTAACTGACTGAGTTAGTTTACTACTTCACAAAAAGCCACAACATTTGATTTTCACCAAACCTGGGCAGTTTTTTTAGAGTCACTCTAGTCTCTGCATGGAAACAAATAACAAATTATTACTTACATTAAATTATTAACTAACAAACAGCAATTGTCGTCAATATGCAGCCATTAGTCTTGGCGACACCAGGACAGAAGCATCACAAGAAAACATGTCTTTCAGCTGCAGATTAAAAGAAATCTCAAGGTGGACATAATTGTTTTTAACAATTTATATATTTCTATAGGAGACTAAGCCATTCATTTAAAATTAACATGCAACTATAAAGCACAAAGCTGTATTTGGAGAAAATCCATCTGCACCTGGAAAATGTAGTGAAAGATATTAAATACTCTTCATTGAATAATAATTGGGGTCAGATGTAGTTCAAGATTGTTGAAGTAAAATATAGTCTTCTCCTTCTAATCTAATGGAAAAATCCAGTATCTGTAAATATGCAAATATTTTTCATTACAAAAGCTTATCTCCTGGACACAAGATGTGTCCACTCTCAGTATGTTACCTGGAGGGTTTCTGTTTCCAAGTTGTATAAACTGCATATTGGACCATGATTGGCTTCCAAACTAGCTGAGGTGTCACAAAAGCCTGGTGACACTGTAGCTCCATATCTTAAACTGAGATGTAATGTGAGAGCAAAGAAACTTTCCCCTTCAGCAGCTGCATGTGGAAACAGTCTTTTAGTGTTAAACATACATGAATCTGCATGGGGAAGCTCAAACACACACAATGAGAAAAACTCATCTGGGAAGGATACTGTAAACTAAATTCGATACATAAAAGCTTTTGATCAGAGTAAAACACAGTGGTCTCCACAGACATGAGAGGTCAACGTGGTCTGAACATTTAGACTTGAATTTCTCTAGAAAACCTATATATTATATTAAGCAAAATAACAAATACTGGTGAACTTGTGACCTAAAGAATCTCCTCTCTGCAGGAAATCATTGACATTGATTATCTAAAGCATCATTCAGGTAATAATAACAAAAGCAATAATGATGATGGTGGTGGTGATGATGGTGATGATGATGATGATGATGATGATGATGATTATGATGATGATGATAATAATAATAATGATGATGGTGATGATAACAATGACAATGATAAAAAAAAAGATGGGAATAATAACAATAATTATGATAATGGTAGTAATAATGATGATGATGATGATGATACCTAATATTGTAGGAGGTCAATCATTAATATTGTCATTAGATACCTGTTTTTCCAGACGATGGATCTTTTGAATGAGGAACTGGGTGGATGTTTCAGATCCAAACAGGAAACTCGGGAGTGTCTTTGGCTCTAAACTCTGGTCTAATAAAACCCACCAGCTGCTGCAGTCAGGTCCACATCTGGTTCAGCAGTAAAACTGTCCCTTCGTCTGAAACACAGGAACTTTGTCCACATGGAGGATCTAGAGGGAGACCTGTCACTCGACGGCTGTTTCCGGGTATCAATAAGTTATTATGAATACAGGCGGGAAACAGAGCTGGTACCACGTGGTTCTGTGTTTCCGGTTTCAAACCAGCAGTTTCCTTTATTCCAGACAGAGAGACAGAGACAAAACACTCTGAGACCAGGGGGAGAAAAACAAGCAGGCTGCGATCCTTCTTCTTCTTCGTTTGGTTTGCATCCAAGATGTTGCATGTTGCACAATGCTGCCCTCTAGTGGGTTGAGGGGAAAAAAACAACCCTCCCATCTAATCTAAACTGAAATACAAAAGGAGAAAGGGTCTTCCTCATCTCAGTCTAATAAAAATGTGTCTGCTCAATCTGGGCCTGAAACATTCTCTCGGCATCATTTCCTCTTCAGTAGTTCTCAAATATTTAAAAACATGAACAACTATTTTTGTTCTCTCATATTTCTCATATTTATTTCATATTTTATTACTTTGGTTGCAATGGTTGTATCTTGGGTGAAGATCCACTCTATTTACATTTGTTGTGATTGCAAGCCTTCACTTACATTAATGCACAAATGTGTCTTTGAAGGGTGGTAATGTGGTAAAACAGCAATATGCACCATGTAAATGTTCACACAGGCCTCGTCATGTAATAATGCAGCACCACCTAAAGGCCTTAATCATTTGAGTTGGTAAGGTGCTTAAACAAATTTGGAAATAATTATATTGCTGCAGACTTACTGACACACAAGCAGGGGGCAGCTTTTCCTGTTTTGTTCATCAAATGCCTGAATAACCTCTTTGTCTGAACACATTTCCAACTTTTTAAAATTAAGTAACCATTGACTTCTCAGAACAAAGATGATTATTCGTCAGTCCATGTCATTGTTTATTACTGTAAGTCCTGAAGACAAGGATCAGTATTAAACCCTCTGTTTTTCAGCATCACTTGTTTAAAGTTTATGTCCTTTTCTACTATTTTAACTTGTTGTACAGCTCTGTGAGCAGGTCTGTCTTGTTTTACAATCAGCAATTACACAACAATTATTTTCTTCACACACTGTGCAGGTACAACAACCCCATTCCTAACTATTGGCATTTAGTTCAAGCTTTATCTGTCTGCCACCTATAAAACATCTTCCATTTGAAATAAAGGTTTTTAATAACATATCTTTAGTATGTAGCCTGTAGTAGAAGGTTAAAGCAGCTCATCCATGCACCCAGTAGAATAAGGTGTTTATCTCTGTTTGGAATAATGTTAAGGGGTATTTGTTTCTGCTGTTGCCCTCTTAACATACAAGACAGGAGTAAACACAGAGATGGATCTCAAACAGGCTTACATCATAACCAATTACACCAGGAGAAAAACTAATCCAGGTAGCAGCATCAATGTTAGACAGAATCTCTTTCCCTTTAGTTCCCTACAATCTTTATCTGTGTTTTCTATGTGTTGTTGCGTCTCTTGGTAATTGCCTCCTTTGTTTTCTCAGAGAGATGAGTCAGGCGGAGAAAGGGCCTGAGGACAGGCAGCATGCCTCAAGCATGAGCCAGCAGCTCCAGGTGAGTTCAGTTGCAAAATGTACTTTAATACTGAGACATTTCTGTTTATTCACTCCAATGTGTTCACAGGTCTGAGATCATGTTGTTCCGTAGTTTTCAGTTACAAAATAAGTCATGCAAAAACATTCAGTATATAGACTGTAAAACAGTTTGTTCTGAATGAACCAAACATTACAACTTTCAGTGCATTAGTAATAATAAACATAAAATATACTAAAATATAATTTGTCGAGTTGAGGTAAAGCTGTAAAAAAAAAATTCTACCAATACGAGAGATGTGTTTGAGTAAAATTCTTCAGTACTGTTTGTCTGTGTCCTGTTAAAAACCCTCTACCATAGAGATTTTACCATGTTCTTTAGTTCATAACTGTAATGCTCTATGGCATATTATTGGCCTTTGGATTACATCAATCAATGAAGAATATATTTTTACCCCAAAACATTTCAATTAATTATTAAATAAAGATTTGCAAGTTGATGCTGTATTAAATATACCATTGATAATATACTGAAATAGTCAGGTACAATTTGTTTTAATAGGGCACCATTGTTATAGGCCATGTTTAGAAAACTAAATGCAAAACCACAAAAAATGTATAAAAATTACATTTAATATCAAAATTAACAATATAATCCTTTTACAACCCCTCACAAGATAAAGTTCTATCCTAAAATATTTGGATTTCATTAATACACAGTATGTCACTGTTGGTTATGTCTTCTGACTAAAGCAATGCAGAAGCCGAATTAGTAAGATTACATGAATTTGATCAGTTTTAAGGCTTAATTTTGAGGCAGAAGACAATAAGGTAGAATGGAATAGCCACTATTGAGCAGTTACAGTCAACATTTATTCAAAAGTTGATTGTATTTTGTTTTACTTTAGAAAAACCATTTTAAGACCATAAGTTAAATATCACTGCCAGTGATGTTTGTTAGTAAAAACAGGTGAAAAAAAAAATAGTATGCACGAACATCAAAAAGTATTTACAGCACATCAAAGCCAATATTTTTTAATACAGATTTTGACTACAATACTATGGGGATCTCATTAATTATGCCTGCAGCACGTTTTTTGCTCTTTAGACAATATATGTGGAAAATTTCATGTGACTAAAAACTAAACTGTGATAATGTTCCAGATCTTTTACTGGATGTTTCCTTGAGCCTGTCACTGTGCTGTTGACTGCTCAGGTGCGCTCATGATCACAGGTCCAACAGAAACCACAGTCTTTGGCTCAGCCGTCCTCTGGCCCACAGCCTCGACATTTCTCTCTAAACACAGACATACAAACAAGGTCAGATTAAGTGCATAATGTTCCTGAATCCTGCAAAAATTTAATTCCTCTCTTACTTTTTCTGTAGCATGATGGTTCACAGGTGCGTCCTGGTGCCGCAGAGCAAACAGCGGTACTGCAGTGAATGTACACCTGAACAAAGAATACAGTTTTATTGCAGAACAATACTAAACATACTAAACTTTGTTGCAGCACTTTCTCGTCAGTCAACATACAGTATTACAGTATTACCTGTTCCCTCAGGGGTTCCAATGAATTGGGGTCCACAAAGGTAAACATTTTGAAAATGAAACGTCTGTAATGACTAGGGAACTCCAGACCAGAGGACGGACCGACTGGAACCAGCGAGGACAAGTAGCGATCATCCCTGTATGGACACCTGAATGGAGAGCAAATTAGGATAATGACCAGGAATTTAAAAGGAATTCAGTGTCTTCATTGCAGTAATTTCCCTGTTCACTATTTCTAATAAGCAGATTTGACAGAAGTTTAAACTCTGACAAAAATTGAACATGTTGTCATAAAAAGGACGGTGTAAACTGGTGTTTTAGTTACCCATCTATCAGAATGTCCCACTGGGGCAGACTGTGAGGGTTGAGGCTTGTGGTTGTCCAACAGCGACCAAGAGTCAGGACAAGGTTGGGATCTGTCTTTTCCAGGAGTTGAACCTCCACGTAAACAGGATCCCTCAGTACTTTGGTCACAGGATAGTCTGCCTCCGAATAGAAAGAGCTATAGGCCACATCCACTGGGAGAGCAGAGATACCAGTTAGTAGGTTTGACAGCCAACATTATGAAATGATCTCCAACAAAGCCAGACTACAGATCGACACAGGCTCACCTTCGTTACAACCCTTTGTATTGCATTGTCCATTAGCCAACCTCAGGTGAACTCTGATGGGTCCCAGAGCAGCGACTGATAGAGGAGGATCTGGTATTGGGAATACTTCTACAACCACAGCTTCAACAGAAGTGCCGATGTACCGACACTGGAAGAGCAATCTGGAAAAGAGACCTGGGATTATATGTCTTGATCAGAGCTTTTCTTTTGACAAACATGTTTAAAAAATGATCACTCACTCATAGTGGCTATCCCTGGTAATAGCTCCAAGAGGACCAATTCCAACTTCGTATGAAGAAGACATCCTGTTCTCATAGATTATAACACCAGGCTCCTCCTACAAAAGGTAGGAGAAATTGTCAAGTAGGATAGGAATCTTTCAAAGTTGTCTTTCTTAGTTGGGAAATAGAGAAAATCAGGGTCTTACCATAACAACACAGCCACAGGCAGTTACAGGAAAGTGGTAGATGGCAAACTCTGAATTAGAGTCAACATGTGTACAGCCTTGACCTTGTTCCAACAGTGTGATTGACTCAAGGTCAATGTTGGGCAAGGTGGCATCTCTGGCCACGACCACAATGAACTGGGCATCCTTGGTGCACTGGACAGTGACTGTTTGCAAAAAAATGGCATTGATAGTTTAAAGGATTAGATATTATTGACTAAATGCAGAAAACATAAACATTACCTTTGAAGAGAAAGACAGTCTTCTCAAAAGCTCACCTGCCTTTCCAAAGTAGCACTGTTGGCCATTAAAGCAGCAGTTTATGGCTTCACATCCAGCAGCAGAGATATCAGGACTTCCACATGGGATTCTTACATGTTCTGCTACCTCACAACTCTGGACAGGCGGACGCTTTGCAGCACTCGGTTTGTAAATGGAAGGTGTCTGCGGTACTGCATGGTGCTGTGGGTGCTGTGGTTGCTGTGGTTGCTGAGGTTGAGGGGCCTGCGGCTCTTGGGAATAATCATGGAACGCTTGAGGATATTGAGGAGCCTTCTGCGGTGGAGGCGGAGGTGGTGGTGGAGGAGGTGGTGGAGGAGGTTGGAACTGTGGTATTTTAGGGTACTGAGGAGCCTTCTGCGGTGGAGGAGGAGGTGGTGGAGGAGGCTGGAACTGTGGTATTTCAGGATTTTGAGGAACCTTTGGTGGTGGAGGACGTGAAACGACCGTCAATGGCGCCTGAGGAGGTGAAGCGCTCTTTGCCATCGGTGGTGCAGGCTTCTCATAGTGTGAGTATTGAGCTTCTACCTCCATCCCAACTAAGCACCCGAGCAGTGACAGTGCCACTAAAGAAGTGGCACTCCAGTCCTTTCCCATGGTTAAACAGCAGTTTGACCTGGACAGTCCAAAAATGTGCCACTTGTGTGTGGTGCTGCATTTATATGAGACTAAAACTCCACCTCAGAAGTCAAATCACCACCAATCACAGCTTCCTGTCTTTTCAATAGCCACTCAAAAGCTTCAGGGGTGTATTCTGCAGTGTTTTTACATGAATCAGGTGGATGATTTGATAAACAATTTGCAAGTTAACAAAATCAGTTGTCTGGGTATGAAGCACGTGTCCTATTAGATCAAATCATGCAGCAGATGACAGTTTGACTTTGACATTATTTATTGACAAGTCCAACATTTGGGTCACAAAAACCTTTAATAAAGGTCTTTGTGGCCTCAGGCTTTATTTGTCACCAAATGTTTACTTTGCTTGTGCACAATAGTGAACACATATTGATCTTTTCTCTAAATCTGTAACAAAGTTTGCCATAATGTGCACTTCAACTGACAAACATTCATGTCAGTATAAATACATTTCTACGTGTGGGAAGACTTTTCTGGACACATACACAATCATTACAAAAGAAGCAGCTATAGGATGATGAATAGTTTTTTTAAATAAACATTACAAACTGTTGTGAAGCTCTCTGTTTTCATGTGGCACATAATATGTAAAAACATAAAATTTTGTTAAATCAGACAATCCTGCAGAGTTTATCTCCAATCTCATTATAAGAGCTTACAAATTTGGTCAGTTCTTCGAAAACTTTCTCTTCTTCCCTTGACATTGTACCCACTTCTTTACCAAAAGCTGTCATTGTTTCTACTGGTCCACATCTGTTTTCCATGATCAATAAGTCATTGACATCTGGTCCTGTCACAGCTTATATCAGACATCTTTAAAAAGCAGCCAAATAACCATTTGTTTCAAAGTGCTTTTGTTTAATTTCTTTGGCTTATTTATTGGATTTTTGTTCTACCTCTTGTTTTTAGCTGGTTGTTTGTTTTCAATAACTGTTGCTCTGTCTCTTATTTACTTTTTTGTTTTTCCTTTTTTTTTCTTTTGTAAAGCACTTAAAACAATCAGTACAGAATTATTTGGTGAATGACATAAAGTGTTACTGTATTGATCAATTTTGCTGAGATCTTTCTGGCAACAGATCTCTGTTCTGTTACAGAGGAAATATAATGTAAAATAAAACGCACATTATTTCTACATAATCACCAGTTTCCTTTGAGCTTGTGGCTTTACATAGGTCTGTGGACAACACAGACAGATTGCGGTAGTAACCATGACAAAACAAATCCTGGAGCTTCTCCACAGAAAGTGAATAAAGGAAGAAATATTAATATCTTCCTTCACAACCATACACTATGGAGTATGGTTCCAACTTTGTATGAGGAAGACATCCTGACAGTTTGACATTATTTATTGACAAGTCCAACATTTGGGTCACAAAAACCTTCAATAAAGGTCATTGTGGCCTCAGACGACCTTATTAGTCACCAAATGTTTATTTTGCTTGTGCACAATGCACAGGATTTCAATTTGGTTTAGTTTGTCTTACATCTATCACTCAGTCAGTCAGTCAAAAATGTAGATGACACTGAGAAGGAGGCCAAACCACAAAACAGGGGACATGTAAATATCTTCTTCAGAATCTGGAACAAAGTTTTCTTTGCTTCGACCTACTAGACTGGTGACTGCAGCAAGCAGGAAGTTTGCAGTGAAAACAGCTTTGCTGGGACCACGTTTTTGAAAATGATTACTGAACCTTCCTTCAGCTTGCTAGATGTTGTTTTGCTAAATATCTTGCAGCCCCAATGTAGTAGACATAACTGGCTCTAACAAGTAGTAACATTTTGGGAACATCTATTCTGGGAACACCTTGAGCAATCTAATTGACATGCTGCAAACCTGTCTGACTTGAAAGATTTTAGTGGTTAATGTAGGCCTGCCAATACACTCCTCTCCAACTATTACTGGTTTAGTATGCTAACACAAAATAAAGTGTGTATGTGCATTAAATAGAGGAAAGTATAATTTGATGTCTAGAATACAATAGAAAATCTTCTACCTGAATTATTTTTTTTTCAAGTAGAGGTCACTTGTGTTCTAAACAAATCTATTACAAGTAGTTTATTTTCTTTCTTCTTTGTGCAAGTGGTCCAACATGACAGTCTGACTCATTATGCTTCTCCAATCAAACCCTCTTCATGTCAGTTATGGTCCTAAAAGTGTTGACCATATTTTCTTCTGAAGCTATCCTGAAAATGGTTGTGTTTTGTGGACAAATGTGTTCAAAGTATTCATAGCTCTAATTAACGACTATGTAACCTTGGTAAACAGCTGCTTTTGAGGTGAATCTAATCACAAGTGAAAATGTTCTCACAACAAGTGGCTAAAGTTCACAAAGAAGTCATATAGTTTGCTTTGAAATTCCTAAACCCACTGGACAGATGAGTGTATGTGCCTTATGTCACCACTCATTACTCATTTGACATATGATCTATACATGTATATATTTTCTTAATTTATTGCTTATTGCTTGGTTGTTACTGCTTTTTTGTGGCTATGGGTTCTTTTCTTTGCTAAGACTTAATGTAGCTGCTGTAGCAAAGTAATTTCCTGTAAAGGATCAATAAAGTGTTTATCTATCTCCGTATGCCATTGTCTACTCGTATTAAGCTTATGAAAATTAATGATGAATTATCTCGTTATCGTTCTGCAAAATCTGCCTTTTGTTTTCATAAGATAACAAGATCAATTAAGTTGTGATCATGAGAAAAGGAACTTGACTATCTAACTTAAAAGCAATCTGAAACAGCACAGTGTAGGTTTACATTGGAGTTTAGGGTGGATTTTCCCTTTAAGGAGCTCAGCCGTGTTGGCCTACATTTACCACAATCCATCGCGGTGAAATTCTCCGTGAATCAGTGCGCGCGTGTTAGCGGACCGGAGCAGCTCTGAGCAGCTGATGTGAGACTTTGAGGAGGTGTTAGTCCCGGTGGAGATGTCTCAGTCCTCCACACACAGCTCGGACTCGAGCAGCCGGAGGAGGAGGCCGCTTGAACACACACTCTCAGCTCCTGGTAAATATAACAACTTTGTCTGTCCGGTATAAGCCGACTGCGTCCTCAACGGCTCTGTCACTACATTCTCCATTTTAAGTCTGTCACTACAGTGTGTGAGGCTGGAAGACAGAGACCAGAGACACACTGGCACACAGCAGCAGCAGCAGCAGCAGGGGGACAGTGTGTGTGTGTGTGTGTGTGTGTGTGTGTGTGTGTGTGTGTGTGTGTGTGTGTGTGTGTGCGCGTGCGTGTGTGTGTGTGTGTGTGTGTGTGTGTGAGGGAGAGAGAGAGAGATGTGTGCGTGCGTGTTATGTGTGAGAGTGTGTTGATGTGTATATGTGAATGAGTGAGTGAGTGTGTGCATTTGTATATGTGTGTGTGACGTTTATGAGTGTGGGTGAGAGTGACTGTGTGTTTGTATGTGTTTATGAGTGTGTGTATGGTATGTGTGAGAGAGACGTAAGCGTATGTGTGTGTGAGAGAGAGATGTAAGCATGTGTGTGAGGTTTATGAGTGTGTGTGGTGTGTGTGTTCCTGCTTGTCTGCACCCTATGTATGTTGTAAAAGTGCAGTGCCAAGTGCACATTGAAATCTATTTTCCTTTTCGTTTGTTTGCTTTAGCACAGACAGGTTCAGTTCCAGCTGATGATTATTTATATTATCATCAGATAATAGTGGAAAACAGAGCCCACATAGTTTACCACAGTACAAGACATCTTCACGTTGCTTGGTTTGTCCAAGAAATTGTCCAAAGCTCAAATATTTGATCCATAACAGAGAAAAGCAATAAATTCTCTCCTTGAAGACATTTTGACATTTTTGCTGATAAATGAAGTAAAGTGAATTGTTATAGTAAAGAAGTAAGTAGTGAATTAATCTGATATTGCCAAACATCCTTTGTCAGTGCACGATCACTCACACTCAGAAGAAGCTGTCGAGTATGTGCTTATTTTAGTAAGTAACTACAGAAAGAGGAAACAAAACAAGTGTGTGGAGAAACTTTGATCTGTTGAAAAGAAGAAGTCACTATTATTGGTCTTGCGTGTCCCGTGATACCAGTGATTTGCCAGTGTTTATTCATTCATCAAGGCTGTATCTTGTGAGAGATAAATCCTTGAAATGAGTGGATGAATGACCCAAGACCTTTGTTACCATTTACTTTAATTGCAGTCACGCGTCTGGTTTTCCCCACAGACAAATCCAGCTGCTGTCAGGCTGTCGAGGAATCAGCTCGAAGGCTGATACAAAGAAACGCTTTTTGTCTTGCCTAAGGCTTTTTTTTTACAGTCTACTGTTTAAGCCTTATGAAGGAGGTTTTGCCCTGGGTCATGTGCTGTTGTGGGCACTATGCGTATGATGCATCATAAAGTCTTAGAGTTTGTCAGTTTTATATGGTTTAAATAGGGATGTATCATACATTTTGTTTTCATTTGAAGCTTTTTACCAATTCAGCTGTGTCACTGCTGATGGTGACTCTGGGCAGTACAGCACATTATGTTCGCCAGCAGTTTGACTCAGCCTCGCTGACACAGCTCTGTAAATCAGAGCAATGTTACATACTGTGTAACTGACACAAGCCAGCATCAAGTCAATGCACGTAGACGTTGTTCTTAGTACAAAGACTTGTCTTGTGTGGTAGTCTGGGATTCCTCAGATGTCTAATCATGTTTTCTTTAAATGTTTAAAGTCCCCCTCAACTGAAGATGTGCTCACCTGAGTTTAACATGTGGACGTGCAAAAATAGACTTGAGATTTGTATAGATGATGAATAATAGATTTCTTTTTCAGACACAAGTTATTATTCAGTGAAGAATATCTGTATATCAGGATCGGGGAGGTGATTAGAAAAAATCTTTTAGATGTTGAAATTTATTTTAAAAACACAACCACTGACTTAATAATGGGACAACAAACTCAAAAGTCACAGGTTTATTGATGTGTTAATAACATCCACAGTTATTTTACATTCATTGCTATATCACAATGAAGTGTGACTGTCCCTTTCATGCACACATACAATAGCACAGTAACTTAAGGATCAGTATGTAATAGTTTCAGTAAACGCTGTCTCTGTATTTTTCATTAAATGACCAATATAGGATCAATATGTGGGCTTCTTACATCTTGCTTGGTGTTGTAGATTGTCCATGGGAACCTGATCACAGTCATGAACAGATTCAACCTAATTCAACAGGCACTTTATCTTCACATCACTCCGTATGTCCTGCACTGTGCACATCTAAATGCATATCTGCGCACACATGTGAGTATGGAGAACTGACTTTTTCAGATTTTTTTAACAGCTGCATCGGTGTGTTTTCAAGCATTTATTTGTCGTCCTGTTGCTTCACATTTAAGGTCCGATTCATCACACCCGCGATGACAGCTGGGTAGAGATCCAAAGCAAGAGAACCATCAGAGCAGAGAACGAAGTGGAAGCCAACAAACTGGTCAACAACTACAGAGTAAGACATCTAAAGGCAAATGTTTCGCTTCTCAAATCAGCACAACTTTCAGGATGATTCATTTCTCAAACTGTGTATTTGCCTGTTTCTGCCAGTTTGGTTTCAGAAAATGGAAGAGCCACGTGACAGCGCGTCCATTCGAGGACAGGTCAGAGGTTGTGAAAGAGCTCTACTCTGAACTGAACGTCATTAAACCACATTCAGGTAGAGCTCACAGTGCTCCTGTTGAAAGATAATTCGGGTGTGGTACAACTTTGACCGGACATTTGTAGATGTGGCTGTTGTTTGTCTATAATCTCCAAAGTGAGTAGAGAGAGAAAAACCCTTGAAGGACAGCAATATCTGGGCAAGAAATGAGCATTGAGACAACCATGCAGGCTGTAAACAAGGCAAGAGATTAGCCACTTTACTAACAATTTTATTTAGAGGTAAAACCAAAAGACCCTAAATGTAACAAACAATCCCTCAGTGATCAGAAGACAGGAGAATATAAACTAGAGGTCTGTAAACTATGATAAAAACTACAAAAATAAGATCCAGGGTGTAATAAACCTGCATTATCCTTTACATGAAAATTACTTGATGTCAGATGTCTTGTCAATATTTCACTAAAGATTTTTCTTGTCTTCTTGGTGACAGGTCGTCTCATCACATGTGGAAATGTAGCCTATGTGTGTCTCTTCGGTTGGTGGGTCTCTCTGGCATATTTCCTGGTCGGCATACTTATGTTCATCACTATCATTGGTGTGCCATATGGTACGTGAGCCAGTCAACAGATGTTAATGATAATCTTTATCATGATCAGATATTGTCCTCATTCATTTTTTTACCTCTCTCTTCAGGGAAACTTTGCTGGAAGTTGTCCTGCTACTTCCTGTGGCCGTTTGGCAAGTCAATCCACGAGGTACTCTTTGGGTTCAGTTGAATTTCCTTTTTCTACAAACTAAATGAGGAAGAGGCACAGTAAATCTTGCAATTTCCTCACTGACATATGGTATTGAAAGCAGAGGTTTTACTTTTGCTAATTAACATCACTAGTGTGCACATGCTGCAACTCAGTGCAATACATTGGTGAGGATGCGAACACATTTATACATATTGCTGTTAATAATATTTTTGATGTCAATAATTTTTGCTTACTTTACTTTTTACTTTAAGTTAAGGATTAGAGAAGAGGAGGATTTAACATAATTGGGTATCATACCACTTAGACAGTTGTTACTTTGCAAGGCACAGAAGAATTCCCACAGAAACACAAACACACCTACTTATATTTTCAGTCACTCAGTAATGGAGGACAGAACTGCGAATAGGTGTTTGGAGTTGGGAAATACTTCTTTGTTAAGTTAATTGTGAGTGTGCTTACACTAGATTCAATGTGAGGTTGGTGCTCCAGTGAGTGAAATAACACTCTCCTCTGGTTTGTTTCTCCAGATTGGAAATACATTGAGGAGATGTTGTGAGCAAGCACCTGACTGTGAGTGTAGCTTAGAGGGAATGGAAGATAACTCACCAGTTTTGCTGCCGTCACCCACAGAGGCATCGATCCCAGAGCTGCCAGGACGACCTCTGCGCACTCCCTACTGGGTAGATTACCCACTCAAAATAAACATACAGACAAAACATGAGCAACATGAAACCTTTTTAAATATGTGACATCCAATTCCACTATATGGAAAATCAGTCAAGATATTTTATTGAGTGGTATCCTTGTTTTGTAGCATCGTTTCTCCACCTACGTGTGGCTGCTGCTGGGATATCCTCCACTAGTGATCATCCACTGCCTGGTCTGCTTCTTGTCTTGGATCCTGGTCTTCACCATCCCTGTTTCCAAGATGAACGCACGGACCCTGGCTGTCATTCTTCTCTTGGCTCCTGAGGACGTTTCTGTCTCCACCTGCTCACAAAGGAAGGCAAGGGAGAGATTGAACATTTGTTACCCACAGCACATGAACCTGGAGAGATTATTGTTAGTTTTATGCTCATGTTTCTCTATCTCTTTACTTGACCCTTAGCATCAAGGCTACGAGACCAGAGCACTGCTGTGCTGCTACCATGCTGTAAACTGGTACTACTACAAGTACACTGTTGATGGGATCAATGTGTTCGCTGTCAGTATCCTTTACCAGTATATGTCAAGTGATGAGATGGCCGAGTGGTTAAGGCGATGGGTGTGAGTGTGACAGTGTGTCATATGAAAACCTGTTATCATCTTTGACTCCCCATCTCAGACCTCCTCCCTCTAGTAATAGCTGCCTTAGTCATCGGATATATTGACAGAGAAAACCAGTATGCCAGCTCTGAGCTCAAGTTCACCATTGCAATCGGCTCCCTCATACCTTTGTCTTATTATATTGGAATGGGGATTGCAAGGTGAGCCACTTTCATGACATTAAAACACACCTCTACAGTGACTAGAGCACCAAAAATGTTAAAAGAGTTCCATATTTTCTTGCAAGGTGCTTCTATTGTCGATCATTTTGTCCCCTGCAGCATCTCAGCCCAGAGTAACTTCGCTGTGGGTGCCGTGGTGAACGCCACCTTTGGCTCCATCACAGAGTTGACCTTTTACATCACAGCCCTGCTCAGAGGTCACCAGGCAGCCAACCCGTGTCTGCAGGAGGTTGTTAAAGCAGCACTGACTGGCACGCTGCTTGGATGCATCCTCTTCATCCCTGTGAGCTGACCTACATTTGTGTTACATTTTAAAGCTTTTAACATAGATGGAAAACATTCAGGCTTTTAAATTTCAGTCTGTACAATCAATAAGGAATTAGGTGACATCAGTTATCATCGGTTATATCACAGAGGAGGCAAAAGTCATGTTCAAATACACAACACTAATACAGCATGTGCAGTATGAATGAGACTCCTTCCCTTGTCTTTTTCTTAGGGAATCTGCATGATCATCGGAGGCCTGAGACACAGTGAGCAAACATTCAACAGTCGCTCGACAGGAGTGAGCTCTGCATTGCTTTTCATTTCTGTCGGAGGCAAGTAAACTGATACATTTGTGCTATATGCCATCACCAAGCCATGCTTTTTTTAAAGTGTCAGATTAATTAGATATTTTTTTAATGAAATAGAAATAATATTCTCGTTACCAGATTCAAATGGATTTGATTCAGATTAGATTAAATTTTACTATCACAACACAAAATGCAGGTACTGAGACAGTGAAGCATCTAACCACGAGTGCAAAAGCCAGTAAAGTGCAGAGTAATGTACATATGTATGAATAAGTAGGAAGAGGAAGATATGAATATACTAAGATATATATATATGGTGTGAAAAAAAAGAAGTACAGTGCAGGTGTAAGAACAAGTAAAGGCAATAGTGAGACATTATATTCAGAACAGCTGGGTTATGTTATGAATACTGTGTATACACCATAGATCAGATATGCATACATATAGACAGTAGTATAAATATATACGAGTATGTAAGAACATATATAGTACAGGCAGGTGTATGTGCAGGAGCCAGTGAGGCAGTGACAGTCCCAGTGCAACAGAGTTCAGGGGACAGCTGAGGGGAAGAAGCTCCTGAGTCAGCTGGTCCTGCAAGAGAGAGTCCCGTATTGGTTACCCTCAGACTGACCTCTACATTACCAGCAGCTCCTCAAGGCAAAAAAATAAATAAATTACCAAAAAAAATAGCTGCTTAAAATTTGACACTTGCGCCACCTACAGGCAACAAATGCTACAGGTGCATTTGTTTTCTTTTTCACAGTTGCTGTTTCATTGCGTTTGTATGTTTTGGAAGTTAAACATTTAACATTTGCACTGCCAATAAATTCTAAAGAAGTAGCCCAATGTGTCTCACTAATCATTAGTAGATATTAAATAATCATAAAAAAAAACTGTTCAACTAGTGGCTATAAAAATCACAGGTTTAAAAGCATTGTAACAACAAGGAAGAGATGTGTAAATGATTTCAATAATGTTAATAATAATCTGCAATTGTGGCAGCAACAAGAGCCAGATGTATAAGTGTCTTGTTACACTCTATTTCTGTCTGTCAAAGTCAAAATCAACTGCAGTATAAACGCATTACCAAAATGTTATCTCCTGATTCATCTGTGTGACTGTCAATGGCAGGTGTGTTTGCCCCCACGTTGTTCTCCAAGGCTTATGGAAATCTGGTGTGCGACGCCTGCACTAACTCCACTGGAGCAAACAGCACAAGCAACAGCAGCGGGCCGTTTGTCTGCCACAACTGCCACTACGATCTGGTCAGCATCGTTCACCTTAACTTATGAGTCGTATTCTAACAAGCACATTATAACAAACAATACTGTATATGACTGATACACTGTGCTATGTGAAATTATCATGGGTTTTTTTTTCAACAGAACAACGGCACATTGTTCCGCAACCATGTTGAGTAAGAAATTATATATTTTTCTCATTTATATACTGACTGTAATATATAATATATAAGGAGTTAAAGGGCTATACTTTGTTGTAGATATGGAGCCATTTCAGTCACATTCAGTGCAGTAGAAAAATCACTCACAGAAATTTGAAACATGCTGGAGATGTAATCTGTGGATAGAAACAAACGACATAATTATCGTTTCAACATCAATCATCCATCATTTGAAAGCATTACTATTTCCACAATTTCCACACTTGCTTGTTATCTGTCTTCTTGGTTTAATTTGTAGCAGCAGACACTAAAATCAACTTAGAGTTTTCAACACTATTCTCTGAAAGTTGATTTTCATTCTGGTGGAACAAATCCAAAACAAAAGAGACAAATCAGTCTAAAATTTATGATATAAAAAACAGAGCTACAGCCTGATAAGTCTCCATATGGTCTTTTGAGTTTGTAAAAGATTCCAATGAGGTGTCATATTGTCTTTTCTTCCCTCTCATTCACTGTGTGTTCTTGTTGTCAGGCCTCTGGTGTACACAGTGTCTGCCCTCCTGCCGTTTGCCTACATCATCGGTCTGATATTCACACTGAAGACGCACTCCCACATTTATGACATTCATGTTCAAGACGGACATGGTACGAGTCTCCCTCTCATACTTAATGGCTAACACAAAATTGCATGCTGCATTATTATACTACAGTACAGTGAGGGCACACTAATGTTCACACTACACACCATGAACTCTTTCTTTGTCAGCAGTCACTGGTCACCATGGAGCAGTGGTCCACTGGTCACGGTGGAGGTCTCTGGTCATCCTCATCATGGCCACCGTGCTCACCTCTGCTTGTGCCGATCTGGTCACAGAGAACATCCAGCCTATACTCAGTCAACCCAACATCTCTCAGGTCAGGTACAGGCTCTGAGTGCACTCAGACAGTTGTTCATCCAGCTGTGCTAACGTTTGTATTTCTTTCTCCAGTATTTCATTGGGGTGACTGTTCTGGCTATGCTCCCTGAGATCCCAGAGATTGTTAATGGGATCCAGTTTGCACTCCAAAACAACATCAGTCTTAGGTAATTTCTGTCTTTATTATAAAGGTACTTTTTATGTGTGATATCTGTATTCTAAATGATTTGTCTTCTTCCAGCTTGGAGGTGGGAATCTGTATTGCTGTTCAGGTCTGCATGCTGCAGATTCCAGTTCTGGTCTTATTTAATGCCTTTTATGTAAGACACTCTTTCTTCATTGTGATCATTCATTCATTCATTCATTCATTCAAATACCTGTACCTGTAATACCTCTGTTTTGGATAGGATGTGGGATTTGTGCCGTTATTCAGTGACCTACACCTGTGGGCCAGTATCTTCAGTGTGATTCTTGTCAACTACATCTTCATGGATGGAAAGTCGGATTATTTTCAGGGTAAGTTTTAGCATATTTTAAGATTTTTACAGTGTCATCATTAGATAGACCAACATGCACTTTTAAATGAGAAAGGAATTCATCGTAATATTATGTTGTTTTTTTGAATCATCCATGAACATCTAGTAAACCAGTCTTTGCCTCTTCATGTGTTGCCCCCTTGTTAATTATATAAGATTTGAAAAGGGTGAAAGCACAGTGACCCTATATCAATCAATCAATAAGATACTGGTGGTTCTACATGTTTAAACTCATTAATGACAGATTGCATATACTTTAGATCACTGCTCACCATTTTTCAAAACTTTAACGCAGACTAAAATGTTTCCCTGTGATGGACAACCATATCGTTACAAAATAGTCTTAATTGATACATGCGTATCCAGTATGTTGGTTTGCTATGTCATCGTAGAATATGCTGCATATTCACATTTTGTTTACCTTAATGAAATGTCAACCTTATATTCAGTGTTATTCCCTGTCCCTTTTCCCTCAGGCACAGCTCTGGTGGTCGTCTACCTTATTCTGCTGGCTCTGTATTACTTTGCTCCCTCTCCAGCTGGCTGCTGACTTTGGGAATTACACTTTTCAACCAAACTTACTCTTTATTTTAAGCATGCAGCTTGTTGATGAGATTTGATCCTGACAGGATTCTGACTTAATGCTCCTGTGTGAATCCTGACATGAGCCTTTTATCAAGTATTCTCATGCTGTTTATGAAACTATACAAATGACAAAAATGGACATTTTAATCTCAGGTAGCTACTTACTATTCCTACTTCTGGAAAATGTACCGTTGTTTACACATACTGAACTGTGTGTCTTTAGACTAAAACCTTGGGTCTTTGTAAACTGTGGGGAAAGAAAGAAAAACAGTATTTTTACAAAAGAAATGGATATTATAGTGTCAGTATCTACACTAATGCTATTTTGTTTAAGGTACAGTTGTAATGCATTTTATATACTTTTAAAAGTGGTGTGTGTCTGTCAGAATTAATGATGGAAGTGACATTTTAAATAAACTGGCATTGTACAGTTGGGAAAAAGTGGCATGGCTGGCTGTGCTCGGCAAGATTAATAACCATATCTGTCAATACAACATCTTGAAAAACTGGCTGCCTGTGTTTTTATTGTTTGTACACACAGGAATTACAAAACATAATGTACATTAGAGCCATAATTGCCTTTTAGGAGACATTCACCTTTTCTCCGGAGACATTATGTAAAGTGACATGCACACCATACGGACATGCAGAAGAGATCAGTTTAACATCAAAAATGATGCAAATATAAAACATCTCAATCTAATGCAAGGCAGAACATTTACCAAGTCCGAGCACGTACTGAAGCAGACGCTTCACAACAAGATATAAATAAGGCCATAACATGTTGAACATAAGAAAAAGTAACTGAGGTGGAGTTTTGAAAGTGAAAATGGGCATTATGATATAATAAGTCTTAGAGGAGTTAGCTTAGTATTAGTTTACAGTGAACATGTGAAAATAAATGCATCAGGTACTTGATATTCTAATTCTAGGTGAAAAAAAAAACAGGTAAATGTGAATGAATAGAAGCAGCTGGGAGTATTACTACAATATTTAAGCTTTACAGTCCACAGAAACCGCAAACAATGGATTTGTTTTCATCAAAGTCATCTCAGTGTACCTGAATCTGGTTTCACAAAAAAGACTGTTGATGTGTCGGTGAATGTTTGTGGAGCTCTACAGACCGAGTCAGATCACAGTATTGAACATCCTGAGTACGCCTTACGACTCTTGTGACAAGTTAGTCGCATGCCACTTCGTTTTCAAAAGTACCACAGCACTACTTCTCCACAAAAACAAGACCAAAAGTAAAAAATAATAATGATAAAATAATAATACAGCCTATATTACAGTATAAAAGATAAAAATGGAGTTTAGACAAAGTGGGAACTGAACAATCAAAGCAGGTGAAAAAGTCATGTAGCAACACATTCTGCTACAATTCAAAGTTTAGTAATAGAATAAAACAGCAGCACAGTGATTAAAATAAATAGGTAAAAATGTCTCTGTGGATTTAAGATGAAGGAAAATCTTTAGCTGCAAGTAGCCTTTCCTGCTTTATCATGAGCGGAAAGGTTCAGGCATTCACGTCGGGGAAAAAGGCTACATGTACACAGGTCAGAGAGCAATGAGCAAATAAAACTCTTAAAAAGACTGATACACAGGAATATAAAAACAATGTGTGTGACATTTTGTCGATCCAGAAGGCACCGAATGAAAAAATAAAAAGGCTTGAGAATCACTGTGGAGCTACAGGTGTGTAAATTCAATTCTTACTTCTTTTCATTTCCCCAAAAAGAGGAAGAGCGATCGAAGAGGCACAGGAAGATTCACAGTGATGCCATGTCACACGTGTGTTAAAGACCTGATCATAAGGTTTAATGTCATGGAAAAGTTTGTCTAAATTTGAATGATAAGAGTTATGATCACAGTTCCATATCAGCATGCAACCAGAATGTCTTTAAGGCCAAAACTAATTCCTTAAATATTTGACCTAACTAGACAGATAAGAGGTATCAGTTATAGTATGTTGGTGCTTCATCAGCGGCGTGCCTATTTTCAGAGAATCTGGCTGATTTCTGACTAACGAAATGGAAATTGTAGTTTACAGCACTGTCTGACAGTCACTTCTGATCTAACCTAATGTCACAGTGGGCGTAGCAGCAGCAGACTGTTGTCACGTTTGCAATGGTGAAACAAGCTGATCTTTAGCAGAAGCAACATTCAGTTTGCCTTTCAAGAAGTTGTCTTTGGAATATTTAAGTATTTCATGCTCATGCTGCGCAAGTTTGACAGTGACACATGGTAAAAAAAAAAAAAAAAATCATAAATAAATAAACAAAAAAACGGAGGCGGAAAATGGATAATGGACCCAAAAGAACAAGTAACCAGAAGTGGAAATCAGCATACTGGTGGATACATGGCTTCTGATGGACGCGTGCAAACTAAAATCTGACACATTCACAGACAGAAAAACTCAAAACACTGCACTATGCATTTTGCTTTTACAAAACAAAACAAAAAAGCACGCATTTACGTAAGACTAAAGTTAAAAGGCATTCAAAGTTGTTTCACAACCATCTGACATCATCAGACTTTTCTTTGTCCTTTCAAGAACTTTTTTTTTTTTTGCCAAGTTATCAGTGATTTTAGAGTCAGTGCTGTTGCATCACGTACCGCTTCCTTCAGTCTCTGTACCGGCGTCTATTTGAGCCGCTGAATTAGTGTGTGTGTCAGTCCGAGGCTGAGCAGCTGGAGGGTGGACAGCTGGGCTACGTGAGGGAAAGTTTTCAGCAGTTTCTCCCAGGTCAGTTCCAGCAGGCTGGGCACCACCAGCCACACTTTGTACAAAGAGCCAGTCCTTCTGTTCCCAGACATGTTGACGACACCGCCGTGGACGTACATACAGCCAGCCTGAAGGAGAGGAGCAGGGGCAGACATTAGCAACAATTAGGTGACTGACATAAAATTGATGTTTGGTCAGACAGAACAAGACATTTGAGGATGTCACACTGGGCTCTGGGAAGTTGTAACAGACATTTGTCATTGCTTTCAGAAATAAAGGTTAATTGATTGGGAAAATATTGATGAAAGTTTTAGCCCTATAGCAAATTAAATTGGTGTCCATCTGTGTAATTTTCTTTTCTCACCAGTGCAGAAGAGAAATCTACTAACCGAGTGAGATGTTGACATGTGTGAATGATATATGACTAACCGGAGTGACTGCAGCACAGTGAAAGTAGGCTGGCTCTGGCATGACGGCAGGCAGCTTGGTCCACTGAAAAGTCTGCAGGTTGATCTTCCACAGGTCGGATAGGATCAGCTCTCCGTTATAGCCCCCACATATAAACACCTCTGGAAGTAGAAAACAGAGTCAGACATGTTTAAAAAAAAACCCAAACATTTCAGACATGGTGTGTTGAGATAATGCTGTGAGAAATACTCCTTACCGTCTTTGACCTGCACACAGCTGTGACACCGGCGGGCAGCAGGATATCCTGTTGTGATTAAGACAAAGAAAATTCAATGTGTGGTTTTCAAAGCCATTATCCAGCAAAAAAAATAAAATAAAAAATAGCTAAACATGGACCACAAACCTATTTTTTCATGAGGTTTTGTGACCATTTCCTCCCAGTAGTTAGTCTCCAAGTTATATGCGTGAATCTGATGAAGACAAGATTAAATCAATAAAATTAAGGAACAACACACTGTTTTTCTTGTCATATTTAGTCTGTGTGCAAGTTCTTCTCACCTTGTCCAGGGGATACGATGTCCAGGAAGTCCCGCCTCCTAAAATGTATATTCTCTGTCCATCATGAGCTAGTTCATGTCTGTACCTGTAAAATCATGCATTCAGTTTCAGTCCATTTTAATCAATATTCTGGGGATTCATTATAGGTCAAACATAGTGTAAATGTCTGCTGTCTGACCTCTCCTCAGGTAGATCTGAGGGGGCGTTGTTGGGTTTGAGGTGGGTCCACTCTCTGGTGGTCAGGTCCAGCCTGTGCAGGTCAGTACTGTAAAGGTAGCCTGTTGTCCCTCCAAACACATAGAGGTAGCCATTTATGATGATCATCGCCTGGGAATGGAGAATGTCGATAGATAGAGTTATGAATAAACAATGATGCTTTTTCATTTAATCTAAACAGGCTATTAAGGAGACAGACACTATTACCTGTCCGTAGATCTTATTGGGTTTCTTTCCCCTGCAGTTGAGCAGGTTCCATCGTTTGTACTGAACATTGCAAACATGGACGTCGTTGCCGTTGTTTTCACCAAATGGAATCCCAGTGCCGCCGAACACAAGCAGGTTGTTGCCATGCAAAACAGCTGAGAGAGAGAGAGACATCAACACAATCAGTCTCTATTACAGTTCAGGATTTTGCTCATTATCCCTAATGATCCCTTTGGGTTGCAGCTTCAAAAGTACCCGAGATGGGTTAAAAAAAAGAGTCAATGTTATGGAGCAATGTTTCATTTTTAACAGGCCCTCATGCTGTTTACGGCTCATGTTCTACCAACATGTACATGATGCAAATGAAAACCACAAACATGAAGGTGACTTGATGTGATACACTTCTCTGCTGTGTGCAGGGGCAGTAATGACAGCTGACGGTAATAAAACACACTGTCAAAGGTTAAAATGAGGAGAGACGAGGATAAGCAACTTTATGTAGAAAAAAAAAAGTCAAAACATTCAAAAAGATGTTTTGCAAATGTTTCATGAAGTAGGATTTAATAAATAAGTTTTAACTAAACTTACAGCAGAGAGTTGACTCTAATCTGATTACTTAAGGACATGTAAACACACTGACTGTTTGCAGTGTGTTAGCTCACACTTCAGTGCAAACATTAAAGACGCCCTGTGGAGTTTTACTGGAGTCACTCACCAAAAATCTTTGTGTGAATCCTTGGGCTCTGACAAATGTGTTGAATATATTTGCTTCCACTAAGTCAATTAACTGAATTTTTGTTTGAAAAAACAGAATTGTTCATACATATGGAAACATCATTGGCAATCTTCTTCTTCCCTGTCTTTGTTGGAACATTGTAATTTCTTTGTGCATTACTGCCACCTGCAAATCAGTGGGATAGTGTGAAAGCATTGAGAGCAAAAGACCTGCAGCTGGTTCTAACTGAGAACAAGTGAGTGAGTGCAGAAGATGTAACACTGATCAAACGAAGGGCAGTGTGGGAGTTCTTACCCGACATCGAGGCCAGCTCTGTGGGCATGTAACCCTCAGTGCGGACCTGCTGCCAGGTGGCTGTGGCAAAATGAAACCGCCAAAGCTCCCTGAAAAGAGGGTAGTCCTCATTCTCTGACCCGCCTGCCTCCTCAAAGTCTGGGTTGTAGCCTCCAAACACGTACAGGTTGGCACTGTCTGCAACACAGCGGTGTCCACTGCGGGCAGGCGGCACACAGTGTCCTGCGTTCAAGACACACAGAATCTTTGAGTCTCTGATGTTCACGGAATAGTTAATGGAAATGATGTAACCAGAACAGCTTTCTACAAAAATATCTGACAACACGATATAAATCATCTTGTCCTCAAGTACAGGCTTGTTGTCTTTACCTACGTGTACTTTATGTGAAAGAGACAGCACTGTGTGAAGATTAATGTCATAGTGTACAGCATGTGTTTTACATAAGCAGGATCACTCAGTCAGTTTATCTGACGCTCCTATACTCCTCTGCAGTAAAATGGTCTGATGCAGAGCTCGTGTACTTGAAGCACCTTCTCTCAGGAATCTGTTGGGGATCCGCAGGTTGGGGCAGGAAGGGGAGAAGATGCGTCGAGCCTGAAGCCACCGTGCCCTCTTCTTGGAGCCTGTCAATCCATCACCGTACAACAAGTGGAAAAGACAAACAGAGAGACAGAAATATGTAAAGTCAAAGCAAGGCCTATATTGCATAAGTTAATGATAAATCCTGCAGTAAAGGCAACATTGTGAACGTGAGAATGTGAGCTTAAAATATCTATCACTAGATTATCATGAAGAGTGGTTTTTGTCACTTGTTGAGAATTAATATTGACTGTCAACCTTTTTATTTAACTTGTTTATGGTAATACAAAATATAACTGAACTGTAATGGAAAATTTCACACCTTTGTGTCCATGTTGACTGCTTGATTGATGCAAAATATATTCAAGGCCATAAAGTCACTCCCTGTATCTGTGGCACATATAATCTAACTTTTATAAAGTTACTATTGTTTGCAAGTAATGGAGGTTTTCTGAAGTGTCCCACTGTGACAGTAACAGTTCGCTCCATGAAGCTAATGCTACTCTCCCTCTACTTCTCTCAGTCTCTAATGAGTGAATCTTTATTTAAAGGTAATAATAGTGACAACAGCGCTGCAGATGCCTGCTGGGTTTTCATTCACTCTTCCGTAGCACCTTTAGCTAGCTTTGGCCTAGCGGTGATGCACCACATCGCTAACTCACACAAATGAGCATCCTGGTGTCCACAAAGACAAAACCATCGATGGGTAACATCACATAGATTCATCATTCACTGTGGGCTCTGCTGGCTGTTTCGGGCAGCTTGTTCTCGGTTGTGTTTACAAACCTGAGTCGCGGATGAAGGGCCTCCACGACAGTTTCTCAAACTTATTGAGCTGAATGAAGGTTCCGTCGTGTTCGGCCGACGACATCTCGACAGGGAACCGCACACACGAGGTTCACAGCCAGACCTGGACGAGGAGCCGCTTCAGTCTGACCAGACGCAGTGGCATCAGCCTGCGATCTGCAGCAATCACATCAAAATAAAGACACAAGAGCAGCGACCGTCCACACCTGCTGCTGCCCGCTGCGTCACAGTCAGCTGGTCTCGACCGACCATTCAGAGGAGGGGGGAGCTTCATGTAGCATTCAAGAGTTAGATGTTGGTGTTTATAAAAACTGCAGCGATCCCAAATGTTGAAATACAATCTATGTAAAGAACAGGTCAAATATAGCAGCACATAAAGGTTTTACGTCGTTTATGTGGTTAATAAATATACAAAAGTACCAAAAGTAATTAGTTACTAGAATAAAAAATATTATATTAAAATTCTTCCTAGCATTCAATAAGCCTTTTTGTAAAATTGAGTTGGCATCTAATAGAAATATGAAAATTATTATTTTTTCATTATGTTTATTGTCGATTAAATTATTTTCTTGATTAAATAAAATGTCAGAATATGTTTCCTGAAGCCCAAGGTGACATCATCATATTGCTTGTTTTGTTCAACAGTCTAAAATTCAAAGATATTAAATGTATAATCTCATAAAACAAAGAAAAGAGACATGAAGATGAATGTTCAGCACAAGTACAAAAATGATAACTTGATCATTATTGATAGGTTGAATTTTTTTGTCCATTTTCTGTCAGGTAGCTGGGTATAACCGCATCTGATTTTGTTAAAAGGATTTAACAAGGTGTGAGAGACTTCCTTAAATCAAACAACTCAGTCAAAGCTCAGTAGCATCAAAAGGCGTCAAAACATCAAAAGACTTGATTTTGTCTCTTAGTCACGATTGCACCACTGAGTTCAATGCCACAAGACCTTTCAAACTGTAATTTGCCTATTTATGGGAATGTATAACCTGACAAAGAAACATAAACGTACTTATTCAATTGCTTGACAGATATAAACAAGATGTACTGTACTTAGCTTAAATGATGGACTGCTTAGTTACTCTGAGAAGTGAGTGGTTGGGCTGACTCCTTTTGATCAACTGAACCAAGAGTCAACCTTTACCCCAGATCGTCGGGGGCTGCTCTGCTGACATGTGGTAATCTGGATTTGAAGTTCATTGGTATAGGCTGAAGGAGCAAAACAGAACAAACAGACCAATCCCACTAGAAGCTGCCATGGCCTTTTTCACATAGGCTGTGTGAAAATAAACACTGCATAGTGAAGAATTGTCATCAGGGACTGGCATAGAGCAGATAATGATCATGAAAAGGTTTAATCAAACACACTCTTTTGTTTGTATTTCCAGTGTTTCTCTGCAGGCCACACTACAAAAATACTTTACAGCACAAGTGTTTTTACTATGTACATGAATGTTAATGTTTAACATTTAAGGCCCTTGCTGCCTGTCAAGACCCTAAAGTTGGTACGAGAGAATTTTTGTGGTCATGATGCACCAATGTAATATAACCAACCAAATAATTCCTCAATAGATTGACAGTAAGTAGGAAATGAAGCCACTCTCTGAAATGTCACAGACAGTAAGACATTCCTGAACAATGAGCTGCAGCTGTGTTGATGAGATCAAACAGGAGACAAGTCGTCAACTTTTTGTTCCATCGTCAGTGATCTAATCATAGGTTTGTGGAAGTCAGGACTTGACACCATCTCTCCCATTCTGAATTCAATCTGCCAAGAGAGATAGGCTAAACAAACTGTTGTTGTGTTGTTTTGTATTAAACTAGAGACAGGGAAGGCCAATAGACATCTTCTGGCTGCCAGCATCATATTCCAAAACCTTTGACCAACCATGACAGTTCAATTTTGCATTGATAGAATAGATTATACCAGAATCCTTTAAAGCAACTTTCACAAAAAAAGGTTTGTGCACAAAACAAATTCTGAACAAACCTGTTCCTGCTTGCACACTCTCAACATTCGTCTTGTAGACAGAGGATCTCAATACAATATGGACACCTTTAAATCAAACTTTTAGGGACAGAGTCTGTAATGCAACAGGTTTTTAGTGTCTTTATAGGCACAGGTTTGGAGTCAAGTTACATGACTTGAACCAAAGTGTGACTCATGCATAGTTTCATTAACTGAGACCTTTGTCATGTCTATGTGGTTTGGAAAGGCGTAAGCAATGTGTTGCACAGACGCAAACAATGGTGACATCATTTCTTAAGCCACCAGACAAACAAAGAGATTTACATGCTCAGATGTAGATAACTTCAGAATGAGTGACATTTGAAAAACAGGAGTGACAGCTATTTTGTCACATCCATGGCTCTCCCTCTGGCTCTGCATGGCTGGAGGACAGTTTTGCTTTACAATATGCTAATGTGATTGCTACCATGGACAAATCAAAGAACTTGGTACTATCATCTTATGAGCAAGCAGGGAACTCACGATCTGAGGAGGTCATAAAATGACCAATATAAACCCATCTCAGGTCACGTGAGACTGAAGGCCAATGTGAGTTGGGAATCCAGCAGAATTGACTTTTACACTCATCTTAAATGCGTTTTGTCATCCATGCATGGTTACATTCACACTATTACACTACTGTAGACATGGAAACAGGATTTTAGCTGTTGTTGCAGATCTCCTGATGGCCTGAGCTCATTGTTCCATCATGATAAGTAATAAGTAACAGATAACTGTTTATTATTTTACTTGACAAGAGTTTTTGGAAAATATATATTCAAATATACTGGTGTATATATATGTATAATATTTCAGATTCTTCAAAGTAGCCACCTTTTGCTTTAATGGCAGGTTTGCACACTCTTGGCATTCTCTCAATCAGCTTCATGAGGTTGGTTTGACTGATACTGTATGTATATATATATAAAATAAAGACAATGAAGTCAAATATTTTTATAGTCCAAAATCACAAATTTGCCTCAAATGGCTTTACAGACTGCACAACTAGAACACACTCTTGATTTGGTTAAGAAAAAAGAAGCAAAGTTTCAGCAGGCCTGTTGTATCATACTGCACTAGTAAACTAGCAACTGTCTAGTCTTGTGCTGGACATGTTATTTCTTCATCAATTAATATTTACCAAAATAATGTGTGGGATAAGAGGGTAAAATTACTCATTAACTATTCATATTTATAATTGATGTCAGTGTTGGACACAGAGTGACTGTGAAGAAAAACAACTTTGGCCTGATGTGCTTGTTTCAGTCTTCCAATAAACTACACTCATCATAGATGTATATATGATAGACAGGCACCCACTTTATCATTGAGCACTATTTAACAAGCCTCACAAGAAAAAAAAGTGAGAAGTGAAAAAAAATCTTATAGAAATGTAGACTTGTGTATTTGCAGGACCGATCACAGCTCGTTGGTTGCCTGTCATGAAGTCCATCCTGACAGTGCTGTTGTATTTCTATACCCGAGGCTCCTCCTCTGCTGCTCTGCTCGCCGGAGCCTGATGTCACGGACACAGAGTCTCTTCAGGACGGGTCTCAGAGAGCAGAGCTGGTCCGGGAAAACACTCACGATCCACTGAGAGCAGAAAAAGTGGGCGATGTTGCAGCCACAATCCTGTTTGTGGACATTAGGGGAAGGCTGCTGATACAGTCCAGAGGGCTTGTAGGTGTTTTCAAGCTGAGAGGTTGAGGCAGCCTCGTCGCCGCAGTATTTTTAGATCACTTCTGAAAGGAATACAAAAATGTCGTCTCCAAGTCCGGGCAAGAGGCGAATGGACACCGACGTGGTGAAACTGTATCCTTTACACAACATAAAGCCTGGAGAGCCAAATCAAATATCTTGTTTTATGATAACTGTCAGCTCTCTAATGTTGATCACTTACAGTATTTGTTCCCGATACAGGATGTAACCTGTGTGGCTAGCAGCTATGTGAGCTTCATAGATTTGGTGAAAGTGAGACACTTTGATGTGAATGTGCATCTTTAGCTCTGTTAGATCCTGCTAGCTCACTGTTAAGTTAGCAGGATGGCGAGGAAGCTACACGTTTAACTAGTTATTTGTGCGAACTCACTCGCCTGTTCGCCAACGTTAGCTTGCTAATGCATTAGCAAACGGTCTTCTTGTTTTGTGTCAGTCGAGAATTAGCGACGGAATCTGTCGCAATATAACGTTGGCTGTGAACTCTGTTTGTGAGCTTTAGCTAGGAAGAGATAAGTTAGCCTGTTAGCCAGCAATATGTCGACTGTGACTGACAACACAATGTGAAAGATTGGCAGGCACTTTTTGACATTTTGAAAAGGCTCTTTGAAGAGACACGTTTATTTTGCTCATGATTTTGTAAGGCTAACAGCAGGTTAGCTAGCTGTGTAGCATGCTACCACCGAGGAGAACAAATAAGGTCGATGTAGCGCAACAGAGGCAATATTTGACAAATGACTAATGCAAAGTCGACACATACACACCTGAATTAACCATAGACAGCAGATAAACTACATCTGGACCTTTTTTTTGCTTTTTAAATTATTGCCCAAATGTAATGCAAATTCAAGATAAACTAAGTATAAATTGTATTCATAGTGAATAAGTCACGGTTGGCTTCTTTTCCACAGTTAAAAATTATTAAACCAAATGTAATTTTATCTCAGTTTAACGATGCTGAAAAGAATAAAAACGTATGGATGTATTGTCAATTTAATTATCTTTGTCCCTCACTTCTTGAGGTGTAATGTCACATGATGTTATGTTTAATTTGTTTACTGCTGATTGTTGTAGCTTTTTTGTTCAAAGTTATCGTCGAATGTGTATTCGCGTGATATTGATAATAATTTAAATGTGCACTTGTGTGTTATTGACAATAATTTTCGGTGATCAGCTGAAGTTTGCATCAAAGCCTTTCTGACAGCATGAGGTGAATTGTTTTGTTTTTGTCCTGCAGCTAGATGCCGCTCTCTGATTGGTCGGCTTGTTACCATCCGGAACACAGTAGGGGGCGGGACTTCACACACAGCTGATCGAGGAACAACAAACGTGCTGGACAGGACATTGGTTTTCTTTTTAAAGGATGGTGAAGGCCTGACCCGCCCTACTATGCCTTTGATTGGCTGGCAGTGATATTCCTACATTGCCTTAACGACGAAGATGACGAATTTTAGCAAATCAGAGTTGGAGTAGGGCGGGTTATTACTTCGCCATCCTGAGAAAACAAATCTCTGTTGCACGGGGCACATGAAGGAAGGGGGGCTGGGAAAATCCAGTTCATGGCAGGGACATGTCTGGACATTGGCTGAACATGTTGTTTCCATCTTAATAGAACTAGCATCTGTAGAACCGACAGACCGGTGCTGAAGCGATTAGTTGATTCATTTATTATTTGATTAATTCATTAGTTGATCAATAGTAAATTCAACAATTTGGATCATGCTTGAATTCATTTGGTACATTTTTTCTTCTTTTTGTAAACTTTGGTCAAGACAAAACAAACAATTTGGAAATGTCATCTTTGTGGTGAGGATTTTCACCATTTTCTTACAAGAGTGAATGACTTCTCAAAAAAGTTATTCCTGCTTACTGAGAATGGAAATAATCATTAGTTATAACCCTACAGACCATTGTGACCAAAGCTGTTATCCTTTATGATCGATTGTGTTAATGTTACAATTTAAAAAAAACCAAAAACTCAGAAGCTATGACTCAATAAAATTTTGTTAATAAGCGGAGTGTTTAAATTGATAAAAAGTTTATAAGATCTTAGAAAGTTTGAGTGTTACATAATTTTTTTGTAGACTTAAACACAGTCAGTTTGAAAATAGAAAATTTTCCCTAATACACCCAAACATGTAGTTGGGATTTAATCAGTGTTGACTCCACGAGTCATTAGTATTAATTTGATCATTTCATACGTGCCTTTATTCTTTAAATGCCCTTTAAAAAAAATAAATAAATAAAAATAATGTACTCTTCAGTATAAACTGACAGTGCTGCATGATGATAATAACATTTTTACCTCAGGCATTATCATGAATGTCATATCTGCAAAAAGTAGATGCAAACACTTATTTATCTTGTTTTGTTTCATTGATGTCATTATAAAATATAGTTATGAAATCTAAGAATACACAGTGAGTGTCACTGAAAAAAACATTTTGGGATCCATCAGTTGTTGATCTTCTTTCAGCAGTTCCCAGTCCTGAGTTTAGCATCCCTGTTTTAACAGGAGATGCCATACATAGTTTCATGTTGTGGCTATAAATAAAAGATGTTAGATCAGATTATTTTACTATTTAGGTTTGTCTTTTAAATGTGAAGTGTAATTGCACAAATGGCATCAGATCAGACAAACTCATGTCATGACAACTACACAAAAAATAAACAGAAAACTCTTTGTATCAGAAGATAGTGCTGATAAATCACCATGCACTGTGAGCTTTTGTCAAAATAAAACTTTTCCCCTGTGTAGTTGCATTACACTTGAGTGAGCATATGCTTCTATGTCTTCCTTATTTTTCTATGGATGACCTTTGGGGAAAGGCATAAGAGACCAATGTGCATTTTTACTGCACAAGCCTATAACAGGTTTTATTTATAGGACCCATTGCCTCAGATCACATTTAGAGCTACTGTATGTTCTTGGTCAGTGGTTTGCAAACCTTTTATTATTGAGTGACTGAGCTTTTCAAACCGTCTTCTCTGGTAGATGTTTACAGTCCTTTGACTCCTGACAGTTATGTAATCAAACTATGTGGCGCTATTATTTGTGCTCCAGCAGTTTGGCTAAATTAGCATCCTCACATTACCTTGGTTAGATCGTTGGGCTTGAGATGACAGAAAGATTTATGACAGGATGATGAAACAGGGTGTGACAGTTCCTTGTGAGGTTTCTGTGTTTTTTTTTTCTCTCCGTCTGTCATTGTGTCAGACTCACACAGTTGTTGTTTCAATACGCTCAACCTCTTTACTGTAGCCACACACTGTGATTATAACACATCCTTCCAACCCAAGTCACCTCTCATCTTCCACAGCTGAAGTTACCTGCAAAACAGATGAAAGTTTCCATCAGTCAGCCAGCTGAATACACAGAGCCTCTGAATGTTTGATAGCTGGTAGTTCCTCCACTGATGTCTGTGCTATCAGTATTGTTTTTTCCCTTTTCAGTATGTTTATAGAGAATAATAATCTGTGGTAATTAACCGATCGGTCAGGTATTTTTATGATGTTTGCTTTCAGTTGGACAGTTGAAGTTTATTTCTTCCTCTACATTATGCATGTGTATGGTGTGATCCTTAATTTTCTAATAGTCTAGCTATTGATTGTTAATTTTCCTTCTGTGAGATTGACAACTATCTTCGTTTTTGACTTGTTATCCTGTGCAGTTGTTTTGTTGTTAAGGAGACTTGTTGGTTGAGTTTGTCTAACACTGCATTATTGATCTCACTGCCATGGCTTGTGCTATTGATCCCATCTTTGACCTCTGCCCAGACAGAAAGAAAGAGGAAGTTTTACCAACCTAAAAATAAAGACCTAGCAGTGTCATTTTTGTTGCACCTATGTTTGATATTTTTTGAAATTCTCTGCCTCCCCTGTTGCTTGTTTTTCTGCCGTTGCCTTTTCCTTAACCAGCCGTCAGCATTGAGAGCAAGCACGAGGTCACCATCCTCAGTGGACTCAATGAGTTTGTGGTCAAGTTCCACGGACCACCTGGAAGTAAGAGCCTCCTCAAGTTTACTGATTTTCACGATTGTGTTCTCTTTCATTCACCAGCATTTCAGCAACGCTCTATAAATTAATTCAGCATCCAAGCAGTTTTCCTTGTGAGTTACTAAATTAGTTTAACTCACAGTTTCAACGTCCTGGGTCACACGGTTTTAGTTCGAATGTGTTTCAATTGACCTGTCCATCTTTTCTTTGCAGCGGCATATGAAGGAGGTGTGTGGAAAGTGCGAGTTGACCTACCTGATAAATACCCCTTCAAGTCACCATCAATAGGTATGAAACATTTCTGCAAATATTGTATTGAAGCCTTGAAATCTCCTTATAAAATTGTTTTCTGATTAAAACCTGCTTATTTTTCTCACAGGATTCATGAATAAAATCTTTCATCCCAACATTGATGAAGCGTAAGTAGCCCTACAATATTTTAGATATCACTCTGTGTTGGTTGATTCTACTTTAACCAGTCAACATGGCCAAGGGTGAATTGATTTTTATGGGAACAACCTGCACACAAATAATTTCATAATTGTAAATGTTGTTGCCTGAAGCCTCATTCTCATGTTTGACATATAAGAAATGATTCACAGGATTGATGTTTCTTCACTCACTCTGCACCCTCCTTAGCTTTGACAACCTCTGCCCTTGTTTCTGTTTCAGGTCAGGAACGGTGTGTTTAGATGTCATTAACCAGACATGGACGGCTCTCTATGGTAGGTCACAACCGCGGTTCTCATTGTGTGATAACTTTATAGAGCTTCACTGGTCACTTGGTTAAACTGACCGACAGTGATAGGCAGAGCATCTCAGTTTAATCAGCTTACACATTTGTGATAACTGCTCCTGTATTGAGGTCATGCACTGAGTACTGATAGATAAGAAGGTCCTGAGGCTGAGAGACTGTGGTGAACTCACTCACAAGGATGGGATTTTTTTTCACTTTGTTTATTGGTTCTCATAAAACTCTTCCAAACTTTCTCAGTAGTGCCCAGATTTAAGATGTAGTTTAGTCTCTTCTGGCCTTACTGTGCAACAGATGCATTTACTCAGAACTCATTTGATCAAGCTTTTGATAGTTATCTCAACAGGAAGTCATTGTTTCAAAAAGATGATGTATACCCTTTGGACTTAATGGAAAGGGGTGCATTTGTTTTAAAGTTTAAAACCATCTGTGTTTTAAAGAGAGGGTGAGAATCTGAGATTCACTGCTGAAGCGAGACAGCTGAGAAACAGTGAAGTTTGTGTTCTTCAGCTTTCTTTTGAGCCACAGCTTTGTTTTCAGACATGTGTACGTGAAAACACCCTGATAAGTGAGATAAGATATTTCTTTATTAGTCCCACAACAGGGAAATTTCCATGTATTTGTGTATTTTGCGGAGGTAGTGTGAAACCGGTGTGATGAGCAGTTAGCACAAGCGCTAATCTTCAGCTATGATGACTAACAGTTGAACAAATGGAAGAATACAGTCACTAACCTTGTTTGAACCTTGATTGAAGTAGCATTATGATTTTGTTTAGGTGTTACTGAAAACTTAATATCAAACTATTGAATATAATCAGTTTCAACATGTATATTTAACCGATGTTTATCCTTCAAATATCTAGGACTAATTATGTTTAAGTATGTTATGAAAGTTGTTTGCTCAGCTGACTTCAGGAAAGAGGTCATCCTCAACTGCAGCTGACAGCATATTCAGAAACACAAAAAAGATCAAAATGGTTTGAAATCTTCAGAATACCTCCAAGAAACATAAAAACAATTTTTGACTGTGACCTTTTTCTATTAATTGTGCAACCCCAATTCCAAAAAAGTTGGGACCCTGTGTAAAATCTTAGTAAAAACAAAATCTTCTAAACCATATAATTAATTGAAAATAGTGCAAATAAAACCTTGAATTGAAAAGTCTTTTGAATTGAATATTAAATGTTGAAAACGAAATATTTTATTGTTCTATGTGAAATATATGGGTTGTATAATTTGCAAAATAATTTTTGTGTAAAAAACTTCGTGAGACATTATGCTATCTTCTGTCACCATTACTTTTGTACTTCCACCTGTCAAAAGACATCCATTTGTTTCTGAAGTAATGCATTTAAAATAGTTTTTTAATGATCAATGACAGTTGCACTGTCCAACTGTCAAACACAGGCCGTGTAACAGCTCGCATGTAACCCACATTACACGTGAATAAACGCACCTCAAAGCTGATTTACTTTATTTTCTTCATTTTTTTTAGGTGCTTAACTAGAGCGGTTGCATGTTGTGGTCTAAGCCAAACTGTGGGTGATCTGTGTCTGAAAGCATCCTGTGCAGACAAAGTGTTAGATGCTAATCTATTTCTGTTTTTCACTACACTGTGTACATATGTATATATACAACAAGCTCACGACACAGCAGTTACTTCTCTATCTTACGCCCAACTCAAACAACAATAAAATGGAAAAGCCATACAGTTGTTGAAGTGAACATTTCATTAAAAGAGAGACCTCTAGTGGATCGTGTTGTAGCTACACTCATGATGGAATGACTCAGTGTTGGAGTAATGAGAGCTCTTTAAGCTTACTGATATTTTTCTGCAGCTTTGTTGTGTCTGTATTAACTAATCTTTTTTCTCACATCCACTAGACCTCACCAACATATTTGAGTCGTTCCTCCCTCAGCTGCTCGCCTACCCCAACCCCATCGATCCTCTGAACGGGGACGCAGCTGCCATGTACCTGCACCGGCCAGAGGATTATAAACACAAGATCAAAGGTAGCAAACCAACATCTTGGACTAAAACACTGAATATCTAAAATGGTGAATCAGATTTTGACATAATAAAATGTAATTGTAGGTTATCTGCATTTGATAAATCTTGTGCAGTCCAAGAATGGACCACTGTTGCTATTTAAGCTAAAAGGATTCAGCGTACATGGTTAAGGTCTAAATATCATCATAGGAAATGTCAGCCAAATGTGGAACTTCTCTAGGACATCTCTTGGAAATATCTGTAGGACTTCTTATCTAAATAAACTTGAAGCTTAATAGATTAATTCCTGAAATATTTTCCTGACAACTGTTACTCAGTATGCTGATGACCTGATTTGAAAGCTCTTCAATATGTGACGCATCTGAAATGATCTGTGGATGTGTGAAAGTGTTTGAGGCAGTGAAGCTGCCATGTTGCTGTTAATTTGCTGTGGACGTCACATTGCCTTCATCTTTCTCCCTCCTTGTGTCTTTTTCAGAGTACATCCAAAGGTACGCCACGGAGGAGGCTCTAAAGGAGCAGGAGGAGGGAGGGGGTGACTCCTCCTCTGAGAGCTCCATGTCAGACTTTTCGGAGGACGAGGCTCAGGACATGGAGTTGTAGTGAAGGGGGAGCTAACGTCCTCTTCACCTCACAACAGACTGTTGTTTCCTAAAGAGCAGAAACTCAGTACTATATTCATATTTAAACAAGACAATTTTTTACAGCGACACAAGGATTTTTAATGCTACACAAGGAATTGCAGTATGATATTGCAGAATATTAACCCTTATTTAGGAATTAATGATCACCTGCCCTTTGCCCTCCTTTTCGCCTCAGAGAGCCTGTTTCGATCAGAAAGGAGTGCATCATTCATTTCCATGATCTTTAGTGGCTTCAGCCAAGGCTCTCACACTGCTGTGAGCAGTGAGATCAGCGCAGGATGCAGGGGGACTCTCATCCAAACTAAACTGTTTACAGTTTCCCATTTGGTTCCACAAGCCACACCTCACCACTTCTTCAGCTGTAACACCCTCAAGTTTTTCCTTTTCTCGTCTTTATTTAACATTTTCCTGCATAATTAGGCATATTTGCTGACAGAGGACTGCAGGATGACAATCCACCATCACTGAGCGGTCTCTGCTTCAAAAGAGCATGGATTCCCATTTTTGTTGAACTGTTGCCTTTCAATTTTTGACACTGCTGCCCCCCCAAGGAGTCGCAAATTCAATCATCACTTCTGAGCTGAAGACCAGAGGGCCACAGCGCGGTCATGTGCTCATGGTGTACAGACAGTACAGATGTCCTCTCTGACAGGACTGCCCTCTGTGCAAACCTGCTGACACACCACATACGCCATCAAACAACCAATGCATCAGCCATGACAACACCACAGTGTGTGTGTGTGTGTGTGTGTGTGTGTGTGTGTGTGTGTGTGTGTGTGTGTGTGTGTGTGTGTGTGTGTGTGTATGCCTGTGTGCATGCATGAATGTAATCCAGGGAGAATAGTGGCATATTGATAACCTGTGTTGTACTCACCCTCGATGCTCAGCAGAAATCAGGAGAGAAGCTTCATGATCCAGATCCTCTTCAGCTTCTCTTCTTCCTCCTCCTCCTCTCCGTTTTAGGAAAGTGTTTGTCATTCTCTGAGTATCTTTGTATATTGTGGCATGACACAGAAGTAAAGTTGTGTAGGGCTTTGTGCAGCTGTAATGCTCTAGACATGGGGTGGACGCCTGTATGCAGGTGTGGTTTGGTGGGGTTTATCCAGGTCATTGTTGAATTATTGAACTTCTTAACTTTGCCTATTGCTTGTGTTGAACTATAATAGGTGTTTGACTTGCGTAGGGATAGTTAGTAGTTTTTTTGCGGGTGGTGAATCCTATCATAATGTATGGTTTAATACTTATATAACACACTAGACTAATTGTCCTGTTAAGATGAGGAGAGTTAATACATCTTTGTCTGTGGGATGACTCTGTTGAATCAAATCCTCCAAAGACATGTTGCACCCCTGCACCCCTTCTTATATGCAAGTGTGTCCACAAATGATAATTTTCGTTGCCAGACAGAAGTGCTCTTTGTTTCAGCCATTCAACACTGTTGCATTTACTTTTTCATGCTGTTGATGGCCTGTTGTTTTCCTAAATGGTGGGACCAAAAAAACAGACAAAAAAATTCCTAGACTGGATTTTGGGATAAAGAGTTTACACTGAGGTTAAATAAGAAAATAAATGTACAACGTTCCTCAAAGTGTTAAACTCTCAAGTGGCCGTTGTAGATTAGTTCAAACTTAAATTCAGGCACAGGTGTCTTCTTCTTGTTCTTCTTCAAAGGACAGTTTTAAAGCTTTTGTCCTGGTTTACCCATAGAAAGATGAGTGTGCCTGTCCGGAGGAAGCTACCAGAGTTTACTGTTGAATTTCATGATGGTACGCTGGTCTGTGTTTCAGTGCAGACTTGAAGCCTGATGCATGTTTGTGACATGCAGTCATCACTTTGAAAATGCATTTGTTTTTTCTGGACGAATTTGAATCTTACTTTATCACCATCTAAATTGGCTATTTCTCATTGTTTGGAGAAAAAAAGTATTATAATCAAAACTTTAATTCATAGTCTCTTTATAATTTTCAAAATATGATATCAGGATCTTTTCCATGGTGTCTTGCAACAGCGTTTACCTTTGTTTGAGAATTAACATAGGTTGTAAAACTAGCATGTCACAGTTTTGTTTTTGACATGGCATAAAAAATTTATTTGTTGAATAACCTAGTTAAAATGGCTCTGATTAGCCTCGGTAACCAAATATATGTTGGTCTTAGGACTGCACGAAGTCACAGTCATTCGTCATTTGCGACAAAAAACAAACCACTGTCCAACCTTGTTGTTTGTCATTATCTGGATTCATCAGTGTGTTATGTATTTTTTATTAATGAGACACATATATTTGATGCCTATAATTTGTTTGAATGTTTTTATTTTTGTCTTTTAAGCCCTTTGTCCAGGATACAAGTCCAAATATGTCTGATTTTTAAAAAGCAAAAAACGAATAAATGTGCTTCCCTTGTAACTTGAAGAAAGAAATAAACATTAAAAAAAATTATATATGAATTATGGCAGTAGTTTGTTTGTGTGCCTCAGGTGTTGAGGGAAGACACAGCTCTGTGTCTTTGACATTTATTAATAAGACTTTCATTTCATTTAAGTGAGTTATTCAAATTGTCTCATTTGTTTAATTTATTTTTCACAGGACTTGAGAATAGTCACTCACATGATGTATTTAAAGTCATGTGCTGGGGCAGAATGATGTTATCCAGGAGAAATTCACACTGATTGAATGATGACAATATGTCTCTCCCCTGTCCACTAGATGGCAGTCCTATCTGTCTGTGCAATAACGTTAGAAAGTTAAGTTTTATATTAAAGAAAACTTAATGTATTTTAATTCTTTTTCATTTTTGAAGACCCCCAGTTTTTTTTCTTTAAACATGTACTTGAAAAAAAATCCCAATAACCTATTCAATCACATTACTAATATGTTTTACATGACCCATTTGGGAATGAAATTATATTTTATTATGTGTTCATAATAATAATACTTTTTGTTATACAGTTGTCATTATTTGCGCCTTCTTGGATCTGTAAACCTTTTGACATGTCACAGTAGGAAAAGCACAGATGTAAATAATACAATGTAATAATGGCTGAATTCCACTTAGCTGCTTCAGTTTCAGGGTCCTGACAGTTGAAGTGCCTCCCCCTCTGGTGGACCACCATGAGGAAAAATATACGTACTATACATAAGAGACAAATAATGTTTGATCCTGTTTAAATTGTGGCTCACATGTTGTGATGATTGTCAGTTTAAATGATAATTGTGCAAGTCAGCTCAGTTTTTTTTTTTTTTTAATAATAATAAAATCCGATGGGGTCCTTTGAAGAGGAGGGGATTCACCTCTCTGTAGCACGGGCTGGCTCACTGTCACACTGTCATGACAATACTTGACAAGACTGTCAGGGACACTTGAACAAAATATAGAGCCATCAATTATTTTATGATTGTACTTGTCCTGTTATAACAAGTCAAAAAGTGCGCTGTGAAAAAGGCCTGTTGAGCGCTGAGTAAGTGTGGGAGCCCATTTCTGCAAGGAAACCAAAATAATAAAATGTATCATTAAGTTATTCATTAAAATAAATTAAAATGCTCACTGTAAATCAACATTTAAAACAATCATCCACTATCTAATAATTCAGATTTAATAAGTCAAATGTCTGACACGTGACTCAGGATTGTGACTTACAATAAGCCTTTTTTCCAACTGAAAATGTGTTTTTTCCCTCACACATTGTGTATTTAAAAATGACTAAAAAGATCTTAGCGAAATTTTAATCCTAATTGGGAGTTGGTGAAGTTCCTCTATCCTATTCTCTCGTTTTATAAATATCTGAGTGTTTTAAATGGATCATCTTAAATAGGTAAATGAGTGAATGGATGAAGGTGGAGATGCTGGAGCACGAGGCTCCTCAACAGTGTCTCATAATGATCTTATGAAATATTCATCGCTGTGTGGCCATGCAGCCTCTTTCTGCAGGTTTCTTGTTTCAGTGTAATTTGGCTGCAGGGGGTGACAGTAACACGGATCAGGCCTTTGTGATTAAGTCCTGCAGAAGCTCATTCTTTAAAGTGTCAAAAAGTGGTTTGAGTGTAGGTCTTAGTGATGATATTCCAATTAAAAGTGATTGTGTGAGTGTTCAGATGAAATTGAGAAAACTGTCTGAAAATTAGTTTTAAAGATGGATTTGAACTCTTATTAATGAAGCCATTCATTTTGGAAGTAAGCATATTTTTTTCATAACAACATAGGTGAATTTAATTTTTGGGTTGTTACCTGGAGTGTGGATCTACTTTCTAAGAAGATGATGAGTTTCCTGAGTATTAACACACAGTGTGGTGAAGTGATGTGAGGCCCCGGGTCCGGGCTCTGCTGGCCGGCTGCGCCTCCTTCATTATGGATGGACAGGACAAAGGCTGCACGGCTGGGTTTCAGCATCAACTTTGAAAGAGCCGTAACCCAAACCTGTCCCGTCCCACCGTGACAGGCGCCCATCAGCTGAAAGGATTACGCCTCTTTTTCCACCTGCAATCTGTCTAATCATCGCCGACAGCAGGTAAATGAGCCTGCGTGGAGCCGGAGCTGGGCGCATATAAGGATGAGCAGAGGAGCAGAGGAGGCCCGAGCCTGGGGAGACCTGGAGCCGGTGAGGAGCCTGCAGCAGGGAGCCACACCCGGTGCATGCTGGTAGGTCTGGAGCCAAACATCAGGCTCTTATCACGAAGCGTGGAAAGAGCTCAGTTGGCAGTAAATGGAGCTTTTTTTTTGTAAGTTTGAGTGGCATGCATCTGTTTTATCTGGTTATATTACCCATGTGGGCAGCAGTGAACCGGTTTGCAGGCTCCCTCGTCTCCGCAGTGCGCGTCCCGTGCGTAAAAGACGCACAGGACATGCAGGCCTGCGCACAGAGGCAGCAGAAGGAGAGGGAGGAGGAGGCTGGATTACTATGCTGCCACTGGGTTAAGATGCTTACCAACTAATTACCTGTCCACTAAAATCCTCTGCCCTGCAGCCCAGGGAGCCGAGAGGAGCAGAGAGATGGAGACACTGACACAGTGTGGACTGAAGGAGTGCCAGTGGAAAAGTCTGTTTTCCTCCACTTCATCTGAAGAATTTTTCATCTTTGGTGCTTTTGTTTGTGAAGATGCTCCACTGGTGGATGCCTCTTCAGGCTCAACATAAGTTCCTTCTTCTTTTTATATTACTAAACTGTTTGCTGGGGGATATTGTATCAATTATAAGGTAAGAATCAACCCAATATTTGCATCAAAATAAAATCCACAGGTCTCTTTAAAATCTGTGGCAAGATCCAAAATAAGAATAATCAGGAAGCCACTTATTATGTGATGTTATTATAATGAGGATGTGTCAATTAAAAAGTAGTTATTTATGATCTCTGGCCAGGCTGAGGACCATCAAAAGGCGTACAAAATAGTAGTGGTTGCTCTTTCAAAATGATGAGTTAATGGTTTTGGATTTCTGCTTTCATAATTTAATTTGAATGTTTCGTCGGAAACAAAGAGGTGATTACACAAGGTGTGGTGGAGTTATCCTCTGCTGCAGCCTTGATTATAACAGGAAATGACTTTATAGAAGGCGGTGAGTAATGTTGTTCTGCTGTTCAACTAAAGTGTTGTGTGCTGTCTTACCCATCAGTCACGTGTGGACTCATTACACCACAGGTAATGAAACTAGTGGGAGCAACTGAAATCACACAACTAAAGGAAGCAACTTCAGGAGATTTTTGTTTTGTGCTCTCTCTCTCTCTCTCTCTCTCTCTCTCTGTCTCTCTCTCTCTCCCTCTCTCTCTCTGAAGCTTTTTACTCTATTGATCTCTCCCGGAAACGGGAAGATGAGCCCTGCTTTGGGACCCATTTGGAGCATCTCAAAAATCACTTAGCGCATCATCCCCTACAGCCAGAATCAATCTGAGCAGCAGACCTGGAAGGAAGGAATCACATGGAGGCCAGTAATGTCCCAAAATACTGAAGCCAACAATGATCCTATGATAAAGGGATATGAATACATGCTAATTCCTGTGAAGGTTTTCTCAAAGAAGCTGGGTGAGTTGAGGAGTGAGGACTACAGGCCTGAGTGTGTCTCAGTAGCAGATGGCACGGCTGGATTTAGTTTACACAACAGAGATGAGGGAAGGACACGACCCACTCTGATACAGTTTACGTCTGTCCACTCTGCACAGGACTGTTAAGACCAGACTACCTGGCCTTTAACATAGAGGTTGGCAGAGGTTTTAATAGGGGACGTAAAAGTTGAGCACGAAGCAGCAGACAGGAAGTCAGGCTCCGCCATCGCTTGGGTTTTAAGACGGCTCTATGTAGCTGTTATTGCTTTGTTCGCATTAATGTGGGACTCCACTTATATCTCCTCCTGTTCTGTGTATGGCACTGGTAGAATTCACTGTCACAGCACACTATCAGTGAATTACCATAGGGCCATAAACAGAGTAGAGACAGAACCACACTGCCTGCGTCCTCATCTGCGTCAGCTTTGAAGTGCAATATACCATCCTCTTTGCCCATTTTGGCACTAGCACATTTTTGCTTTGTTTCTCGCTGTTTGAGCAATCATGTGTAGTGCCAATATAGGACGAGAGAGACGCTCACAAATGTCTTGGCATCTCCTGTGTTTTTCTGTGATGTTTGCGAGAGAGGAACGTGCTGTGGAGAGAGAGGAGGCGAGCGAGGCTGAGCTGTGGATGTGATCGATAGCGCCGCCCCTCTCAGATATCACTGGTTACCATGGAGGCTCGTGTCCCATCTCTGAGACGCCGGCCTGTGTAACCAGATCCCTGCCCGTCACACAGATCTGGTGGCCGTGACCGGCGCGCTCTCCCACAGTGTTTGGCAATGGTAGAACTCACTCTGGTGGGCTGGAAGGATCCGGTGGTTCTAGACTTGCCAACAACTGACCGAGAGCTTTAACCTCCACTGTCCCAGGACTGATGACAGGAAGAGTATTTTATGTTGTAGGAATGTGTTAGACAGGTCACTGGTTATTCACCAATACGGGCCTGGGGGTTCCAAAAGGTCACGGGTGGCAGGTTGAGGGTTATGGTGTGTTTGTTGGGTGTGTGAGTGACTGCAGGCGGAGCAGCGAGGGGTTCAAATTGACCATCCCCCCTGAGCGTTCTTGCAGTCTCAGAACACCTTTTCTGAGAGGAAAAACTACAGAACAAACCGCGTACAGAAAGTCTGCTGGTCAGGAAAACATTCCCAAAGAAATCCTCTCTGTCTCCTCCCTCATGTATGATGTCCCTTTGGGGGTGTCTTGACCAAGAAGATCACACTGATGGTATGAACCAAAGGAGAGTTTAGACCATTTGGCCACAACCCATAAATCCATATGCAGGCCATTAAGCAATGATTTGACTATCATCTGCCCCTGATCAATAAATCAATGGTTTCCATGTGTTTGGCTGTGAAACCTGCAGCTGAACTCCTGTAGCAGTACATCCTCGGTGTCGGTGTTAGCAGCTAGCTCAGCTTAAGGTGCAACCTGATCCTGCTCAGTCATGAATGGACTGAGCCGGGGCGCTGCAGAGGTTCGTCTTAAGTGATGTTAGTGCTGCGTCAAACCATCAAACCCTGCAGACACTTTGGAGAATACATCATGCTGAGCTCCTGCAGCATTGATCAAACCTGCAGTACTTTACAGGGCTGTACAGATACCATAGTGGAGACTAAGGTTTCGTCCTCAGTGATGCTTCCTGGACTTTGTGGGGAAGAGGAGGAGATTTTATTTTCTACAGTTACGCACAATCCACACATGAGTTTTTTCAGCCTGATTCTGATCATCAATAAAGCAATTAACTCAATGGTGTTGTCTGAAAGGCTTTGAACTGGAATTAAGACAATCGTTCATGGAGATAAAATGTGTGGAAAATATATTTTAATTGTAAAATCAATATATGAAAGACCTCAGTATTTCCCTGAAACTTTATTTTCCATTCCAGTCTAGAAGCGAATGTTTCCTAAGATGTTAAATATTTCTGTCTGGATTAAAGTAAAATGTGTAAAAAATGATTCACTAAATCATGTAGAATTTGTCTGTTGATGTAACGCAGCCTTTAAAGTTGTATTAAATGTTTCACTCGTTATGATATGTTAACTGAAGCAGGTGTCGATTATAATGTATGTGATTTAAGTGTGACGTGGAAAAATTATTTTCCAAAAGTTTGGTAAACTTTAAAAGGTGAAAATAAAGAAAAAGATGGAGGTCGAAGACACACAGAAGGAGGAGGGATATTGGAGGACAGAAAATTTGTTCCATTATTTAGTATATAAACAATAAATTACTCCCATTCTCACTGAAGTTCAGTACACTCAAACAAAGACAAAAATCACAGGAGGTCCAGTGTCAGTGTTTGGTGATACTGAGCAGTCAGAGCAATCAGCGACTGATATATGTTCATCATGTTTCAGTTTGAACACTGTGAGTCCATTATGGCCGACTGCAGAGGATGTGAGGTTAAGTGGTGCCAGTGGACGCAGAGCGAGGAAGGAGGGAGGCCGACACGCTGACAGCTGGCACGAGTGATTAGACCGTGTAGTGATGCAGGGGAGGCATCAAAGCTCTTTAGGGAGAATCCCTCACAGGGAGGAGGCAAGGACACACACACACACACACACACATACATACTCACGGAATCCTGAACTTCCTGGTTTCTAAAACTGCCTTTAAACTGAGCACACAGGTCCAACAGCGTATAGGTCACACAGGCCATCTGTCATTCTCAGATGCATCACCAACCAATGGATTAACAGCACCACACACACACACACACACACACACACACACACACACACACACACGTACATACACACTTGTAATACAGGAGAATGAACGATGCCATCAGACTTGATTGTGTGTGGAAGTCAATGGGTCTCCTCATTAATCTCTTCTACTAATGGCTGTTTGCTCTTGTTTCCACTGTTTCATTGTGCTGCTTGTCACTGTGCTCCTTGTGTGTTACATAAAGGTGTTTTACACTAATCTCAGCATGGTAAGTGTCAATTCATTTAGAAACTGCATACAGAGAATGCATGAAATACGGCCGCCGACATTTGAGGTAAGTTAGTAGAGAAGAGAAAAGAGGGAGAAGGAGACATCAGCCAAGCGAGTAATGAAGCTTTGTGAATCATTGTGAAGCAATAGTGATCACCTTTAGTTTGTTGTCCCAACAAAGCACAGTTCAACAAGGAGGCCATGTCTTGGTACACACACACACACACACACACACACGTACACGCAAACACACACACACACACACACACACACACACACACACACACACACACACACACACACACACACACTGGGAGACTCTGGATTACAGTAATCCAGGGACAGGGGGGTATTTTTAGGACTTCATGATCAGAGACAGACAGGATGCAACAATTGAGGAAAAGAGATAACGATTGTCATATGACCAGCTGGCTCTTCTTGGAATAGAGTTAATTATGTAGCGTCCAGCAGGAACCAAAACTAATTCTGACAGCTAATTCTGCAAGTAAAGCTACTAAAGATAGACTAAAGATCAGAGGACTTTTGTGAACTGATATGGAAATAAACTAAATAAAGAGAAATCTGGTTTTGTTGTTCCTTTAATACCTTTAGCAAGTTAATAACTGAATATAAATATACTAATCAGCCTAAAAACAATATAACATTCATTAAGCAGATGGAAGTGGTTGTAAATAATAGCTTTTGCAGAGACAGAATGAGGCAGGCCATGATAGTGAAAGAGAAATATTAGAGAGAAGAAGACACCAAAACAAAACTTATCAGCTTCAGTCTTTTTTCTCACACTACAGTCTTAAACCTGGTGGCAACAATTATCACATGTCAGCAAATAATCTTCATCACTACTGGACCCATGAGAATAATATTTTTTGTTCACATTTATGAGTGTCTTCTGTGTAAAGGGCCTATTTTCCAAGCATTCGGGTGAGTAGACCTCATCACCCTGCAGGTTATTTCCAGGACAGGTGACTGACACACACACACACACACACAACCTGGAAACTGGATACTGGATCCTGGATTTATTTTTTATCAGCTCTCCTGTGACTGTCTGAGCAGTAGGTTCATTCAAAATATACTGGCGCTAAATAAATCATCGACAGGAGGAATATGCCTTTAAATGCCAGAAAGATAAACAATTATACCATTGCAAGTATCTTTCAGACAGTGCTCTCACGCCTCCTAGTGGGGAACACTGGGGAACAGTCACTTATGAGGTTCTGCTGGGTGCTGCTACTGACTGAACTGCTTCTAGCCATGATTTTCTATTAATCACTGTTTGTTGAGAACCTTTTTTTTTTTTTTTTTTAATTAATAGGAATCTATAGGCACAAACCTGTGTGTCCAGGGTTGTGTGGTTGTATAGATAATGAGTGTGAGCATACTGTTAATACTGTGTTTTTTACAGTTTAAATCTAAAAATGCCTTCTTATTTTTCTTATATTAAAATGACGAGACAGATACGCAGGAAACCTGTGAGACAGCAAAAGTTTCATTACTTTATTATAACATCTGATGTGAACTCAAGTATTAGAGCTTTCATTTAAGGTTAATATTAAATTTAAGTAAAAGTGGTCATTCAAATCATGATTATATGCCATGAGACATAAAGCTATTTTATATGTACAAATGTGTTTCTCTCTCATTGGTATTCAGAAGATACTCATCTGATCACTTGAGATGTCAACTTAAAGTCTACATGTGATTAGTTAAATATATATTATTAATTGCTGTTCCAATGACTTAACAATTGTATTGTTATTATGTCAACTCTCATTCAGCCCGTTGTGTTTGATTTTAAGTATTTTAGTTTCAATCAGAATTCACTGTAATTATATTCTGGACACTGTGACTGTTTATAGCAAGAAACAAACACATAAAAGATTCAGTCTATATATATAACATTGAGTAAGATTCAGACAGTAGAGGGTGTCAGTGTCGGCAAGACTTGGAGGGATTTTCCACAATAAAATCTACCACAGCACATCTGAAGAGCTTCTGTCTTATAGCTTTGCCTCCAGAGGGTTAATACCTGTTTGAAAAATGAAATACAAAAAAAATTATATATATGTGTGTTGTCTGTGTGTGAGAAAATCTGTACTTGTCCTCACCTGTAGTAGTTGGGTTTGAAGGGCCCGTGTTTGCTGATGCCCAGGTACTTGGCCTGTTCCTCAGTCAGCTCTGTGAGGTGAGCGTCAAACGTTGGCAGGTGAAGACTGGCCACGAATTCATCTGAAATTATAATAGACACGGGTTTATCAGACATGAAATACAAGAAAGGTATAATAGCTTCGGGATGGGAGTTAAGCTGAGGACTTGCCCATCTTCTTTGGCAGCAGGTAGACGTCCTGTTTGTATCGTCCCTCTGGAGCGCTGTACAGCTCGATCAGAGCCATGGCCTGACATACATAACACAGTCTGTGTTATCACAACTACAAGTGGCTGCCACTAGCCTTTGCCACCAGTATTCTGCTGAATAAATCTCTGAAGTAAATAACATATGATCATACCTGAGTGGTAGCGGTGATAGAGAGGACAAGTGAAGGCACCGTGGAGCAGCTCAGATTCAGCAGACGACCCTGAGAGAGCATAAAACTGAGGTGACATATATTATGACAGCAGCCGCCAATAATAACCTAAAGATGCGTAAAGGAAAGTTCATTATCTCAAATAATCACATACAGTAGTCATCAAGTGTCTCTCTGTCTCTACTGCTGCACCCCTTCTTAATCTAACCTTAACCAACTATCAATGACCTTTACTCTAATAACCATTTTCAGCATCATACAAAAACCTGTGTAAGTTTAGAGTAAAACTGTAATGACTTTAAAAACAAAGAGACCAGTTTGTGTGTCTTCTAACAAGACAACTTAGTCTTATGGAAAAATAATGTGTTGCCTTTAATTCCTCCTTGTAAGCTCCAACTTGTGAAATCATTCAAATAATAAATCGTACATTTACTTGATTATGCCTTAATAATAAGACAAATCATCATTGTATTGCAAATTAGGTAATTTTTTCAGCAGGTCTACATGTTTACTTTTTGAGCATAGAAAGAGGCAGAAGTGCAGTTTCTTAACACATGAAATGAGACAGGCCACTAAATAAATACAGACTTGCAGAACATTTGTCACTCTGCACTGAAGTTTAACAGCCAAGTCTTTAAAGTTAACCTGACACAGTCTGTTAAGAAATATGTACAGTTGTTCTCCCAGGATTATATTTAACCCAGAGAGTGTCAAAGTTTGGCAAGTCTGGGGTTGAATAGTAGCATTTGTTGGGTCCCAGTTTAGTCAACGTGTAAGCATTCATTTTTATTTAGACAGTCTTGTGTTTCAAGTGTGTTTCAACATATGACACGTGAACGGATGGGATCTAAAGCAGAGACATGCTTTTCCAGAGAGGCTCCTACAGTTTCAGAAGAGGCTCAGTGATGGGGAAATAAAGACATATTACATTACAATTCTACAATTTAATTTAGCAGACACTTTTGTCCAAAGGGACATACATCTGAGAGTAAATACAACACAAGCAAGGATCTGGTCAGGAAAACACAATGACACTCTAAGCAGTTTTAAGAAAGGTAATAAACACTTTGGAGATGCTGGGGATTGAACCCAGGACCTTGTACATGCGAAGCACACGCTCTACCACTGAGCTACATCCCCCACTAATATATAAAAGTCAGTCACATAGAATAGCCTAAATGTGCATGATTTGGTTAAAAAGACAGTTCAGATACATTACTTTTTGGGAATTTACTGTTTTTCCCCTTTTCTTGGGGTCAGAAAACAATTTTTTTTAAAAATGCCTTAGGACAGACGTTTTTAATGTATTTGATGTAGTCTGAATGTTGTCATACAGCAAATTTAGACCATCTTGTAACATTGACATCATTTGAGTAAACCAGGAGAGATGTCTTTTCTCAGTCTTGCGTAATGAACAGGATAAGAACCCAGCTCATAGCAAACTATATATTTAATAGAATTTACAATAAATAGGTTTCTTTACATTTCTCCCCGGTGCTGGTGTGTAATAACAACAGTAACAAAAGTATCATCACCTCAGCCAGCAGGACAATTCTCTTGCCATCCGGCCAGATGACGTGGTCCACCTGAGCCCTCACACGCTCCCACCTGAGCTCGGCAGTACGCAGACTCGCCTGAGAATCAACAGTCCATGCGTATACAGGGTTACACATGCATAGAATCACGCACACATACACACACATAGTCACACATGTTCTCACCAGCTCTATCTCAGTGCTGGAGTGTCCCATGTTGCAGACGATGCAGCCGTTCTTCAGTCTGTCCAGATGTTCCCTCCCCACCACGTTTTTATTGCCTGCAGAGAGACAGAGATGAAGTAAAACAAACTCATGTTATTGTGCTGATGTTCTTAATGAGAGGTAATATTACTGAACGAAGGACTGCGGTTACCTGTGCAGGTGATGACCATGTCCACCTGTCTGACCACTTCACTCAGTTTAATCACTCTGAATCCATCCATGCTAAGAGGAGAGAAAAGGTTTCACAATATTTCATGATGTTTTGCTGCCATCAAATAATGTGAGACACACTTCACATCCATGCTGATCAACGCCTCCTCCATTCATACCAGGCCTGAAGGGCACAAATGGGATCCACTTCTGTGACATATACAACAGCACCCAGCGCTTTCAGGGCGGCACAGCAGCCTTTGCCAACCTGCCAAAGGAGAGAGAAAAGAGGTGGTAAGATGTTTACATGCACTCATTCTTTCATACTTCACATGAGCACAGCAGCAATGGAAACATTCTTTTTTTTTACTGACCTCGCCATATCCACACACCACCACCTGTTTCCCTCCAAACATGACATCAGTGGTTCGCTTCAGCCTGAAAGAAGATTTCCTCACAGTCAGGCTGTTGCTCTGTGCTGTACCACTGTTTTTAGCTCACACAACATATTTCCTTACCCATCCAATATGGACTCCTTGCAGCAGTAAAGGTTGTCAAATTTCTGCTTGGTCACAGAGTCATTAACATTTATGGCCGGGACACATAGCTTGCCTGCCTTCGACAGCTGGTGTAACCTGTAACACAGATGAGTGACACAGTGACTTTGTGAACTTGTAGGAACATCGCTCAAGTTCTGTGTGTAACCAACCGATAGATTCCGGTGACACTCTCCTCCACGATGCCTTTGAGCTTCTTGAACAGGCTCGGGTGCTTCTTATAGAGCCAGTGGGTCAAGTCGCCTCCATCGTCCAGAATCTGATTAGTTAAAAATAAATACAAGCTGAACTCTCTATCAGCAACCTTTTTCATGGTGGAAAACTCATTGAGGACACAATTCTGATCACAGCACCATGTTGGGCTGCCAGGTCCCAGTGCCGACGCATTGGTCGATACACCACCAGAAGTCGTCCTCTGATTCTCCTCTCCACGCAAACACTGAGGTGCCTGAGATACAGAGCAGGTGATAATTGAAGTAGAATATAAGGAAGCACAAAATCCACATGTGTCAGGATGGTTATACCTCGTTCAGCCAGAGCAGCAGCCACAGCGTTCTGGGTGGAGAAGATGTTACAGGCTGCCCAGCGACACTGAGCGCCCAACGCTGACAGAGTCTCGATCAAGACCTGCAGGCGGCCACAAACAAAACACATTAACCTTCTTCCAGTCATCACTAGAAAATGTGTTATCTCTAATGCAGGTGTGAAGGTAGGTGTGTTGAACCGACCGCTGTCTGTGCAGTGATGTGTGTGCAGCCCAACACTTTAGCTCCAGCCAGAGGTTTCTCTCCACCTGCTCTTTTCCTCAGGACCATAAGAGCTGGCATTTCTAAATATCACAGACAGCGACCGATCATGAATGCACACATTTATATATGGCTGAATACTCTCAATTTATCTTTTCTTCTTGTGCATTTCTGGTGACTCTTCTTGGATGGGTGCTACAGTATATACATCATATTTACATTCTTATTATCCTCTGTGAAGACTTAAAAGGTTTGATGACTCTTTGTCTTTACCTTGCTGTGCGATTTCTATTTCTCTGCGTCCGAAATCGGCCTGTTTGATGTTTTTGATGCAGAAGTCAGAAAAGCCCTTTGACGTCTTCTGATGCTTGTCTCTTGGAGAAGACTCATCCTCGGAGCTGTCGCTGCACACTGAACAGATATTAGGCTTTGTGTATAAAAATCATCAGCTGATTCCAAAAGCAAACCTAGTTTAAGTATAATGGAGTCATAGAGAGACACATGATTTGTTGGAAAGCTTGAAAGTTATGAATTGGCTGTGGTTGCTGCAGGAATGAGACTCGAGCTAGGTGAGTCTTTTGAGGTCTGTATGAACTCTGGCAGTGACTGACATGTTTGAAAAAGGCTTATAGAGCCAATTAGGGCCAAATTAAAGAGATTTAATTCTTCAGAAGACTTTTCCCTTTAAAGAAGGTTCAGCTGAGGGAGAATGTGCCAAGGCTAATCTTCGGGGCCTGTAGTTCTCGTGCTGCTGGGATCAGAACCAGCTCAGTTTATATATCAAAGACATGTGATCAGACTTATGTGCGTATGCGTGTGTGTTTTCATGTTTCCATACCTGAGCTGTAGCTATCTGTAGACGACTGAGAGATGGAACGAGACAGAGAGCGACGGCCGGTCTTGGCGGGACGTCTGTTGAATTCTTGCTTCTGGTCAGTGAACTGTATTTGCTGTGGAGCCACAAAAAGAGACACAAACAGACAAAACAGTCAGAAAGAGAAAACTATATCACCTGTAGATTCACTGCTCACAAGCATAAAATCTCATCAACTTTATGCTGTCATAACAGCCAAAAATGCTCATAAGCTTCTCCATTCAGAGCAGATTTTCTCGTAAACCGCCACCACTTAGCTCACACCCTGTCACCAACACAGATCTCCGTCTCCTCTCTGGCTCATCCCTATATCTGTCTCACCATCCAGTGTGGCTGGTTGAAGGCTGGACTGCTGCCACAGGAATCCCACTTGGCCATGTTTACTCCCTGGCTGCTGGCCTGATTCTCGAGCTTCAAGTCCAGCTCCCTTTGACCACAGCCCTGATTTTATTATGAAAGATTTTTCTGCTTTTGTTCATTTTCTTACAGACTCAAGCACACACACACACACACACACACCAACCAGCACAGACACACCCCCACACTGAGTCCTCCTCCAAACAACTAATATGCACGGAGTGTTTGGAGCATTAAGTTTTAATGGGCTCATTGCAGTGTTTAGTTGTTAGCTCTGCACTCATAAAGGATTTTCATACGGAACTAGAATACTGTATACTGCAAGTGTAATCTATCATTGCAACATATACACACAGTGCTGGGTCAAATCTGAAAGGCATTTACACCCATCATAATCATCTGTGGCTCTAATTTAAGGAGGGCAATGTGAAGATGCAATGACTCTTCTGCTGTACTGAGACCTATGTAAAAGGCCATCACAAGTCCTTCATCAGTATTTTTAGAATACATATTGATTCAGGGTTACAAAAATATAAAGTGACATGGAAAAAAAAGAATATAACGACAACAAGCTGAGCTTCAAAAAAATCACTAAATGTAGTGTGTGCAGAGGTTTCAAGTCAAGTAAAATCTAAGTTAATCCATGATTTAATTGTAAAAGAAATCCTGAATTCAAGACAAATCAATGAGAAAAATAATTACAGACCACCATTTTCATATATTGACGACAGCCAACAACAGTCTGGTTTAACATTTAACTCTATTTTTGTTCTAAGCAATGATCACTTGAATATAATCTGTTGAATACAGGAGGCACTTACTCAAGCAGCTGCTTAATTTTTAACACAAAAAGACATTAAGGTGTGACTTGGAGCAGTGTAAACCTAATGATCCTAAAACCATCTCTCACATGGCTCAGAAAACAGGTTTGAATTCAGCTGCTGTGAAAGTACGATGAAAGCCAAAAATTATTTTAATTAAAAATGGTTTTAATGCATGAAAAATGTCTTTGTCGAACACCACTTGTCCATTGATTTGTAGTCTGAAAGAGCTTTAATTTCTAATTGCCCTTTTAACATTTTCTTCTCTGTTCCTGGAATAACTAAAAACATGAAAATTCTGAATTGCATCTGTGAAAAGACAACTTACAGCTTCAGCTCTCCCTAATTCAACACGATGACCTGACTCATTGCCCTCTAAATACACTCTAAAGGTTTCTCATAAAGAGAGCAAAATGCTTCCAAATCAAAAGCAATAATACCTTGATGTAGATGGACTGCACTGCCTCCTGGTCCTTGGCTTTAGTTATGTTCACTAGATTGTACACTTTCTTCATGCTGCCCTCACACTGACCACAGTAACTCTGCAGAGCTGCAAGTTGATGCTGTCGAACTGATCACAGAACAACGCTTTATGCCACGCCCTCGGCCAACAGCTCCAGGTGACAGGTGGAGACAAGACAGAGAGAAGAAGGTGGAAACAAATGGAGGCTTTGTGAGGCTGACAGAGGGGAACTCTGGGAAAATGCAGGAGAACAGGCTGGAGGTGAAGAGAAGAAAGAGAAGCTCAGTCGAGTGTTACTCGAGGCCATGGTCAAATTTGAATATGTAAAGTCAAGTGTACTCTCTCTGAGTGTGTATATTAAATAGACAGAGAGAAAGAGATGCACATGCATGGACATATGTTTATGAAAGATTTGTTAGTGAGCGAGAGAAAGAAGACAACACTTAGAGAGATAAAAGAACCAGCAAAGTGCTACACTCAGGAGTAGAGGGCAGCTTAAATGGCACAGGTGAGCTGTCATTGCTCCTGTCCACTCAAAGACTAAAGCAGCTCTGCAGTGTTAGTGGGAGTCTCTTAAAGGGCCACTCCACCAGTTAATTATCATAATTATATCATCAGGTTAATGTCCGACTGGGCTTGCAAAGTCAAATTTATAACAGAAAGTTTGCATTACAAACTGTGTGTTTTGAAGATGTGGACATTGAACAGCCAGAAAGGGTCTAATAAAAGATCCTATCCAGCTGCATTATGGGAAATGTAGGATGCAGTGTTTTTGGAGCTTCACCCATTTAAGGAACTAAAAGTCAGGATATATTGGTCTCTGCTGCTTTGATTTTGACCAGTCTCTCACACACAAATCCAACTCTGGGGAAGAATTTAAGAGGAAATGTGTAAAGTAGCTGAACCTGTGCCAAAGTGGGCCGTACCACAGGGTCAGTCGGTCCCACAGGTGAGTTAGCCGTGAGTTTGGTAGTTTGGAGCTCAGTGGCCACGTTTCATCAAACAGGCTTCATTCAGCTCCACCCTCACTCCACCTATTTGAATTAACCAAAGGTAGGCATCGTCACCCACTGCCAAGATGGCAGCCCTACAATTGGCTTCAAAATCAGCTGTTTCCACAGTCACAGAGACTGAGCTGAACCAGAAATATTGTTCTTTTTTTATTGCACACATTCTTATTCCTGGAGCCAACATTACCTACAGTAGACTGGTTAGAGGTTTGAAGGTGGTAAGCTCAATTCTTTCCAACTCCACACCGCCAGATTTTTTTTTTTCATTTTCAAACTTGTAGTTTTCAGCCCGACCACACGGACCAAAGTTTACACAGCTTTGGAGCCACATACAGCTTTATACAACTTTATCTTTACATATGCAGCTCCCCAAGATCTGTAAGATCAGTGCTCCTCTGCTCTGTCTTTTCAAAGAGACAAACTGAGTGCAATGTGTGTGTGAGCGCTGGTCAAACATTCATAGAGGCCTGTACACTGCAGCTAAAATCATTAACAGCTTGAGTACATGCAGAGCCACGCTTCCTGGGGAGTAAGCTTACAGACGCATGTATTATCTATAACGTCCTGATCAGTGTCCTTGCTCACCATGTCAGTCTTCCGAGCTTCAGCCACCAGCTCTCCCATCTCAGACGTCTCTGCTTCGTCTCTGTCCTGACCCTGAGGTGTCCGCCTGCTCTCGGCCGCCTTGAGCATCTGCAGCAGGTTCGGACTGCATTTCACTGACTGATCTTTGGTGCTTTCCTCTGTGGTGGTAGCAGGAGCATCCTCTTCTTCCTCTCCATTCTGCACATCTCCATCCTCTATATGTGGCTCAGGATACTTGTCAGGTAGTGGCAGGTCCTCCCAGGAGTCTACTGACTGCTCCTTCTCCTCTGCCATAACTCCACCAGCAGCCAGTAATGAAGTGATTCCTGCACAGGTGATTTGACTGCAGACCAGGTGGCGTCTCAGTCGTACCCTGCCCACATACTTCTGATATTTCCTCCTGCAGGGCATCTGTTTACACCAAACAGCAGCACTTCTTGAGTTACTTTGACTAAATGTAAAGTAGATAATTAGTCTGGGATACAGTGTGTTCAGGGTAAACACTGATGTGAGCTCTGCTTTTTAACAGAAGGTAACCTGGAAATATAGGAATGCACAAACCCGACTCAGTCAAGACCTGAGGCATTTAGACTTGCAGAGCCTCTTTTCTGTTGTCCTTGATAACACTGGCTCCAATTGCAATGAGCACAAAATCATGAGTGCAATGCAAACAGAGGGTTACATAATAAACAACCAGGCATTGTAACTTGTTTACATTAAAACCCACCAGCATCAATAGTGGCCCCATGGTGACCAACGACCCCCCCCCCCTTACATGTCTGTTGCCAGGCTGAAAGATGACAGGCTGGTGGCGTGCCAAACAAAATGGCTGGTTTACTCACTGATATCTGAAATGGACTGGTGTAGTTTTCTTATTTGAAACACATAATGTTAGGGTTATAAGTTTAATATGGATTTATTTAGTAGGCAATGGTCATTTTGTTTGTTTTGCCACAGACGTTCCTCCCTGTGTTTCTCTTTTTAAGCTGCAGTGGAAGGATAGTAACAAAAAGAGGGACTTTTCTCCAAAAAGACTGTAACTTTGGAAGATATTGTCTTGATTTGATTCACAATGAAGGAGCATCCTATTAACTTAAGGTAAACTTTAGGATACATTTTTGCAAGGAAGGGGGGCTGTGGTTTTTGCCCCCTATGACCCCCATTACACTGAAATCTCATTGAGAAGGGATATTATAATGACCAGTATGAACAGGAAGAAGGAAGGTAACAGCAAGCAACTCCTGTTTCAGTGCTCATATGGGCACCTTACTTGTTTTAAGAAAGGCACGAAAACTTGTGCAGCTCTCCTTAAGTTTTGGTTGTTAGTGAAGGTTTTAATTTTGGTCACGTTTGGTGAAATGGAACAGGGTGAAGGTCAGTGAGAGACTTTGGTCTCTGCCTGTAATGAAGTGTTACATGGTCTCCTCCTACCGGCAAACTGAAGTCACTGCTGCCGCTTCACTGTTCCTGTTCTCCCTTCATGTCTGAGGAACATCTCTCCTCTGACTGCTGATACATTCAGGTGAAAAACTCAACATTCATTTTATCTGGAAGAATACATCCCACTCTTCTAAGAAATGCATGCTTGCAAGAGAAAAAAGACATTCTTAAAATGGTAATGAAAGGTCAATAATAATCAGAGGTGGATAGATCAGCATTATTGCATTAAGACATAACATAGAAGGTATATAATAAATTAGAGAAATTTAAAAAAAATGTTTTTTATCAGTCTTTAATTCATCTTTATGTGTCCTTCAATCTTCATTCTCCTCTTTTAAGGTAAATATCTGGTCTGTTTGGGAAAATAGAAAATACAGGCCATCTGGCATACCGGGCAATGCCTGGTGGACCGACGCACATTTTTGTGCCGGCCCGGGGCTGTCATAATTTAACCAAAAAAGTGTATTATCATTTTTATCGACTGCGATGCCCCTTTGTTTTTTTAAATTAATTTTCTTGAAGGACCTTGGACTAATCCAATGAAATCTCTCAGTCCTCCTCGGCCCGCCCCTTTAACCAAGGTTATCAAATTTTGCCATTTGAGTTGAGCGGAGTTGGAGAGAAGTGAGTAGAAATGGAGAAACAATTAAAGTGCAAAGGGGGCGCAGAAAAGTTAAGAGAAAAACGGCTAAAAAGCTTACAAGTGGAAGCAGCAAAATGTGTCAAAATCACTCATATGTTTGCCATTGCCACCACAAGTTCACCTGCGGGGTGAACCGCGCCTGAGAAGGAAGGAGAAGCAGCTGCTCCGGGGGGGACGTGACCCAGCAGGGACAGATCGAGGAGGTGAGATTAGCCACTGTTAGCCCGGTAAGAAGTAGCCAAAATGTTAGCAAGAATGAAGGGGGACGTTTCATGTAGGGAGAGCTGGTATGTGTGTGTGTGTGTGTGTGTGTGTGTGTGTGTGTGTGTGTGTGAGAGAGTGAGAGTGAGAGAGGGAGAGAGAGAGAGGGTGGGTAGCCTACCCACGTAAGCTAGCCATACTCCTTCCGAACACTAGATGGTAGGCATCACTTACTTAGAAAATGAAAGTCTCGGTGACATGTCCTTGGTTTCCAATTCAGATATTATATGTAGAAATAATTTTGCTCCCCAGGTCCATAAATCACTTTCAACCGACTGTTTGCTAAATTCACTAGTTGCACTCCTGTGGTCTATACTAATTGTACCATCGCTGGGAGGTAGCAGAGCAAAATCAAACAGAAAGAATAAGACTTTCAAACTGAATATACGTTTATCTGTGAGTTACATTTGAAGTCATTTGTTTACACCTTTTCCAGCTTCTGTTTACCATTGTAATGTATGTGAGTGCCTTTTTTTTTTTTTACCTCACTGCCATGTAATTATAGTCACACCATTGTTATTCATTAGCCTTAATTAAAATTTAAACATTGAAACATTAGTAGATGTGCTGGTTGAATTCTCTTTTTTTTCATCATTTTATCAATAACTAACAGCATAAGACTACTACTGCTATTTAGGTCATGCAAGTGTACACATCTAGCGTCAGTCGTACATACAGGTACAACAAATGCCGTCACACAGTGTTTTGTACCAATGTCTATTCTAAAAAGAAGCACTTCCAGTCAAGACCTGAGGCATTTTGACTTGTAGAGCCTCTTTTGTGTTGTCTTTGATAACACTGGCTCCAATTGCAATAAGCACAAAATCATGAGTGCAATGCAAACAGAGGGTCACATAATAAACAACCAGGCGTGGTGGTGTTTACATTAAAACCCACAAGCTCTATTGTGGCCCCATGGTGACCAGCGACCCCCCTTTACATGTCTGTTGCCAGGCTCTTCCCATAAAGGAGCTGTGGTATTCCTGGTATAAAAACTCTTATTTATGAAAAGAGTGTCCAGCGGGGATTGAGCCCTCAGTTTATTTATGGAGCGCATAAACAGCTGGAGGACAAAATAAATCAGGGAAATGCCCATAAGTGTTAAAAGGTACAAGGCTTGATGTTGTTGCTTTGTCCATGAACTATACATCTTAATGGCAGCTGTTGTGTTTTGTCATATATCCCAAAATTGTAAAAAGTAGTCATGGAAAAGTGGAAGTGCAAACTGGAACTTGACGGCTCTGTCTTCGATTTCACCTGCTCCCATTTTACACCACAGCAGTTCAGCTACTCCTGTCTCTCCTCAGTGCAACTTGTCAAGCTTATGCATATTTAATTATTGGTCCACCGGGCTGCTATCAGATGAACCTAACCAGCTGAAGGGGTGGTACTGGGGAGATGATGACGATGGTGAGTAAAGCGAGGGGGCTGGGTTTTGGGAAACAAGCTACACCTGCCCCCTCCTCACTAGGAATGGATGAGTTATGAGATGGAGAGGAGATCTAAGCAGTGCGTTCAGTTCAGCTGCAGACAAAAGGGAGCTCACAATGTCTAGAGACTGAAATCTGGATTCTACAACTTCATTTGTCCTTATTCGCCTTTTTCTCTGACCTGGATCCTTTGGAGAGCTCCAGGGCCTCTGGCTACATTAAGGAATACAACATCATCATCTTCCACCTTTCCACTGAATCCTCTCCTCACAACGGACCAAAGTGGGGAGGAAAGGTCTTTTTTGTTTTATATCTCTGAGGGACCTGTGGCACCACTGAAAGGTGGAGCCGACCCCCAGTGCCACAAGCTCAGCAAGCATGAACACCTTCTAGTAATTTTTTTTGCCCTCTCAGAATAAAGTGTGCTAGTGAGGAATCAAGACTCAGTTTTGTGTGGGAGAAAACAACGACGCAGAGAAAAATGCCTTTTGGTGGGTTATCAGGTTTGAAGGAGCAGGTGCTGAAGCCTGGGAAGGAGGAAGTGAAGAACACAGTGGGGGACTCTCTAGGAAAACTGCAAAGGTGAGAGGTTGTGTATGGAGTGCTGGGAGCTTTTCAAAAATGTTGCTGGACTGCACTGAATAAACATTTTACTCATCATCCATGTGCTGTATTCATGGTGGAGATTCATTATTTAAATAATTTTGTAAGAACAGTCAAGTGGGAGGACTGAAACATCTGCTGTCAGAGAGATGTGGAGATGTGGAGGCGAGCACATTAAGCCCAGTGTGTTCTCAGAGATCCTCATGATAAATATTTGATTCTTGGTCTTGCCAGCCAATGCAAATGATGTGATCACAGATTTTTATTTTGAGACTTTAATACATATTTCATATCTGATACATATTTCACAGATGGGTGTGTGTGTGGACATATGGAGATTGTTGTCATTTTATGAGATAAAGCACTAAGTAGACAATTTCCTGGAAAATGAATTTTCTGTGTGTGTTACTAATGTGCATGATGTACCTTTGTCATGCATATTAGTGCATACTTACATTACACACATTGCATGGAAATTGAGGATATTTTTAGTCTTTGCTGTTGATCAATATAGTTCTAGATTTTAAAAACCCAATCAAATCAAAGAGTAATTCATTACTTTGTGTAGTGTCTTTGCAAAAAACATTATGTTACATATTTTGATTCATGTGAAGAGCCAGACATTGATCAGGATCAGGCTACCTCAGACACACTCATTGGATATGAGATAAACAATATACTTGAAAACCACAATTTGGGACTCATAAAGCCCATCTGTGGTGGCTAATGCAGCGATAGAAAGGTTTTACCTCATTTTACAAACTGAACACATCAAGTTAGTGACCAGGAACAAACCTTCAACCCTTGTTTGACATTTTGTTAAGACGGCTTTTGAGTTCATGCATTTCACAATTTATAATGTTGCTGTTTATACTCTGTTGTACGAGAACCCTGCCAACCGTACTGCTATTTCAAAGAATCACAGTAAATCTGTCTTCAACTATATTTAGACTATAGATAGACTATATCTTTAACTGGTTTAATTTTTTGACTAAGAAAAGTATTTCTTTTCCGTAACAATGAAATGCAACACATTATATAACAGAAAAAACTAGTCAACTATAACTGTGAAGATGTTAGGGATTCTTTGAACACTGAGCAAATAAAAAGTGGGGATATGAGTACTTGATAAAACTGATCCCAGTTTCTTGATAATTTTATGTCTTGCTGGGGAAGAACTGTGGATGTGCTGCAGGCAGATGAGCGCAGGTTATGGGAGCAGGGGCACAGTGAGAGAGATGGATTGTGGGTATTGGAACAAGTGAGGAGAGTGATGCACCTGAAAGCAACCTGATAACAGTGGTGTGACCTTTTTGGATCTGTGGCTTCACCTCCTGCCCTCTGTAAGACACCACAAAGACTTGTGTTACTGTTCAATTTTTGTTTCCACAACTTTCTACAAAAAATAGTTTTTAGTATCGCACAAACTACTTTCAGTATATCCTGATGTGACTTGCACCCAAATTTATCTTAAAAAATTGCAGCTGACTAGTAACGCCTATTTTTTTCCTGCTAATTGTTTCGTAGGAAAATAGACGGTAGCAATGTAGAAGAAGAGGACAACATCGAACTGACGGAAGATGGGCGTCCGGTGGCTTCAGCATCACGTCCTGCACCGCTGCTGGACTGTAGCTGTGGGGGTCTGCCCAAACGCTACATCATCGCCATCCTCAGCGGCCTGGGCTTCTGCATTTCCTTTGGCATCCGCTGCAACCTTGGTGTGGCCATTGTGGAGATGGTGAACAACAACACTGTCTATATCAACGGGACCCCCGTGCTTCAGGTAGCTGGATCAATCAGATGGGAGCCCTGGGTCGCTGACTCTTTAGGACATTGCATCATGTGTGTCTTTTTTCTTGCTGCTGAAAAGAAATCTCAGAGGACTAAACTAAACTGTAGTTCAACCGTTCTAATCAACTAATTTTCGGGATGTTTCTGTTTGGTAGAATTTACCAAAGAATTGCAGTTTGGTGGTAAATCATTGGTGGTACATTTTAGTGTGTTTCTCTTTTTGTTTCTCCTTCTCCAGAAAGCTCAGTTTAACTGGGACCCAGAGACCGTGGGGCTGATCCACGGCTCCTTTTTCTGGGGCTACATTGTAACTCAGATCCCTGGTGGTTTCATCTCCAACAAGCTGTTCGCTAACAGGTGACATGCTCTACATGATTATCAATAGTCCCACTTTAACAATCTTTGTTGTTATGAATAGAATCTTTTTAGATTTTAGGCTTTTGGTTAGAAAAGCAATTTGATGATGATGCTTTGTGAGAGCCATGTTTTCCTTACTCTATCATTTGACAGAGGATTAAACCATAATGAAAATAATCATTAGTTGCAGCCTGAAAGACAACTGATGCTATTTCCCCCTGAGACAGACACAAATGCCACATGTGAGGTGTACAGAGACAGGTTAGAGCTTTTGTCTTTTGTTGACATTTTCCACGAGTCAAGGGTGAAGTCATGGTCGCTGCTGCCTTATGTTAAGCAAAGATCATAAGAAAGCCTTAAAACAAGATAAGCGCTGCATGGGGGGAGCTCCTCTCCTCATGGATGTGGTTTAAGGGTTAAAGCTGTACGGTGTGGTGAGCGGTGCTGATGTAGCAGATAGCAGTCCTGTAATAAAAGCTTCACAGGAAAAGAGGACACGCCACTGACAGAGTTAATAATGAAAGATCCTGCCTCTGATTTCTTTCTGAAACACCAGCCACTGGAATATTACAAGTGTCACTTACACACTGTTTTGGAAAAAGAGGAGGAAGGGGGGATGAGGTGAAGGAGAAAGGAGAAGGGAGCTGAGCAGCCGCGTGGTGATGAAGCACAAACTTTTAGATTGAATGGGATGTCTTTATCTCGGCGTATGAAAGGCAGAGGTGTGAGATCCTTCTCATTATAAGGCTGACTGAGACGCTTTGACCGTGAGATGCTTGGAGATATACTGCCTACTAATATTAGACATATAGCTCTCAGATATTGAGTAGCATGTGTTTGTTGTGTGTTTACCTGTTACAGACAGACATTTTCTAATTTTCTATTTTCTAATAATTTAAACTCAAGTAATTATAATTCATTGCTAGAAACTTTACTCTACATGTTGAATTTTATGCCTGCCTGTGGATAGATAGAGATTGATAGAATCACATTTCTATGTACTCACTAAAATGCTCTTGGTTACATTAGCAATTAATTTGAATTATTTAATGGAAAATATATCAACAGAGTCCCTGCATTTTAATACTTTAACTATAACCAATATTGATAGATAAGATAAACCTTTATTCATCCCATCGTGGGAAAATTCATGCCCTTAGAAAAAGCTTCTCTTATATAAAGTGATTCAGCTGGACATTGATGTCACCTCCTCTTCACTTTTACACACACACACACACACACACAGACACACACACGCACGCACACAATATGTTGACATGTCAGTATCTCTACAGGGTGTTTGGGGCCGCCATTTTCCTGACATCAGTGCTCAATATGTTCATCCCATCAGCCGCGAGGGTCCACTATGGGTGTGTCATGTTTGTTCGCATCCTGCAGGGCTTAGTGGAGGTGAGTTACACAAGAAGATCTATCCATCTATCTATCTATCTATCCTGCTTTATCAGATGAATCCGTCTCAAGTCAATCTTTGACCTTGGACATTTTCCACACCATATATCTACTAGGGTGTCACCTACCCAGCATGCCATGGCATGTGGTCCAAATGGGCGCCACCTCTTGAGCGGAGTCGACTGGCCACGACTTCTTTCTGTGGTGAGTGATGTCTCTGTTTATCAATATACTTATCCAAAATGGCTGCTTTTCACTGATATAAACCTATTTCTCCAGTTCACACAACCTTATAAGTCATAGTGGGGCTGATCAGTAAATGGACCTGAGCAAATTTTGCTTTGCAGATTCAGTCTGCTGCTGTCTCCCCTGAAATTAAAATAACCATGTTGCGCTTTAAACTGGTACCATGACAACCCATGCATCAAAACCCTCTTGACATTGTCTGTAAATGAACGTGGATCACCTGCGTACTCTGAAGGAGCTTCTCCCTCTATTCACCTAAATGAAGTGTCACATTGCTTACTGTCCAAAAGCGCACTCACGCTCCGCGCTCTATTCACAACAACGATGTTTATGAATCTGTCTGATAATAGAAAACACATTAAAACACCCTGTCTGTCGCGGCCTCGCCAGTGACTCATTTTGACAGCATTCATTCAATGAAACCACTGTGTTTCTTTGATGTGTTTGTTTTTATTAAGACACATATTCAGTAGACAGGCCAGTTTTTTTTTTCGTGCACTTGAAAGATCTACATTTCTGTATAATACTCAAATTTGTGAAAAATATCTATGAGAGACCACATTTGTTTTCCAGTCTTGTCTTAGTGTTTCATATATTTTTAGTTCAGTATCACTGAGATCCACTGGTAATGCTATAATAATATCTTGACATTGAAATCTGTTCCCAGGATCCTATGCAGGAGCAGTGATTGCCATGCCTTTAGCCGGAGTGCTTGTTCAGTATGTCGGATGGTCTTCGGTCTTCTACATCTATGGTGAGATTTGAACAAACATCACAAACGTTTATAAAATCACAGCACAGATTTCAGTCGCTCACTCAACAAAGTGAACGTGCAAAGTTTGAATTAAATGGAAGCAATGATTTTAAAAACATTCAAGACCTCAGAGTTAAAGACTGTAGCATAAATATAGTTGACCATATAGTTCTGTGAAGACACATCATGTGCGTTTATGACATGAACATGAAGTAACCTCTCATAGTTCACTGTCTCACAGCATTTAAAAATTGAAATACAGACAATCAAGAAGCATTCCTGGAAGTCATAAAAGACATGTGTGGTCATTGATAACAGACTTCAGTGTTTGTACAGATTATATAATGAGATATAAAGTATTAATCCTTGAGCTATAGAGATATTCAATGGAGGATGTACTTTTGGATGGAGCCAGGCTCACTGTTTCCCCCGGTCAGTTTTTGTGTTGAGCTACTGTCTTTTTCTTCTTCTTTTTTTACTGTACAGACATAAAATTGTTATCGGTCTTCTTGTCTAACTCTGTGCAAGAAAGCTAATAAGAGTGTGTCACAAAACGTCAAACTGTTTCTTTGGGCTGTGCGGCCGTGGTGTCTGCATTGTGTTATAATTGTCTTTAATTTTAGAGTTGAGCTTAACAACATGTTGCAGTCATTTCTTGTCATTCGACAAAGGGATGTAACCCAGCGGATTCAACCTCAGTTCACAGTGATTTATAAATGTCGAACACATTCATTTTATTTGAGTCAAAGCCGTCTAGTATGTGCATCAGTCAGTAAATACACTAGGTGTCAGTTTAGTGACGTGCAAAGTGTGTTTCATAATCCTCGACTGGCACGCTGCTCTCTGGTAGCTGTACTTTGTATGCTTTGCACAATAAGTGTTATCTGAATTGCTTTAGAGTTTGATTAAAATGATTAACGCTGACATAAAATTCATACTTTGCCAAATGTGTTTTAATAAAAATCCACTCTGCTTCTGCTGTGATTTAATCTCATGATTTATTGATGTGAATTAGCATTTTCCTGTCTCGGCTCTGACTCATACCTGGTTCATTTTTGTTTTAATAATGAAAATTCTGGTGGTCCAGAGAAGGTCGGGCTTGTTTTAATTAGCCCGTCCTGTCCCTGACGAAGCCTTCACTACAAATATGAGCATAATTAAGTGTATATATGCTAAGGCATGCATTGAATTTTTGTTGTTGTCATCTCATGAAAAGGTGTTTTTGGGATCATATGGTACGTCCTGTGGCTCCTGCTGGCGTATGGGAGTCCTGCAGAACATCCCACAATCACCGAGGAGGAGAGGACGTACATCGAGACCACGATCGGTGAAACAATGCACCAAATGAGTGTGACTGAGGTGTGTAACTGTAATGACACACTCACGCACAGCACACGTGGACAACGACATGCATTGACATCCGTCTCCCAATCACAGAAATTCAAGACCCCTTGGCGTCGTTTCTTTACCTCCATGCCCGTGTACGCCATCATCGTGGCCAACTTCTGCCGCAGCTGGACCTTCTACCTGCTGCTCATCAGCCAGCCGGCGTATTTTGAGGAAGTCTTTGGCTTCCCCATCAGCAAGGTGGCCTCATAGTTTCACTACAGCAAACATCCATAAGGACAGTTAATCATAGGACTGATTTACATTGTGTCTTCCTGAATGCATGATCTCCCTACAGGTGGGGATCCTGTCTGCTGTCCCCCACATGGTGATGACCATTGTAGTTCCTATCGGAGGACAGCTGGCTGACTTCTTACGCAGTAACAAAATCATGTCCACTACAAATGTGAGGAAACTCATGAACTGCGGAGGTACGTCAGGGGAAACTAGAACGCAGTCAGTTCTCTCATTATGCATCATGATATTAGAAACTGCGAGACTCAAGCCCTGGTTTTATACCTGAGGAGCCATTTCAGCATCAGGCCTTATTGTAGATGATGTAGCTTAGATTTAGATTTTGAGTGATTTCTTGCATTAATCAGTCGGAGTAATAAAATGTTACATTATGTCATGCATTTTTTAAAATAATGTCCATGTTGCTCTGAGCTCTGCTTCAGCTGGTCCTAAATTATTTCTTATGGTGAGGAGAAAGGAAGCCATAAGAAGATGTAAGATGAAGTCTAATTTTTTTCACCAGCTGCACCCTTTGCTGAGCATTTTCTCTTTAAAGTCAATTTCCCACAGATCCTCTGTGTATATTTGCAAATGTTTATCATATTTTTTTCTTGCATGAGCCACTGACTCACATTATCTGGTCCTGTATTTTATCAGGATTTGGGATGGAAGCTACTCTGCTGTTGGTGGTCGGTTTCTCTCACACTCGAGGGGTCGCCATCTCCTTCCTAGTTCTGGCTGTAGGGTTCAGTGGATTTGCCATCTCAGGTATTACCACATCTTCATCAAAGAAACATTTTTGTTTCACGTGTGTGTGTGTGTGTGTGTGTGTGTGTGTGTGTGTGTGTGAGATTCAACACCTTTAATTTGATTATGTACTAAACCTAAAACAGGGTTTCGTTTGAAACTAGAGTCGGTTGAAAACACTCAGCTGTTCAGGATGTTTTTCTTTTGTACCCTTCCACTTCTCTCTTTTCTCCATCTTTTGCATTATGAAAGACTTGTCTGAAAAATGAAATGCAGTAGTACTTTGCCTTTGGGTGTGATGCAGTATAGATGCATCAGTCTGCCAAGCCTTCACACAGGCACCTTCCTGAATATTTTATAGATTGCTTTGCAGCCAAAAAATCTAAAATACGTGTAGCTCTAAATAAGATCAAAATAGCAAAAGATCAACAGAATGTATATTGTAATTGTGTCACTCTTTACTTATAATTGAATTTCCTTTGTTCACTGTGTACTGCAGGGTTTAATGTCAATCATCTGGATATTGCTCCTCGCTATGCCAGCATCCTGATGGGCATTTCCAACGGGGTGGGAACGCTGTCTGGAATGGTGTGTCCTTTGATTGTTGGAGCCTTGACTAAACACAAGGTATAACAAGTTGGTTTGTTGCACAGCACTAACTGTTTTGCATATATAGTCATGCATGTACATTGATAAGCTGTTCATCTAGTTATCTCACACATTTTGCTCTTATCTTGACTGTAACACAAGATTAATGCTTAACTCCCTTGATCTCATATTCTCTTGAAGTTCTTTATATTTTTAAGTGTGCAAAACATCACAGGAAACTCAACATATCAAGTTTTCTTTTAGGTCAAGCACAGATTTACTGTATGTAATCTTTCCCCTATCTGTAGTCATTGTTAATAATATATAGCCCTGTAAAATGTATTATGCATATTGCAGTTGAGTAATTAGCAGATGAGTAGTTTGTTCTCGGAGTATGGCAGTACATGTACCTCCGTGGTGCATAATCAAAAGATCAGTACGTCTGCTTCGGACAGGAAATTCATTGACTCTATTCATCTCCCCACAGACTCGTCTGGAGTGGCAGAACGTCTTTGTTATCGCCTCCATGGTGCATTACTCAGGGGTCATCTTCTACGCTATTTTTGCTTCTGGAGAGCAGCAGGACTGGGCAAACCCCGAGAGTACCAGCGAGGATAAATGTGGCATTATTGATGAGGACGAGCTGGCCGAAGAGTCGGAGCTTAACACTGAGAACATGGTGGCCCCCAAAAAGAGTTACGGAACCACAGACGATTCGTTCGGTCGAAAACAGGGCTGGAAAAAGAAGAGAGGGGTGACCATGCAAGAGGAGGAGGAACATTGTGGAAATGGCGACTACCAGGACCGGTACCAGTGAGACGCCCTGTGGGGTAAAGGACTTCCAAAAGACTCAAATCTGGTCAAGGTCGAAGGTTTGATTTCACACCTGCGGAAATCTCGGCTTTATCTGGGAAGTGACATATGTACCTCAAGATGGCTCCTTTTTCATTTTTGGTCAATAGTCCGGTTTAATCGTGATGTACTGTGAGAAAAAAATAATATGGGAACATGATATTAAAAAAGTCAAAATTCTAAAATCCAACATGATTTTTATTAGAAACTCACTGGAGCAAAAATAATACACATGAACAAATAAATTACATAGTCAGAATTTGAACAATAAATTAAATCTACACTGACATATACTGTAGACTTGTATGAATAGTATAATGGAAACCATAGACCAACACTCATGGTCCAACTGGTTGTGTGTTAAAATCAGACACATATCAAGTCTCAAACCTGAACATACTGCGTCTGTGCAAGCGAACTGAATTTTATGTAGCTTCCTTTGAACCATGTGAACAGTTTGAAATGTTTTGTGTCAGCTATGCAACGTGAAAAGAGACTTGCTTCTGGAATGTAATAATGGGTTTGACAGCAGACCACAGTGTTAATGTAATGAGCCTTATTGGGTTTTATTTTTTTTGTTGCTTGTATGTATTTGCTGTTGCTGATTGCACTCTGTCACCGCTTTAGCTCGCTCTCCCCGTCTGAGCAGGTCTTTGTTCACTATCCGTTTGCGATGCACCTTTTTCCAGCATCGCATCAGCTTCATTATTTGTAGCGCACGAAAATGGACGGTGAGTTCAGTGCCGACGTTACTCCATGAAGCATTTAGTGTAACTCTATTTATTCTTCTGGTGTTTGCCTTTTTTTTCCAATTACGCAATGTTTGATACATGGAGACCCGGCTGGTTTCCACCAATAATGTACTGTAATGTTCCACTTCCATCATAAAAAGAGTATGGGAAGTTTACCCTCACTGTTTATCGTTACTGCTACAGAAGAGAAAAACAGTTTTGTACAGTAAATTAATATCTTATTGTTTGAGAGACCATTGATTTGATTTGCACTTTACTTGAACACATTGGAGATGTAATAAACTACATTTCTATCCTGTATTGAGATTGTTTAGAGGCATAAACTTCTTAAAAAGCTTAAAGGTTTTGGATTATTGAGTATTTTGCTTTAAGTTATTGGACATTTCATGTTAGTTTGTGTGTTTAGAGAAATATAAAACTAGTTTATCATCAGATTGTTCAGTTGATGTTTGCCGTCCATTGAGCTGTGCTTCTACACGACTCAAAAGAAAAAACTGTTTTAAAAGCTGAGGGGACATAATATAGTATAGTTTAGCATTTTTAAATTTGTTTCCACCTCTCCAACTTATTCTATATCTTCATTATGAGCGTGAGCCTTAATAAAGACACTATCTTCTGTCACTACTTGACAGAATAGGCTGTCCGTAATGCAGCTTGTTTATGTTGGTGGGATCAAATTAGACCTTTTTAAATATTCCAACGACCGCTCTGTTTCCCATCACACTGTGGTAAACATCCTCTGTCTTATCTGCCTTTACTCGCCTGCTTCATTTTCACCACCGAAGATAATTACTGAACAGGATATTCCTCGCCAGTGTAAGACTCGCTTCTCTAAATGTACCGCAGCTTGAACAGATGACAGATAGAAGGATCAAATATACACATAAGTTTAACACTTCAAGCTGATGCTATGACAAGTCTTATGATTGTTCCCTCACACGAGCTGATGAAATGTTTGGATCGCCAGTTGTTCCAAGTCCTTGAGAACATTGTGGCCGATTATGTCACTTTCCAGGGCGGGCTTCTGTTTTTTTCATGTGTGCGTCACTGACAATACGGTCCGTCTGGAATGAGAAACAAAACACCAACCAAGGTGAAAGGCGACACCCAATATCGGTTTTAGTCCACATCACATCAGAACTAAGTTGTTTAAAATAGGGTTAAACAAACCTAATCAGTGCTTTCGAGAGCTTTCACTTCTGTACATGTAAGTTTGTTGATTGTGTCCGTCCCTTCCCAGAGGCCATCACTGCCAGCTCATTCCCCACATGCTCTCAAACACAGAGCAGATAGTTCACAAACAGCCGGCAGCCAATGGCAAAGGTTCTGTTTATTTCAGAGAGACTGTCTGTTGACTCAGAAGGGCCTCTTTGGATGGGGCAACAACCCATCAATGATTAAACTATTGGTTTTTGGACAAATTAAGGATTTTAAAGATGAGAAGACGAGTTTGATTTCATTCTATCTTAGAGTACACAAAAACAACAGGGCAGGTACACTAAGGCATGAAAGTGCCAATGTAAACACATCTGGTGTGGACTGGTAGTGGACATTGAATTGACACGTTGAAATGGCTTTGATCAGTTCAAGGACGGATGACGAACGCCACAGTCTGCTTCCAAAATCACGTCTTCTTATGCTTAGGAAAATACCATGATACTTTCCATTCAGAGAAACAAAATCTAAACTATCGAACTGATAGCCACACTAATGACTGGATGTTGGATGTGGGATGTTTGTGTGGGTGGGTGGGATTTGTGGTCTGCTGGAGAATTCATGAGGCAGCCTCTTGTCTTGGTGAGATAAAGAGAGATTTTTTTTAGGGGTGTGTGTGTGTGTGTGCGTGACATGGACAGGAATGGACAGTTTAATTAATAACCACCATCCATTTCTCCCTGACCTCAACCGGTCACACATGTTCTGACGGGAGCCCAGACACAAGCTGCTTAATGTTCATTAGCAAATATTGATTGAGCCGCAGCTTCACAGCGTGGATATCAGAAACGAGGCTGAAAAGGAGGAAAGTTAGCACGCAGGACTTCAACTTTTAATTCATCAAGAGGCCGGGATAAGGTAAGAATTATGGGATGGAATCTGAACATATTTCACGTTCGCTGGTGAACAGGAGACACCTTATGAGTCCACAGTGAGCCACTGTGTCTGAGCTACGCTTGGCTGTTGTGTGGGTTGTTAGAATGGACTGTGGGTTGCTTTCGGATCTCTGGGGAAATTATTCTGTGTCAATTAAAAAGAAATGTGGCAGATGAAGTCTATAAAAGCAGTGTTTCACACATGTTGTGGTCTTGACATCAGAAAGCCCACTGAGAAGCTTAAAAATGTGTCTGTTCTGCAGGAGATATTTTCAAGCTCATCTGCAGTTCAGGTTTTTTATCATATTATTAAATGAACTGTACATATGTGCCAACTAAGAGGGAAGGCTTGCACATGTTACATTTAATTATTTTAAGAAACACTGATCTTGTGATACAGTACATCCTGTCAAGTCCTAATGACACCATGTGTTCTTGTAATGGGACAGGAACTGCTCTGACAGGAGGCAGATAGAAAAGACTCTTCCCATGACTCGCTCTAAAGGAGGTCTTGCTGTGGCCTGATCTTCATCCCCCACCTCCCTGCAGGCAGCCGCTGAACATCTCATCCCTGTGTGGGAGAGAGGACCTGACAGGTGTGTTGATGTAGAGACTCCCAGGCTGATGCTTAATTACATTGTGGTGCAGGTTTCGGAGAATCCTGCAGACCTGTGAGGGCGTTCAAGAGATCTTCACCACGGTTCAGAAATCACACTGTTTTTATGCTTTTTATGTTGCAGAAGCGGCCCAGTCCAACCTGTGTTTTCTGAGTTGGTGCCCAACGACCCTCCTGAATGAATGAGTGGGTGGGCCCCGACATCAATGTGGTGGGACCACTGGAAATCCCACCCAGCGATGAATTCTCCATCTCAGAGAGCTCGCACCTGTTTGGTAAGTCTACTTGGCAGGAGCCAGCTCACAGAACAAGACAGCAGAGGACTTTCTCACAATGAGTAACATTTTTAACAGATATAATGTTTCTCATGGTCACTACCTTAGATTAGCGTATTAACATGCTTACAGCTGCCATTTAGCGCTAAGCACAGGTGAAGTTGATGCCAAAGTCATTAGTTTTGTACGTATTTGATCATAAACCAAAATATTGAACAAATTGAATCTTGAGGGAAGCATAAATGTCACAACTAAAATTCATGGCAATCCACCCAATACTTGGATGGAGATCATTTAGCCTGGGCCAGTGAATGCATTGCTATATTAGATAAATGTATATATTAGATTCATATGTTTCTGAGTTAAGCAAATCAAAAGCAAATAAGCAAACACTGATACATTAACATAAGAACACAAATCTAATAGTAGGTATTTTATAATGTCAGTGATTTTAATTAAAAAAAAAAATTGTTAATAGATGTTAATAAACTCAGTTTTTGGAACCAGTTCAGCTGAGCATATATGGGACATGAGGGCAACGAGGAAGGGGTAACTGGGTTTGTCTGATAGGGTGTCATAAAAGAACATTTGGCAACCACTGTGTGTGATAAATGTGGGATCTTCCAAAAACACAGAACTCACCTACTGTAACAAATCTGATCTTACACAAGCAGGCAGAAAATAAGTACCCAGCACCTGCAAACAACGTTTGTATGCACACAAACAGGTCGATAACTGCATGAACCAGTTCACCTCCATGTCTGGCCTCTCACATACCTAAACAACTATAACTAGCAAATATAACTAACTATACAGTAGCAGTCAGCTGGTACCATCACCCAAATCTGGCCACATTAGCCAGCTACTTGTAATGATGTAAAGAAATATGTCCATGTGGTTAATGAGTAGCTGTGGCAACCTTTGCTCCCCTTGAGATTTCTCAAGCAAGCGCCAAGTAGCTCAGCGCTCGATCTGCTGTTCTCACGTCTTTAAAGGAAGGATTCCCATCAAAAGACATAAATGGAAGATGGTTTGTTAGTTAGAGGCAAAAGAAGGACTGATCTACAAAACTCATTTGGACTGTCGGGACTATTGGAGAGTGAGGTCTCTGAATAGTTGTTGGTCACAGAGACATGGCCATGGTCCAGACCAAGTCTTCAAGAGGTCAGTATTACATATACTTTACACATGCTGCATTAGTGATGAGTGTGTCTGTTGGCTTTAATAACAGATTTGAACACCTGGTAATATTTCAATGCAGTTATTCTTGTAGGCCTCAAATGGTCTTTGAAATGGGACTCATCACCCTTCTCCTGCTTTAAAAGGAAAAAATCATGTCAACAACCCTGTAATCCTGTTAAACACTTTTGCAACCGATTTCAAAAGTGCCAACTCGTTTGTCGTGGCGTTACATGTCACTCTAAAAGACACAGTGTGCTCTGTGCAAGCGACTTGTTAATCATTTATGGGTTTATAGTATGTGTTGTGTGAGTTACTGACTACTGCTGAGCCACTCTCTGTTCTAACAAGCTTCTGCTGGAAAGCACCTGAAATGAAGCTTTTGTGGACTTTTCTTAGCAGAAATGAGAGTTTAATGACAGAAGGTATCATGTTGCACTGACATTAAAGTCTCCTGAGACTAATGTGATTTCACGGCATAAAAATGAAAGTGACTTGGCTTGATATTATTGAAAATAGATTCTCTTTGGTGTTTGCTGCTTTGAACACTTTTCCTTCACTAGTCCATATTATTAAAGCTGCATTATTTATATTTTTACATTCACAGTGGGTTGAATGACCAGCTGTAATGTGGAAGGGGTCACTTGTAGTGATTTTCCCACTGATCCCATTTTAATGTCTTGCAGCAAATTGTTTTGGTTTTCTAGTTCTCAACCTCACCACTTTGGTTCCAGATGTAGCAGGCAGCTGTTTTCAGCTGAAGGGCTATGACAAACACACTGTATGCTAGCCTTCCCCAAAACAAAACCATGTGAAAGTTAGTAACTAGTTAATAAACATAGTGAATTAATTATTCAATTAGCAGTTAAAAAAAAACAGTGAAGAGATGGTGGAGAAAAAAAAGCACAAAGAAAGAAAGTGAATGTTGAACATTCATCAGATGGTGATGATGTCAGTGTTGTGTTTGCAGCTAGTTCCACTGTCCCAAATCCCCAAAATTTATTTATTAGGAATTATTATTAATTATAGCCAGTATAAATATTGGTATCTTTACCAGAGTTACAAACTCTGTAGTTTTTGGCATTAATTATTTTTGTTATATTATGTTAAGTTTTACATCTTTACCATGAAAGTTCATTCTCGATCTTGAAAATTGTAATTTGATTTTAACCTAAGCTCCATTTATAAGCTTTTTACAAAGCTTTCAACCACATCTGATGATCTTCTTCAGATCGAGTTTGCTCAGCTGACATGGAGATAACTGTCTTTATTTGGTTCCATATTTATGCCATGTAATGACAACTGAGCTATGTCCGTTCACTAAAGACATCCATGAGATGTCATTAAAATGTCTGAAAAAAAAGTGAGTAAGTGAACCCTCAGTTTTGTCTGTCTTCTTCCACACTGTTTTTGAGCAGTTTTATAACCAGTCTCCGACTTCTATCTCAGATATTCTGGCAGATCAAGGCAGTCCTCTCCTGCAGGATCCTGACATCTTGCCCTTCACCAGCTATCCCAGCATGCAGTACGCACCCATGGAGTCAACCATGTCTTCCACACCATACTACTCCAGTCAGAACTACTACCCTCCATACAATGGAGAGGAATGGTACTCGCACACGGGGATATATGAACTGAGGAAAGGACCCCTGGAGGTCAGCTACGATGCTGAGATGGAGGAGGTGTCCCCTGTGGTGCCTGCTGTGTGCAAGCGGACCCGGCACATGTCGCAGGCTGGAAGGGTCAAAGGGGAGGAATTGTGCGTTGTGTGTGGAGACAAGGCCTCTGGATACCATTATAATGCTCTCACCTGTGAGGGATGTAAAGGTGAGACAAACAGCATGTTTGTGAGTTTTACTCTTCTCTGTTCAGGCAGATTTGCTTGAATCTTCTGGCTGTTGGTTTAAAGGGAATTTTACTATTTGATATAAGAAGATATAATAATTTTACTATAAGATAAGACCAATTTAAAGAAAATGTCCTGAAGAAAGATGTTGCCTCCAATTAGAAGATGTATTTATGATCAGCTTTTTTAGGTACATGCAAGTTGTTTTTTTTAAACAACCTACAAGACATACACAGCATTTATATCTGAGGTTGGGTTTGTACTGTTTCCAGATAGAGACCAACTCTGCAGCAGTGTTGAATGACATTTGCCCCCCACAGCACAAAATCTGTTGACTTTAGGGGCCGGCCATGACAGGGATGTTCATATATATACAGTCCAGCAGCTGCTGAGGAGCATTTAGCCCACGAGCATTTGACAGTTGTAAATAATACAAGAGCAGTGGCCATGTTGTTTGTGCTCATTAGGCCTCAGGGGCAGGTCAATGACAGTGCATCACAGGTGATAATATTTTGGCAAAAATGTGCTTTGGTGCTTCAACTGATTTACCATATTTAGTTGCACTTTCGAGGTCAGGCAGTAATTCATATAATCATACAGTATATCAAGCTCAGGTCAGACTGTGACCTCCTCAGCTGAAGAAAGGACTCAGACTTCATTTAAAGAGAACAAAGGATATGTGAGCTAACATTACTTTACAACCTCTTTTCACATAAAAGTTATCCACTTGGTGACAGGGGAGTCGTGGCCTTCAGCAGCTCCTCCCCAGGTTTTTACGACGCTATGAATTTGCTGTGATTCTTGCCAAAGCACAGGGTGACTGGGTATGAGTGTAATTCCACACTGTGAGCTCAGACAAAGCCAGGAGTGCAGCAGCTGGCTGTTCTGCCATTTGACTGAGAATAGACTCAGGTCTACCTGGTGCTGCTGCCAGATTGGGTTCCCTCTCAGCTTTCTGCAGGACAATGCCAGAGCAACCTGAGCTCAGTTACGCTAATGCATGCCATTCTGTTTAATGACGATGTCAGAATGCCTAATAACTGTTCCAAAGTTATTCAGTGTGTGTGTGTGCTCTCCCTGTCTGGAACATTGCCAGCTGGGTGTAATGTAATGTCTGTGATAATATTAGAACAGTGTTTAACCTTTGCATTTCATTTATATCAACATTTATCCTCTCTGGTTAGAAAAGCTTAAAACTGCATGAATACACACTGAGCAGTGATGGAAGTAGATCAGATCCTTTGCTTATGTTAAAGACGCAATGTCACAATGAAGAAATCCTGAAGTTTACTCCTGTTAAAGTGCAGAAGGAATATCTGGAAAATGTTCTTAAAGCAGCTTTGATCAATATTTTCATACTAACAATGGCTCTAAAGACAATGTATATGTGAAAGGGGTCTCTCGGGATATTAAACACAGAGATGATTATCACCTGACTCTACTGTTCCCTCCAACTGTCTGAGGCACTTTGACATCTCACTGTTTGGTTTTCTGGCCTGCAACTTTAGTTTGTTCACTCACTCTCACTCCTTACCCATTTTACATAGATATAGTTAGTGACTGCGTGTAGCAGTCAAAGAGCCAAACAACTGGCGGTATGAAACACAATGATGAATGATAATATTGCTCTGTGTCAGCTGGATGTGTACATGGACAAATGCATGCTGACACGTTTATCATATCAACGTAATATGTGATAATATGTCAGTACTGTTTTCACCAGCTTGTTGCTTCTGACTGTAAGTGGTCATGATACATATCCATTAGTACAGACTAAGGTATCAAAACTGCTACAACTCCATATGTAGAGTACTGTATTATATATAATGTTGAATTTCAGAATCAGAATTGGAACCAGGATCAGTTTTTATTGTCAAGTATGTTTTTACATACAAGGAATTTTGCTTTGGTTGAACTCTGCAAATTAGCTATCTCTAGCTGGTATTAATTGTAGTTAGGAAAATGAGTAACTTAAGTACAATCTGAATTGTAGTTAACTTAAGTGAATGCACTTTGCTTAACAATAGTGTGACCTAACAGAACACACTGTACATAATTCATATCTATAGTACAAAATGTTCTGTGTCTTCTTCTTCACTATCTACATGTATCTTCTGAACGTGGCTCACGATAATGTCTTATCTTTGTTTTATCAATCACGTTCAGGTTTCTTCAGACGGAGCATAACAAAGAATGCTGTGTACAAATGCAAGAGTGGTGGAAACTGCGAAATGGACATGTACATGCGAAGGAAATGCCAGGAGTGTCGGCTAAGGAAGTGCAAGGAGATGGGCATGCTGGCTGAATGTGAGTCATCACTTATTGTTAAGAAACAATAGTTCATCAATACAATGGAGAATGAAAGACATGTTTCTGCTTACCCTCGTGCATCAATTCAAATTGATTAGCACCGTCCAAATGGACACACCGCACTGTCTATTTAGTGGAGTCAAAAGAAGCTGTCAGAGGCTGAGCCCTCATTTTCGATTCTGACATGACTCACTGAATTTTACTGGGGCATTGAATGTCACATATCACAGAAAAGGAAGGTCCAGCTTTTGTTACTGTTACAGGAACAGAAGCCGTTAAACAGACACCTTAAGCTTCATTTTGGAAAAAAAAATGACACCCTCCAAGTGTTTGCTGCCATTGAAAGGGTATTTGCTATGAAGCATTGTTTTCCTGGCTATTTAGTAATGTAGTCTACAGTATTTTCATAAGCCAAGCGTACCTCAATATGAAGACAGAACCTATAAATGTGAACATGTACTTTTGGAGTCTTTGGAGGATTATTTGTCACTAGATCTATTAAGAGCTGTCAGTTGAAAAGAGCAGGAGGAGACTGGACTCCTGTTGCTCATAAATAGTGCAGGGAAGTTGTGATGAATATTGCAGGCTGGCAGGCGTTCATGAATCCAGCAGCTGCTGCAGGTGGAGCTCTACAAATTCGACTTTCTCGCGCACAGTGTGAAAAGACAGAATCCGATTCACTGGAGAGGTTGATTCCTGTCTTATTTTTTTGATTACTCATCTCTCCTCGCTGTCCTCTAATGTCTTATTTAAAAGAGAGAAATTATAAAGTCAAATAGAAATGTAAAGGACAAACAAGTGACAACAAGTTATTATCATAAAGGATGGTGAGTTTATAATAAAATAAACACATAATGAGATTATAAAACAGAAATTGAAACATTAGAATTAAATGACACTGACATGTATGGATTACATTACAATGGATATGTTATATGATGTTAAAATATTAATGGCATATAAATTACATGTAATTAGGATCAGCACTTCATTACTGATTCTGTGCAGTATTGCTTCTAATATTAAATGCAACTTTGATGTGGCCTCATGATAAATGCTAATGAACATTTACAAATGCTGCTGAATAAAGAGCTGTGAGGTATTTAACACACATAGTGAAGCCTTCATCACCGCTGGCAGGCCTGCTGACAGAGATCCAGTGTAAATCTAAAAGGCTGCGAAAGAACACCAAGGCCTCCCCGGGACAGTCGACCGGAGATGAGACAGAGGGAGCCGACAACACGGACAACAAACAGGTCACCTCAACCACCAAACTGTCAAAGGTAACCACAATCCCTGCTGTGAAGATTCACTTTTTCCACCTTAATTTTTTCTGTCATATAAACTGCGACAAACAAACATGTGACCATTTAATCAAGTGTTGTTTCTGTTTGTATCCAGGAAAAAGTTGAAATAACCAGAGAGCAGCAGGCGCTCATGAAAGTCATCGTAGAGGCTCACAACAGACATCAGATTCCTCAAGATGTGGCCAAGAAATTGGTATATTACCCTCAATATCACTTTACTTTTCTTTAAGCTATTTGGATTATTGACATTCAAAGACCCAATAGACGAAGACAGACAAAGATGCTACACTTAGGCCTGTGATGCCACCATAGCTACTGAACATATTGTACCACTGTTGCATCCTGTTGACTCTTGTTATTTGCAGCTGCAAGACCAGTACAGCGCAGAGGAAAACTTCCTCCTGTTGACGGAAATGGCAACAAGTCAAGTTCAAGTTCTGGTGGAGTTTACAAAAAATATTCCAGGTATTCTTTCCTAGTGTGCAAATCTTAACAGATATAGATGGAAGAAAGAGATAACTATACTCACACCATAATGTCAGTATAAATACAAATCCAAAACTCCAATTACTTCTGTGTTCTTTGCTGGCAGGCTTTCTCTCTCTGGATCGTGAGGATCAGATCGCTCTGCTGAAGGGTTCGGCTGTGGAAGCCATGTTTCTGCGCTCAGCTCAGGTTCTCAGCAAAAAGATGCCCAGCGGACACACAGAAGTTTTGGAGGAGAGGATACGCAAAAGTGGTGAGTCAACATGAAGTGATACCTGAAAATGTAAGGCACTGCCTGATTCAACATACTGGTACTCAAGCTTGAATAGCTCCACCAAAACTCGAGACAGTGCAACCACACTAAGGCTTGTGGTCATAGTAAAAACTGCATCACCCAAAATATTGCATTTAATTATAAAGTGTGGAACTAGAATATCTTTCCTCCTTATTCATGACCTTCAAGAGTCTTCGTTGCTCTACCAGCTGCAGCGGCCTGCACACACAGTATCATGACATTTGTAGCAGCCAAGCAGCCAGGTCTAGTCAGATCCCCCTTTAATAATTGATCAGCCTGATCTGTGTGATGCAGCGGGGACATGTGTGCTGACCTGTTGATCTCTGGCTGGGTGTACGTTACACATGCACACATATGTAGAGTTACTTTTGTGTCTGCATTATGCAATCAAACAAAAAGGATTGAGAGCAAAACTTTCCACATTCCGATAAAAAAAATCAACACTGCAATCAAAAAAATGTTTTATTGCAAGTAAGATACATTTGTAAAGACAAGGTAAATTATTTTCTGATTGCAGTGTCGGCAGTTTTCTTCTCAAGCCTATTTTTTGATTGCAAAACCTCTTGTGTTTGATTGCATAATGCAGACACGCACACCCTTACTGGCTGGTTTTTCCTCTGTTTAAACATGTGTGTAGGCATGCTGACAGCTAATGTAGAGCATTCAAAGCAAACCCAGCTCTTTAGGGGCATTGAACTTGATTTATTAAAGCACATTTAAGTCATTTTTGCCATAGAATGATTTTCCTCACATATACTGTTTTTGCAGCCTCTCTATTTAGACATAGTATATCTCATATCAAATAGCTGCTTGCTGCTTTAAAAAATCATTTATATGTATGCAAGGTGTCATTATGTCAACCAGGCTGGACATTTAGACAGTGATGGCAGGAGTGTGTGTGAGTCTCTGGGTCCCTCAGCGCAGCTCTGGTGTGAATGGTCGGGATAGAGATATTCACACTAAAGGCCAGTCTGCGAGAATAAGGGAGCAAAGCTGTCTGAGGAGACCATTGTTCCTTATCACAACATCAAGAGTGCTATTGTCCACTTCTCTCCCTCTGAGCCTCACTGGCATTTCTGAATGCTTGATGACGCGTCCGAGCCCTCTGCTAGTTTTGAAGAGTGTTAAAAGTAGGAACTGTTGCCAACGTGCGAGAGCAAACTGAACGCAAACATTTGAAATTGCATAGACCATTTGTACTAATCATCCATTTTATCATTGAATTATTACCTAAAAAAAAAACACAGACGTTTATATATGGACAATACACTATATTTTAATTTGTACAAATGTGTGACCAGGAAATATATGATTAAAGTGTGCAAACATAATGCAATCAAAGTGCCTCAGTTGCAATCTTCTTGTGGAATAATTTACTTTATAACACCGATCCAAGCCCTCATTTTATAGTTATGACTCCTTGTTATAGTCATGGACCTGATTTTACAGTTAAAATCACTTTCCTCTCTTCAAACTTGGTAAATCACACTCTGGTTTATGAATATTCTCTATAGTGTATTTATAAATATAGTCAATGATATTTTAGTGTTTGTTCACTCCTTCTGCATGTTTTCGCTCTCTTCTTTACCATCTTCCTCTTACATTTCTTCCACCTCCTCCCTCCGCTTCTTTTCCTCTTCATCCTTAACACTGACCTCAGTACAATACAGCACAGCACACCTTTGACCCACAGTTAGTGTTTGAACTGTTAAGCAATCAGCGTGGCCGAATGGAAATTTTTGTATTATTTATTTTGCGCGACAGCCCTTTGAATCTGAACACATGAGATTTTAACATTAATGTGTCAAATGTACAAAACTGTAAAACATTTTGCACAAGGTGTTGCTACAGTCTGTTTTTCATTGCTCACAGTAACCAATTAATGTGAGATGATATAAAACATAGATATAAAACATGAAAGGCAAATATAATGGGAGGGCTGAGTCTTTAAAAGAGTGTTTTCCTCCTACTTATATATATTCCATTACTGATTTCAGTTTTATAGGCAAGGAAAAGTGGATGGCAGTTTGAATCAAGTGACCTGTGCTGTTGCAGTTCTGTTTGGTGTTTGGCAAAAAAAAATAACACCAGACCTGAGCATATTGTCTACATTGTGGATGATCATATACAGTAGGTGGACAATAATGCAGATTAGGATTGACGATTAAATGCTCTGGCTCAAAGTACAAACTCTTCTGTCTGACAGATCACCTCTTATTTTGAAAGGTGATCATTTGAGAAAGTCAGTGTTGACTTCAGAGGGATTTCCAGTGAATATACATAATGGATTCATCTGGGAGAGAGCAGTGGATTAAAACTATAATATTTAACCTCAACCAGATTTTCCTGCCTTTGTTGCTGTTGTGTGTGTTTCGACGACTTATCCTTGATCTAGATGAGAACATTGTTAATGTATTACTGTATATGTGCTGAAACTACTGTGAGTAATTACAACACGGCTTCAAGGATAGCTCATTATGTTGTTCATCTTATCACTGATCCAAGGTCTGTATTCACTTTATCATTTAAGGGAATCTTGCTTGTGCCCATTCGCCATAAACATTTTTGAAAACTGTGTTTGTCTGTAGGTATATCAGAGGAATTCATCACACCCATGTTCAACTTTTACAAGAGCATCGGTGAGCTCCACATGGTGCAGGAGGAACAGGCTCTCCTCACCACCATAACCATCCTGACGCCAGGTGAGCAAACAGCTTTCAATCATCGAGAGGTGTTTTTTAAGATGGGGATATTCTAAAATGTCTTTTCACCCGTCCAGATCGGCCTTACGTGAAGGATCAGCAGGCCGTGGAGAGACTTCAGGAGACCATACTGGACTTGCTGAGGAAGCTGTGCGTCCTGCAGCACCCGCAGGAGCCGCAGTACTTTGCTCGTCTGCTGGGCCGTCTGACAGAGCTGAGAACGCTCAGCCACTACCACGCCGAGATGCTCACGTCCTGGAGAATGAACGACCACAAGTTTACCCCGCTGCTCTGTGAGATCTGGGACGTGCAGTGACACACCTGGAGGAGTGAAGAGTGGAATCAAGTGCAAGACAAACTCATGGTTCAACTGCAGTGCATATTTATATTGGATGATGAGACGATGTGGAATTAAATCCCTACACAAGCTGTTTGCCTCCTGTGTGGTCGACCTCGGGGGCATTAGTTGTGTACTGACTCTGAATGGTTTGTGTTATTGTTTGTGTTTAGACTTGTCTCATTGTTGAGACGTTTTGAAATAACTTCTTTTTCTTGTGTGCACCATGTAAAACATCTTGAAGTCCCAGCGTGATTAATCAGACGAGAGCAAACACTGGAAATCATTCAAAGCAGAGATGGTGCTCATAAGAAGTGTATTCTTAGATTACACTGAGTTTGATAATGGGTTCATGCATTTTTTTATTTGTTAAAGTCATAGTAGTTGCTAAATGCACTTGCTGTAAATACACAAGTTGTATGTTCTGTCTCAATAAATATCAAGATTAAGCTTGATAAAGGTTGATGTTGGAGCATTCTTTCCTGTTAGCACAGAAGAAACAACTAGTTCACATACAGATATAAGAGCTAGTAGTGATGATTAGTGTTCCTCTTTAATCCTTCTGAAACTTTATCTCAATAAAATAAGCTGAATCATGTTCAAATGACTTGAAGCAGCTGTTGATTTTGGCTATGAAAGATAACTTAATAACTGTAATATGGTAACAGTGAAAAAAAGTAAACTTTGTTTTAGTAACATTACCAATCACACACCAGGGTTATATGCAATCCTACAGAATCCAACTTTCAATCAATATTCCCTAATAATGTTATGTCTTCAATATAATAAATCAACAGCAACATAGCTTGGTAGCACATACATTATAAGCCAGTTGTTCTGCTGCCATCTGGTGATACAGAAGTATCTGCTGCTGAACAGTCAGACTACAGAACAGGCATGAAACTCCTCAATTCATCCTCAGCACTAAAAAATAGTTTTAATTTTAAGAATCTGACCCAGTGTCAGACATTAAGAATAAATATATAGACACAGTCACTCTTCTCACTGATGCTCATATAGAGGCATCAATAATAAAATCATAACAAATTAGAAGCTCCTCTTATATATGATTAAAGAATATTTAACATTGCTCTTGACCATTTACGGATGTGAATTGGTTTGATTTTGAATGTTTCCTTCATTTTCTCTTTCTTTCTTTCTTTCTATCCTAATTGCCACTGTTGCTTCTACTGTAGTTGATTGTGGTGGCTGTACAATCAATGGCACTGTAGCAGAAGCTTGAATAGTTGCAACACCACCACCTAGAGTAGCAGCAGAAGTAATAACAGACATTCACCACATTGAGAGAGCTGAGTAATGCAGATCACCAGTCACGACACGCATTCGTGCAGACTGTATTAACTAACAGTGAGTGTACCTTGGTCTCAATGCACTAGACCTCGAAGTGTATGAATGTATTTATTTATTCTTCAAATGCACATTAAACATCAAAACAGATAAGGATATATCCACAATATAAAGGTTCCATAACATGACTATATCCACTTACATGACCATGATGTTGGCCTATCTCTAAATCTCATTTTTACAGTAGGTACGTGTTAATAACCTATACATCATTTACATCATTATCCTTGCCATGCTGTAATCATTTTTACATGTAAAACATGTTTTTTAAAACTTACAAAGAATTTTAAAAGTAAGTGTATCTGTGAACCAAAAGCCAATTTTATTTCTTAACCAAGACAGATTTGTGATATCTTACAGCTAATTGCACTTTTAGAAATGGCCATGTTGCATGCTGGTTAGTATCCATAATTGTATCATAGCGCCACCTTGTGGAGTAATTTGGCAGAAATGTTATCCCTATTATTATTTACTGTAAAAAAAAACAAAAAAACAAAAAGCAAATAAACAAAGCAGGTAATATGCGTACACTATACTGTTCACAAATTATTTTTTCCTATCTTTTTAAAAAGGAACAAAGGGTTAAGACATTTAGAAGTGAGTTCTGTCCTGTGCGGTGGGAGGTGGGAGTGTTTCCACTTCAGGATAAACCAGGAAGCCAGAAAATGTGGTGTACCTCCCCTGGTTGCTGTAGACAGCATAACGCTCATCCTGCTGACTGTACAGCCACACGCTGTCACCCCGGCGGAGAGACAGCAGCAAGCTCTGGCTTTGCATCTCCCGCCTCTTCGACGTGTCCTCGTCAAACACCATGGCCTGCACCTCACCCTTCCCCGTCATCAGCTTCACAGAAACAGCCTTGCGAGGGTGTTTCCCCACAGTGAAAGCAAAGAAGTATGCACCTGGGTAGTGACACGTGAACAAGCCTGAGGTTTTGTTGAAATGCCCCCCGATGTTGACGTATTCCACATCAAAGGTCAGAGGTGGCTTGTCCTGCTGCCTGCTGCTCTGACCCATGAGCGTGGACGTCCGTGCCACAGAGAAGGCCGACCGCGGCTGCTCTGACGTCTGACCTCTGGCCCAGGGATCGGCCTGAGGGGGGCAGTTTGGGTAGGAGAGGCCTTGTGGGGACAGGTGGTTGGTGATGTAGCTGGTTGGGGGGACGTCGGGATAGACGAGATAACCGGAGAAGGTGATGTAAGGGCCAGCATTGCTGTACAGAGCATACTGGGGACTCTGCTGCAAGAGCAGCCACACTGTGTCCATCTCCTTCAAACCGATCATTATGCTTTGGCTTTGAACTTTCCTCCCTTTCTTGCGGTAGTCATCGTAAGCTATAGCCTGCACCTCCTCTCCATTCTTCACCAGGATCACAGAGAGCATTTTCTTTGGAAACTTCCCCACAGAGAAGGAGAAATAATAAGCCCCGGGGATGCGGCAGCGGAAGTGGCCGGTGTCTGGATTGAAGTCCCCTCCGATGTTGACCATGAGCCGGTTGAAAGTCACTGCCTTCTGTTTGCCTCCCACCACATTGTTGGTTCGTGTGGCCGAGAAAGCAGAGCGGAGACCTGTAGTCACTGGAGGGGCATGAAGGGGAGAAGCTGGTCCAGAGCAGGCCAGCACGATGAGTACACATGCCAGGTAGCAATGTGTGCTCCACTGAGCTGAAAAAGAAAGCACAGGAAATTATATTTACAGATGACTTAATTCCTTAAAAGTATTAGCAGGAGAGATATTTGATATTTGTACAAAGAAATTCAAAGAAAAATCACTGTTTAGCTGAACTGCTCAACGTATTATGATGTGATGAGAGGTTACAACTCGGCTTTGCTTCATTTTAACTGTCAATATCAAATAATCGGTCTTGTGTATCAGACTAAGCTTAACCCATAATGCCTCTATATAAAATATCCCAAATTGATAAGGAAGTGTGGATAAGCCCTGTCGAGATAGATGCTGCCACTCAAATCAAGCACTCTAATGTGGCTGATATTGTCTGTTCTCTCTGTGCACTGAGAGAAGGGACTAGATTAGGTGCTGGTTCATCTGTTCCTGTGTGTGTTGAACAATGGAAATTTTTTGGAGGGTTGGTGAGGTGAGGCAGGGCAGAATGCTAAAAGACACCAACTGCAGTGTAAATAAAAGATTACTTTCTTCAAGTGTGGATAAATTGCAGGAAATCAGGTATTGATATTATGATAATGTTTTCATGGAAATATTTGCTTTTGGAATATTTTGCTAAATATATTGCTAAAAGTCCTGGCATTTTACCCTTAAATACATTAAAGTCATTATCTGTCTTAAACTAAATATCTAAGTCATAAAAATACTATGACGTTTGCAGAAATGTGCAGAAATAAACCCAATTTAAAACCCTCCAACGTCAGAGTGGTCTGAAGAGCTTCCCTTGCTAAATGAGCGGAAGCCTTGCACCTGTAAGGCAACAAACTTAAACAGTAATTATAGGCCAGATTTTGCACCTGGATGTTTGCCCTGTTGCCTGTAATATACATATTTTACAAAACACTAATGATAGCTATTTAACCCTAAACTGTGGAGGAAAAGCCAAGGTCAGTGTCACATTTTTTTAAAAGAACTTTTTAACATTTATCTATAATATGACACCGTTTGCTCTTTTTAGTAGAATTTAGGTTTGTGTAACAAGAATTTAAAATAAAGTGTAAATACAAAGAACAAGATCAGAGAATCACCTATAATTGTAAGAAAATTCAATAATCTCAGTAGGGTCTGGAGACAGATAAAAGTTGCTATACCAGACAAATCTGAAAAGATCCTACACTCTTTATCTTTTGCTCAGAAGAGTAATGTCAAACCCACCTGTTGGACTACGTTGGGACAAAAACTGCATGCTGGGTGTCTTCTTCTTAGTCAGCTTTTTGAATAAAGTTCCTCTCAGATTGCTGCAGTGCTAATGCCCATGTCTGACATGGCCTGACCCCTAAAGGGACAATGCTTTTGTCCATCCAGACATGTTAGGAGGAGGAGCTCCAAACCCCCTCCAATCTATAACTGCCATCCAGCCTGCAGTGTAGAAAAAGTGAAAATGCAGCTGTAACAAACAGCCTTATTGGGCCCTGGAACTGTTAAGTCTAATTCATGCTGTGTTTTGTCTGGAACAGGTGGAGTAACTGTGGGACACAAAGTTTGGCTCGTCAACATCAGAGACATATTTGCTTCCACGTCAAGCAGCCAATTTAGATAAACAGAACAAATCGAAAATGAATGACATTCCTTAATATAATAAAGTAATATAACAAATAAAGTGAGAACTCATCTATTGTAGGAAAATATCACAATGTAAAAATACTCCTTAAATATCCTGCTTTTAAAATGATACTATTAAGAAATTAATATAATAAAATAATATAAATAAGTAAAATAATCTTAAGATTCTTTATAATATATAAGACTCTCTTAGTTGACTTTTTTCAGTTGTTTATTTGTGTATATATTGTAGCCAGTCCTTCAATTGAGGCTGCAGTATTATCTTTATTTGTGTGATGTCTGTTCTCATTTGGTTCATACAAAGTCATTCAAAACTATGAAGGCTAACCAAGGAAGACGCATACATATTTTAAACTTGACCATGTCCATATATGTTATGAATATACAATTTTGCATTCGTGAAGAAGAACAAGATGCATGAAAATGTAAAATAAAAACAGGACATCTGTCAATATATTGTTATATATAGTTTTCCTCAAATCTGTAAACCTGTAAAATATTTTCTGTAAATGAATCTTACATAAATACATACATGTTCCATATCAGATCAAACATTTTTCACAGAAATAAATTCATAAATGTGCAAATATCACAAAATCCAGAGAATTCAAATATGTGATAATAAATTATTTAGAAATTGTTTTGCTGGGTGAATTTAATGTATAACCTTAACATATATTTCTCTGACTTTATGACACAATATTTCTCATTAAAATTTCAAATTAATTTCCAAATAAAACAGTCAAAGTGAATATTCAAATTTTAACATGAGGAGTTACAGGTCTATAGAGTATAATCTGCTGGTACATATTATTATCTTTTATACTGATGCATAAAGAGTGACGGATGATTCCAGCTTCGCTCCCTCAGCTTCATCTCCGGCCGCTGTCATGTGGCAGAGACCCCGGAAGACGTGTGTTTGCTGTGGATGCCAACGACAGAGAGGAGCCACTGAGAGCTTCAACCCCGCATTTTAGACAAGATGGCAGGACTGCCCCGCAGGATCATAAAGGTAATTATAACACACTTTAAACAGCAGTGTGTGTTGCTGCTCTGTCGGGGCTAAAACTTTACATGCACAGTCTGAACTCCCTGTGCTCTGCTGGCTAACAGTGCTAACGTTAGCATCCAGCTCGCTAACGTTAGTTTGATAAAGTAACTTCCGCTTCGCTCCTGTGCCGAAATACACCGAGGCACTGCGGGTTAAAAACACACCAGCGCTTTGTAAAAATGGCGGATAAACGTGCCGTGTGTCGGGGCTATCTTCTCTAAATGTACTTTCCAAGCATAATAGTATTCCTAAGTTGCTACTGATCATTTCAGTGAATGGATAGCTAACTGTGCTAACCCAGCTAGTTTGTTAGCTTTGTTTTTGAATGGTAAAAACAGATACCAAGCTAACGCTGCCTGTTAGCCGGATTCTCCCAGGATTATACTTATAATTTAAGCATACGTAAGCTTAAAATGGGATGTTTGCCTCTTGTAATGTTTTCTTTTCACCCTGGTTTACTCTTAAGTGAGTAACTAGCTAGCTATGAGTTACTGTATGTTAAACGTTAGCATCATAACTTAGTCATAAACGCCACCAAAGTAATATGGAGGAAACATTTGACAGTGACAGTGAATCATTTTGCATTATCAGCAGTGATGTTAACCATCTAGTCAAAGAAGTTTGCTCAGCTGGTTAAAGATGTTATTGACTGGTACTGATCCAGTACTATTCTCTGCACCTATTGCAAACCCATAATTTCAGAGGATGACATTGTGCATTACAAGTAATAACAGTTCCCTAACATGAGAGCCATGAAAATGTAATGTATAGTTTCAAGTAATGACAACAATAATTTTGGTCAAATAAGTTTTAAGAGGAGCTCTGCTTGAACTTGCACACTACTCATCTGTGTTTAATGCCATTTTTACAGTTAGTTTTTTGTTTTTAAGCAATTTTTGTTTTCAGTGTTTATTAATATCAATTATGTTGTTAATTATTTGGTCTATGAAATGTCAAAAACCTTGAGTTTCCAGAGATCATGATGATGTGTTGAAACTGCCTTCAGTGTCTGATTTCTAATTTTGGAAACAGAGAAGCTGGTCTTCTAATAGTGAACTTTATAAGTGACTAATTTTTATCCAGCCAACTCTTAAGTTGATTCTTTATTTCGATACCATATTTTCACCCCTGCTTAACTTTGATGGTAGTAGACAAACCTTACCTTAACTTACTAATCTTCTTTTTCTTTATGATAGCTTTACAGTGCCCTGACATTATGCAAATAACAGTTATTCATTCTGTATATTTGTGTATATTAACCTAGCTATACTGGAATTAGAGGTTATGATTTGTAAAGGACTAGTGCATTTGTGCAATCATTATAGAGTTGTGAATGGTGCCTAAGAACTATCTGACACAGTTGCACAGGTGGGCGAGTAACTAGACTGCAGACTGGTGTTGGTGGGAAAAGGTGGCAGGGCTGGGAACAGTACTTAGCGGACCGAGCCCTTGAGCCCTCAGAGCGTGTGACTGGGACTGGGAGCCCCTCTCCGTCTGTGTTTTCACTGCATGGTTTTGTCTGTGGGTTATCTCAAACATTTCAGGAATCTCACTCTCGGTTGCATTCAGGAAAAGAACATCCAAAACAAGAGTGCTGCGTGTTGGATTTCATAGATATGGTTCTGCTGTTAGTTATTTATTGCTCTGTTGTAGTCGAGCATGATGTGTTTATTATACAAGGCTGCTTTTCAAGCAGGCGCCACAGGATACTTGGCTCTTAGATTAGGAAATATTGAAAGGGCCTCATATATAGATAAACTACTGTATAATCTGCACGTCTGTTCAGAGAATGCAGAGTGTACAGTGAAAAATTAAAAACCCTGCAGTTTTTTTAATGTATTGATCATAGCAGTGAGCTGGAATGTAGTTTCCTTGTTAAAGAAATCTCTTAGGTATGTTACTCATGCTGTCTTATGCATACCACAAGAGCTATCAGATACCTGCCCCTCTTTCACAGTAAAGCTGTGTGTTTCTGTGGCTGTCACTATGATTTGGAAGCATTTGGAAGAAGCCTTGCTGCAGTGGCTGATGGGAATGGCAATAATGGTCTCCTATGGTGAGGTGGCTGAGTCAGTGTCCCCTCTAAAAGACAGTTACTTTTAGAGGGGACACTGACTCATACTGTACAGTCTTTAGTCTTCAGTCTGTTGCAGTCAGAGCCACCCTCTCCTCTGTGATCAAGGATAAAAGCCAAACAGACCGCGGCCCATTTCCTGCGTATCCTTCAATACAATATACAATAATTAACAAATTTTACCCATGTCAAACGAAAATTGATAAGGATGTTTCATCCAACAAGCAGATATTTTTAAATTCAGTTCAACACTGGGATGTGTAGTTTCCACCAGTGCCATTAACTGTAATGCTTGCTCTGGATGTAGATATCTATAAATCACAGCTTTATTTATAGCTGTCACAATTAAGGCTTACACTGTTTCTATGTGTCTGCATTCACTTAAGGAGATGAGCATAAAATACTTCCACCCAGATGCAGTGCATAAACCATGTAAATACTTATCTTGGTATTTTACTTTAAAATGTCTCTGTTTTTGTTTTGTTTTGTTGTCACAGTTACCTAAAGTGAAAAAAACTGCTTTTGTGAATATCAAAATATGTCTGCTCAGTCCTCAAAAGTTGTTGGACAAGCACAGAAAGTTAGAAACTGGTTTTATCCAGACAATGGCTAGCATTTGTCCCATAAAAACATACCTTAATGCTTTATGATTTCCAAAAGAAACAGCTGTGGTGAACAAGCAGACAGGAATGCAGGTTGGTTGCTCCGGCCCCCCTGTCACTCATTGGTTGACTTGTGTGGTATGGTAGATACTCATGCCTTTTTCACAACATACATGCATACTTAATTTCTTTGTGTCTTTTTCTATACCAGGAAACTCAGCGTTTGCTTGCAGAGCCGGTCCCAGGCATCAAGGCAGAACCAGATGAAGGCAATGCCCGCTACTTTCATGTGGTCATTGCTGGACCTCAGGACTCACCTTTTGAGGGGGGCACATTTAAACTTGAACTTTTTTTACCAGAGGAATATCCCATGGCAGCTCCTAAAGTACGCTTCATGACCAAAATATATCATCCTAATGTAGACAAGCTGGGAAGAATATGTCTAGACATTTTGAAAGGTGAGTCAGTTCTCTGTAGTGTCACAGTTATGCTTGGCCACCTACAGTATGTGTGGTATGCATTGTGACTTGTTTTTATTTGACTGAAAATTTGTTTTACATTAGCTTCAACAACCACTTTGCATCTTCTCTGTCTTTGGTCTATTCAGTCGCGCTTGTTACTGTAGGAAAGCCTGTTTGCATTATGTCCTATGATGTTTGACCTGTGAATGAAGTGAGGGATTTTCCAATTTCGTCTTGCTCAAAAGATCAAGGGCCTCTTCTGTTACATTTGTGACCCCTCGACCCCTCACTGGGGCTTTGTGCCATTATGACTGCATATCACCACTGTCTCTTCACTGCCCCTGCAGTTTAAAATAGAAACACTATTACTGCTCTTTTCCCTTGGTCTTTTTTTCTCTTTTCAATGTCCTACTCTGTTGTCCATCTGTTTTTCTTGTCTTAATAATTTCTCTTTCTCTTTTTTTGGTGATTTTTTCAGATAAATGGTCGCCAGCTCTGCAGATTCGTACAGTGCTGCTCTCAATCCAGGCGTTACTAAGTGCACCCAACCCTGATGATCCTCTAGCAAATGATGTTGCGGAGAAGTGGAAGTCCAGTGAAGCTGAAGCCATAGAAACAGGTGAGAGCAATGACCTGGCTGAGTTCAACTGAAGGTTTATTACACTTTCCTCCCAGCTCTTTCCTAGCATGTTCCCTTTCCTCTCTATTGTTTGGTTTAAAGGAACATCTGGCCTAAATACACACACATGTATGAAAAATAAAATATTATATACAATTTGTTTTGCATTGTAAGGCAGATTTTTGTCTTTGGTATCACATTTTTCAACTACCTTGACTAGAATTATGTATACCATATCCTTATTGTATACTGTATGTCTCAAATGCTGGAATGTGATAACACTGAAATAGACCAACATTGTGTAATGAACACTCGAGCTATGACCAGTCTTTTTAAAGACTTTTGACTTATGTTGATTTTCTTCTTCTTTTTTTCTTCTTTTAACTTTCCAGCCAAGTCATGGACGAGGCTTTATGCTGGAAACAAAAATGAAGTGTAGAGCAGCCTCACGAGTGGAGATCCAAGTGGAAGTGAAGTGTGAACACAACTCCTCATGTTCTGCCAAGACCTCTTCCAACTTCATTTGTATTTAAAGGACACCGTCTTAGTTATGTACGTATATACATATATATTATGAAATAAACATAAATATATTGTAAAGGAAAAAAAACAAATGCTGGCAATTGGTGATTTAAATGCACACTAGTAAAGAAATGACTCGTTGTTGTCCTAACTCACTACTGTTCAAATGCATGGGCGGAGGTTTTAGATCTACTCAACTGGCTTTCTTTGTCCATTGATTTTGAGAGGCTTCGCCAGCTGTTACTTACAAGCACGTTCAGAGGAGAAGAGGGGGTCCTACGTCCCACATTTTTGGTGGAGTTGTGGTTTTGGGGGTTCTGGAGCAGTGGAGCGGGTGGGGAGGAGACACTAGACTCTGGCTAGATGTGGTCAATATTGTATACTATTTCTTTAAACTTTGTTTTCTCGTGTCGCTGTTTGTTTATTAAAAGCAGCTAACTACTACTAGCTCACTGTATGTAGACACTCACCTGGAGGCGGACCAGAGCTTTGTCCTGTGTAGATGGCCCGGCAAGATGCATAAACAATCGTGGCCCTGCTTCGTCTTTAAGTCACATCTGGCTGCATGAAATACAAAATAATATGACTGAAAACCAAACTGAGCCTTCCACTGTCACATTAACTTTTTCAACCTCTCTCAGTGTAACCTGTAGACTTGTGGATAGTGTGGGAGAGTGTGGATGGTAGGGTGGACATTGTGGACCTTTCCTTAGTTTTAGCACATGTTTTATTACCATATCCAGTCTTTTATATGTGAATCTTTCTCGCAATTGCCATACTAAACACCCTGCTTTTTCCCCCGATATGTCATCACAGTCTAATGTGACAAGACTCTGGTTTACTTCTTCCAATGGCATTTATTTCAAAAGGCAGTGGTTACATTTGAGCTGTCAGTTGTTTAATGTAGGGGGTGAGGTGGGGTGGGGGATCTGTATGAGAGGAGATGCTGTGTTGCTACAGGATCAGACTCCAAAAGATCAACGAAGGCTCAACTGTTGTGATTTGTCTTTGGCTGAAAAGTCTGTATTCAATTCACTGTTTGTAAATTCATTCTTTCTATTAATCTGGAGAGGAAATGTTTTCCTGCTCTCAGAATGCTATGGAACAGTCCACCTGCATACTTTTATGTTCTGTAAATAAAATCTGTTTATTAATAGCTGCGTGGGTGTCATTTTTGATGGGGCATGTGTGGCAAATACTGTTGTGATCACTGTGAGGTGTTCAAGGGCAGTGGCTAAAACATCCATCTCTTTCAGTTCAGTATACAGTGTACTATATATTAACAACATCTCTTAGACCCCTGCCATTTTGCTTATAAAATAGTAGAGCCACTGATGATGCTTTAGACGTGACACACATTCTAAAGCACCTTCAAAATCTACATTATGCTGCACTAATGTTTATGGACCTTAGCTAAGCATGTAATAGTAGACTCCCTCAGACCCTGTTAAACAAGCTCAAACAGATGGAGGTGTATCTCTATAAAATTCGGTGTCACCATGCAATTCTCATTGACTTCTCAGGAAGTCAATAGGTGAAAGTCAACTCTCTGATATACAGATTATAAGTACTGGAGCTCCTCCTCCCTCTTGTCACATCATATGCAAATGACTGTGAACAACAGTACACAGACAACAACACTATCATAACATGTTATTGTTCTACAGGACAGTCAATGCATCTATTATCTGTTATGGCATCACAACATGGTTTGGTGACCTGTCAGTTAAACTCATCACGAATCCAAGACCTGATCAGAAGAGCTGCCATCTTCCCTCCAGGAAATATTTGAAGAGACAGAAATTATCATAATTGATAAGAACTGTTTATTAATTTATTAACTTGTGAATTAGTGCAGGTTATGCAGCTTATTGTTTGAATTGTGAGTTCTCATTAACTTTGTACTGAACATTAATTTTCCTGCTTTACATTAAACAAGCTAAATGTAGCAGTAGTAAATGAAGTGTATCTCTACTGATTATGACCATTTAGCAGTTGTTTCCTCTCACCTTTCCATTAATAATAATCCATTATCTATTGGACTCTATTTCCTCAGTGTGTGAAGGTGGAGATGGTCCAGTCCAGTTGTGGGCTCTTGCCTGCTTTTTTATAAAGTATGTGAAACTGTCTCTTCCATGCACATCTAAACACATCTGTACACAGATGATACAAACCATGGGGAAATTAAAACTCTCCCCCAATGCACTGAAAGATACTCTTATTGACTTGGTCCCAGATGCAAATCAAACCAAATGAATGTTGGTGCCTAAATCCTTCACACAGTATAAGTCTGAGCAGTGTGTCCTCTCCTGGCAGCACATGGATCTGGTTCACTCAGATTAAGTTAACAGTTCAAAGGGGTCTTCAGAGTTGTGCCACTAGCCTGGAAAATTGAAGCCTGCATGCTCCCAGGCCCCTGATGTTAGTAATTATCTTTACAGAACATGATGTGGTTCTTGACTTTTAACAAACCTTTTAATCCTCATGTGAGTAACAGTGCAGCTTTGGATGTGGGTCAGGATCATTCAGAGGTTCATAATGAGCAAGAATTTTTAAAAAGCATTTTCTAGTTCTGGTTGCTGTCAGATGTCAGTGTCCATGTTCTGGTTTTGGAAACAGTCCACAATGAAGAACAACACATCCAACTGATCAGGCATTGTCATTTTTAAACACCTTAAAACATTTTCACCTCTGAACACATCCTGTGGGTTACAGACAGTCCACATCCACTAGATGGAAGTCTGGAGCTTTGAAACCCTTGTGCTCAGCAGCAGTTTATAGGCTTCACCACCCCACTGCAACAAGCATGTAGCTGTAAATAACCAGTGAGTTCAGACAAGCATTTTTTGTTCATATGCCCTTTAAACAGGCAGGGAACAGTATTATGCTTGGTTCAGTTGCTGTTGGATAATCATGACAATCCAAATGTCACTGAGGAACATTCTTTTTTCTCACATGTACCTAGATTGCCAAGATTTAGGGAAGCAAGTCATGTCATGCAAATTTGCTGTAAATGGGGAAGGGTAGAATTCATTCATTCGTTTATTTTTGTGTGTGAACATTGTTGACTCCCCAACTAGTCTCATTTTAAGAATAATTTTCTGAGGATAACATGCTGTTGAAAATATGGGATATGTGTTTGTAGATAGAAACCAATGATAAAAACATAGAAAACTAATTTCTGAAATAAAACAACCCCCTCATCACCCATCTCATGGCTTTTAATGACTTGCTTAGTATCTTATAAGAAAAGGCACTCACAATTGTCTTATTATTTATTAAATTGCTTTTGAAGATGATCAAACTTTTATTATAGATAGATAGATAGATAGATAGATAGATAGATAGATAGATAGATAGATAGATAGATAGATAGATAGATAGATAGATAGATGTACTTTATTTGTCACAAATTTGGAAATTCTTTCTATTATCAATCATCTAGTTAATTATGTCCTATTATGTATATATATTTTTTAGAAGATGACCATGAAACTCTCTGTTGATCCATGTCTGTTTTCTCATATTATTAATCTTATTTTTAAAGATCCCGATGAGGCTCTGTGTTGATCCCTGTCTGTCTTCCTGTCTGTCTGTCTGTCCGTCCACCGGGGGCTGACGGGCAGCTTGCTAAGCTGCTCTCAGATCAGCTGCTCACAGACCACAGATGTGAGCCGGTTTGTTGGAACCATGCGTGTTGACAGCTCCTCTAAAAACCCCATGGTAGCTGCAGTATACGAGCAGATGCAGTGTGACATTGCCCAGGAATGAATGGACCGAGTTGACACGTTGTTATTGTGGGGACTATCTGAAGGTTAAGTTTTTGGGGAGACGCACCGCTGCTGCTGCTGCTGCTGCTGCCACTGCTGCTGCTGCTGGTGTTGCCTTCACGGTCGCTCGGACAGCTGAGCACACTTTTCCTCGGCGTCTGGTTGAAGCCAGATTCTCGCTTTTTTAAATTTCCGGGCACTCGACGATTGTTGATATAAATGATGAAGTTTAAGCCCAACCAGACCAGGACGTACGACGGGGAAGGGTTCAAAAGACGAGCGGCGTGTTTGTGCTTTAAAAACGAAAGGGAGGACGAGGTAAGACTCCTGAAGTTGGTGACATTTTATTTTAGTCTCAGTTTCACTTCTGAAGTTTGTCTGACCATCATACCTGTTTATACTTGTCATACACACAACACAGGCTGGGCTTCACTTCATTATTATTATTATTATTATTATTATTATTATTATTATTATTATTATGTGATGTGATGCCTTCATGTGTTGTCGAGATGTGAATATGACTTGGCTGAAGGGACTCATATTTTACCTATTAAATAACAGCTGGCACCCTCTGTGACCAGCAGCCAGCAGGAGTCCATCATTTTCACTCCCTGTCCAAGAGCAAGTCCAGATATGTCATAATTCATAAGGCAAACAAGGCCTCCTCGTTTGATCCTGGCTGTGCAAACTGTGCTGGCTCAAGTATTATCACTGACAGTCCTGCACAAGCAAGAATTTATTTGATTACATATTTATATTCTCATAAAACTTTAGTGCCACCTCTTATATATAATGCACCTCAGCCTGTAAATACCACCTGTCATGATAAAATCTTGCATTGACATTCAGTAACTCAGGCTGTGTTTGCTTTCTAACCCACACTGGCATCAGCTCATGGGGTTATTGTGCAGCATAATATCCATATCTACACATTTTATTGTCATCACTAATCCTTTGCTGAGGCAACTCCTGTATCATGTTACTGCTCCACTTCTTACAATATCCAATGTGCAAGTGTATTTTTTGCTTACTATGAACTGTGATGTGATTGTTATGAAGAGCTTCAACATTTGTCTTGTTCATTCATATTTAGTCTGTATTTAATTGTTTATCTGTCAGGACTTGTCCCACGCTCAGTCAGTTTGCACACACCCACTCAAAAATGCTTACCTTGAAATGAAAGTAGGATTTTTACAGCTGAATGTGAAATGCTAATATCAAATGCATCATGCCATCTAACAGGGTAATGTGGTTAATGAGCCACTTCAGATGATTGTCGACACTGACATTACAAATTACTAGGTTTGAATATGTCTCTATAGACTCATTCTGCAGCTGACAAAATAAGCATGTAAACACTGCTGGCATTTTGTAGAACATATATTATTTTTCTTTGATGCTGCTGGAATTCAGGGGATTTTTATTTGGGCTAATAAGAGTTGAAGAAGTTGTACACAAGGGGCGGGGGCCTGTCCTAGATCACAACGTGTCTGCCCAGTGACGGCAGCCCATCTCAGGACCACATGTGATAGGGGGAGTGGGGTCGCAGGGGCCTGGTCGGGGGGCTGAGTGTTACACTGTGTGCTAAACACCAAGTGACCTATCAGCTGCAATTTATAGAAACAAGGTGCAGGCACTTGCTGTCCCCTGACAGATTTGCTTTCCTGCTTCTTGTGCTCCTACCCTCTCTCTCCTGTTAGTCTGTGACAGACAGCTGACATTTGCTAAAGTCCCTTTGATTATTCTTGATTGCATTGGATGATGTTGAAATGGTCTCATATCACATGCCATGCTGATCTTGTCTGTCAGTCCCACTGTCTTTGCTTTTGATTGCATGTGTCACACTTTATGTGGTAAACTATACGTCCAGTCTGCATGCCTGGTTTACAGTCACTTCCTCAACATGTCAGCTGGAGTCTGGGAGGACTGGAACAGGTCTGCAGGAAAATACTAGACAGGATGACTTCAGGATTGGTTGTACTCTGAAAAAAACAAAAAACACAATCTGTCCATCAGTACAAGGAAAAACAGCAACATTATAATTATGACATTCTTTGTAGTTTTTAAAAATTATCTTTTTTATTTGGCTCAGAATAATTCATTTTGACAACAGAATTATGTAAACAAGTACGACAGTACGTTAATATCATCACATTGTGTTTTTGCTATTTACAAGTCAGTAAATAATATTAAAGTATCTTCGTCCTATCTGTGACACAGTGGAAACTAAAGCTGAAAATTATGCTGGAAGTGTTTTGTGGAGAGTAACAGTAGCAATGTTGTTGCATATTATATTATATTTTATATATTGTGTATTTTGTTAAACTGTATATTGATCACTGTATACTTGGGCCACAGCGCAGGAAACAATAATAGGCTCACATAAACTGCCTTAAACTCTTGCCTTGTGGTGCCACATTCATCCAGCTCAGTATGATATGTGTTGACAGTAGTTCAGCTGGATTGTGATCAGGTGTTGATCACTGTAAAGCTGATGTGGATGCGCACGCTCAATGCTCTTCCTCACTCTGAACTCACACTGAGGTGTGCGGAGCCTGTTGGGGTCATTAACCTCCTCTGCTAAGCTCTTTTGTTTTCATACAGAAAGGCGACTGCTGATCCAGTGCTTTTTGACTGCCTACGTGTTTCACATGGCATTTGTGTGAAATTGCGCATGCATGTGTGTGTTGTGTGCATTTATATCAGTGAGACAGCCGCCAGTGTTCCTGTGGCTGTCGGGCTCCTGCACAGACAGTTTAGGGGGCAGATTTTCAAATGAGACTCACCCCTGCTCTCATCCTCTGCAGCTATCTGTCCAGTATCTTCATGTATGGCATCTGTGCATTGTTTTTGATGTAGGGCATCTGTGAACTGTCTTGGTGTGTATGTTCTGGTGCTTGTAGATCTGGGTGTGATACTGTATGTTAACTGGAGTTTGATTGTACCGCGTGTGCTGCTACATCAACTGTGTTTCAAATGTCTCCTACGGAACACAGTAAAGGCTTGATTATATTAATTTGCTGCCTCATTATCATTACTGCAGTGTCTATATTTCTAATTAGTTTAGATCACTTCATCGAGATCGTTATCAGTTTTACAGGGAGTCACAACAACACCTAAAATCTACTTTGTAAAAAGTACCATTTTTATTGGCACAATAATCTAGGTCAGCTGAAAGAAATTTATTATGTAAACTTCAGCTACATTATTCATTTAGATAACAAATCATTCTTTTGCAGTCTTTGGCATCTATCATTTCTGTTTCTAATATAATTGTTTATAAGTTTTATGTGGCTGCTTCACACTCAGTTCACTGAATGTGATAGAGCATGACAGGAAAATCATTTATACTGTACCTTCTAACTTGGCCTGTTATCCATCCCAAAATATTGACAGAGTTGCCTGTGTTAACCGTAAGTCTCTGTGTTAATAATATGCCCTCCCGAGAGTTTGAAAATGCAGGGACACAGACTCAGACAGAGAAAGAGTTTTGTCGCACCCACATGCATTTAAGCAATTACATCAATGATCCATGTAAACAGGTGAACAAGAGCTCCTTGTGAGCCAGTTCCCGATGAGGTTGATGACTGAATAAGCTCAGTTAACTGCGAGACTCTCACTGACTGAAATTCTGTCTGGAGTCCGGACATTTCTTGTGTTATTTTTTTTATCTTAAACTTGACCCGCTTAGAGCATGAGTTACTGCCATGGGTCACACAGCGTGAAGTTTCACTCATCACTGTAATTTCTGTGCAACTGAGACCAACCTTGACGGCAGTGAAGATGTTGTCATTAGTGCTCTTCACGATACTGCCATGCTTCCACTATCAGGTCTCAACAGGAATGCGGACGCGTCTTAACGTTGGGAAACCTCTGCTGGCACACTTGTGTTTGCCTGTAGTGTCTTAATGTGCAAGTGGCTGAGTTTTGCTGCTGTTTTTTAACTAATCCTTCTTGTCAAGAGAGGTTTTAATAGAGAATATAGTGGCTGCACTTGTCCAGTTTCAGACAGCATGAGCTTAATGTGGGTCAGTGTGATGCCAGATAAGGTTTAAGGTCAAGTGACTGCTACTCCAGAGGGGCGCTGTGCTCAAAAAAGACCAAACTACATGTATTTGAGGTCAGTTAAACATAGTGTGTAGCTTCAGTTTGATGATTTCAGATGAGACTGCTAATCTTTACTGTCATGATTTATAGCTCCTCAAGCTTTTAATGTCTTATTATCTGTCTTTTAAAACACTTTTGTTATGATGAAATGTGGCACTGAGTTTCATTTCCAACTGCATTCAACAAGGTTGTTTATTCCAACATTAATTTTTTTTTGCATTATATCATGTAGTCTACCTAAACACATGAGTTGATGATTTTATTTTTTCCCCCTGCTTATCTCATACAGGAAAGGTGAGTTAGGTTTTAGTGTGCAAATCTAAAGGTGGCTGTGTTTTTTTTTCTTTTCGCGTGTCTCAGTTAGTGCTTTTAAAGCACCAACATCTAACATCGAACAGCAGGTGACTTGTAAATCTTGTTCACCTATTTAAATTATGTGGCAAAGAGTGCATCACGCTCAGTGTCCCAATCCACACCACACTCATATTGCATTAGGCAAACGCAGTGAATGACTGGCATGACATGTGAGATGTTCGATACACATCCTGCTAAATGAATAGCAGTGCATTCAGCCGCCACCAGACACTTATAGTGATGAGGGCATCTGAACTTGGGCACGCCATTGGCTTGTTTTTGGCATCGTGAACTCAGCAGAGACCTGATGAGGGACTTTCTCCTTGGAAGGTGTTACTGGTGAGCAGCAGTCGTCATCCAGACCAGTGGATCGTGCCAGGTGGAGGAATGGAGCCTGAGGAGGAGCCATGTGGAGCCGCCGTCAGGGAGGTGTATGAAGAGGTGAGCTCATCCGCTGAATGAATGAAGGAAACAGTTACACATCATGGAAGTGTTCTCCTTCTACACTTTGTGGTTGGCACTACTTTAAAGCAGCCAGTAAAACCTATAGTTTCTTTTGCATGTTTAAATATGTATTGCATAGAATTAACATTACTGCTGACCATTTTCCAGACCATACTGTATGTGTTTACCTGATTTTCTTTGTCCCACGGAGACACTGTTTTTAGTTTGTACTAGTATAATATGAAAATCAACTCTCAGACACTTGGAACTTGCTTTATTTGTTTTAAAGGGGGGGGGGTCAAAGTTATAATACTTCTGCACGATAATGCAGGTAAAAGTAGGACTTCATTGTTGGCAAGCTCGACTGGCTGTGGGAATTTCCACCATGTGAAAGTCAGCTGATCAAAAGAGCTGATTTCACAGGCTATGTTGTCAGAAATTGAAAGTGGAAGATAAACAATAAGCAAACATGGATATTGTGAAAAGGACATTGCGAACTAGGTCACTGCATGCGTTCAAAAGGTCAATGGTGTGGAGGCCAGCTCTCCAAGGCTCAGATGGTGGAATTCAAACTGAAATTGACACTTAATCAGGAAAGTGTTTAAAACCCAGAATGAGGCCTGCATTGGCCGGGATAGAAATATTTGGCAATGATGCATAAATGGCCTGTTAATTGTTCTGTGGTTTAGTAAAGGGGGCTGCTGGTAGGTGTCCAAAGTGTTTGGCATGAAGTGAGCTGTGAGCTTCTGCCTTGGATAGTGGTGGTGCTGATAGCTTTGAAGTATGGCAGTGACATTTGGAAAGGGTTTCCAGTTACCCACATCCTGTGCCTCCCAGACCAGACATGCATCTGAATATGGATGAGCTGCAAACCAACCACAGCGGAAGGCTAACGTTTCAAAACGTCATGTTTAATACCCTGCTGATAAGTCCGGCTCATCGACCTTGTGGCTCCATGTGATGGTTTTAATTTGTGCAAGTGTGAAATTTGATTTTCCTATTAGGCTATTTTCAGATTGAATTGTTGTATCTTTTTTTGTATAACCTCTAAAGCAATCACAGATAATTGTTTGAGAAAAGTGGTGGAAAATATCACACAATATCAAAAATCTTTTGTGGTGTGCTTTCTCTTACTATAGACAAAAGCTGTGTCCCAGTTCTATACTAGCTGCTAATTTCTAAGCAGGGTTTGAGTATGTAATGTGTTCACACTGGAAGAGTGGCAAAATTATTGCATGCACAAAAGTCAAGAGACAGCATGAATGCTAAGAAAAACAATGTGTTGTCGATGTGCACTGTTTCACCACAATGTCGTGCACAAGGGAAATGAATTGCAGCTGCACAAAATTACAATAAATGGCAAATTGTGGTTAAACTGTTCCAGAAAGAAAGTTAAGTTCAAAGTAGGTTGATTTCTTGAATATGTACTGCAAAAACAATGTACTCTAAAGATAAATATAGTAGTACAACATACTGCATACAATCAGTGTGTAGTATGGCATACAACAATCGTCTCTGTCTGTTGTGGGCTTCTAGACCTTCTTGACTATGGTGAATCTGAAACAAAGTCTGAAACACAGCCCTGGAATGAGTGTGTGTCTCCCAGCCAGCAACAAGAAGATTTTTTGGTTTCACAAAAAGTTGATTACACATGCCATCAGTATCTGCTGACTTGGAGCAGGCTCCGCAAGCTGCCGAGCTTTCCTGACACACTCTAATATTAAGATAAGATAAGATAAACCTTTATTCATCTCATAGTGGGAAAATTCACAAAAGATCTGCGTTGGCCGGGAATCGAACCCGGGTCAACTGCTTGGAAGGCAGCTATGCTAACCACTATACCACCAACGCCTTGTGGCAATGTGGTTCCTAATCATTCTGCAACCTCATTTAGCTGTGGGTTAGAAACCACTGCTCATGTACGCATGTGACTTGACATTTCCACGGCTAAATTCAGTGGCCGCGTTCTTCTTAAAGTAAATCTGTCACAAACTGTGCACGAGCAGAAATGGATCTGGACTCGTGCGCTGAACTTGTGTTAAGTCCCTCTGTCTCGTCATCCTGTCACTCAGACTATGTTTAGGTCTACCTGGTCATCTCTGCTGTCTCCGCTGTCCCACAGGCACGTGACCACGCTGCGATGGTACCCAGCCACAGGGGTTTCTGTCCTAGATGAGACAAATGTCCGACTGAGAGCATGCACACACATCAGAACAGAGACGAGCTGTTCCTAATGTCACGCGCTCTCGCTGTGTTGCAGCTGTATGAAAATATCGCATACTGAGTGTTTTCATTTAGCTGTGTTAGGAGCGTCAGGAGGTCCCTATGAACCTCATTTAAAAAAATAGTACTGGGGGTGTACAACACTGTGTGGTCACTGAAATGTAAATGTATTGAATGACTCTTGATTTCATCATGTTTGTGCAGGCTGGTGTGAAGGGAAAGCTTGGCAGACTACTTGGGATTTTTGAGGTAAGCTTGCCAAACTGTCATGGAAAATTGTAATAAATTCTCGCTTGGTGTATAATACTTTATATAAAGCTGTTCAAAGTCCTGTATCAACTTAGCTGGTAATCCTGCTGTCGTGCATAGGATCCCATCTGTAAGCATGCCTCGGGTGTCTGCTACTTCTCAGGCCGAGCATTAAGTTGTTTTGTTCATGTTGTGTCTACAAAGAAATAGTGAACATTGTGTCTTTACTGTACATGAAGGTTTTGCATGTGTTGCCTTGACACAGTTTAATTCAGTGATATACTCTTTCGTCCTCATCTGAATCTTTACAGCACAATCAAGACAGAAAGCACAGGACGTACGTCTACACCCTCATAGTGACGGAGATGCTGGAGGACTGGGAGGACTCGGTCAACATCGGTAGGCCTCTGCATTTGAGTCTCACTTTGTCATCATGTTACTGATAGTTTTACATAAATTATGCTATAGATATTATGTTTACTCACACCCAAAAAAAAACCCAACAACTTTGCAACAAGTATATTTTGTTCCACTGGTTTATTTAAACTAAATGACTTCAAATGAGGTTGTCAAACTCAAAACACAACACTTTCATTTTCAGAACAAGACGATATTTGTTCATATTTTGAAGAGGTTTTGGTCCTGTTAGTCACATGAGACTAAAAACCTTTCTCTATTTAGTAAATAATTAGGACCTCGTGTTGTTGTGTTGGATGTATTTAAACTGCCTCGACAGCATGGCAAATTTTTACCTTGTGAGTCTGGGTGTGCATGTGTGTGTGTGTGTATGTGTCTTCATGGCCAAATGTGGACCTGGAGACACCTATGGTAGCGGGAACTACAAAAGTAGCTATTTTTGCCAGGTGTTTATGTGTCTGTCCGTCTGTGGATGGACTTTGTCAACACTATAGCACGACTGAGCAAAATGCACTCGAGAAACTTTACAGGTGTGTATTTGAGATCAAAATGAAGCTCAAAGATAGGTGTGGTCCGTTCACGGCTGCTCAAAGTAGAGGGGTAGGAAGTAGTTGTAGGACTTTATGCCCCTGTCCCACATACACACTCTAAGACATTAAGTAAAACTACAGGCCCTTAATATGGGATCACACCATGATCCATGTAATAATGTACTAATGGCTGCTGAGTACTTGTGGGTCAGAATGTCAACATGCTGATCGGCTTTGCAGCTGTGATCCTGTTGCAACATGGTCTCTAATTAATTGTAAAATATTCAAATACGTGTTTGCTACTTTCCAGTCTTCCTCTTTCTGGATCATTGCCACGACTCTTTGCATATTGTGGCCACCAAGTATCGACTGGTGGAATAGCATAAAACCGGTGACAGGATGTGAATTGTGCTGCCCAAATGCTCGTGCTCTTGCTGAGCCGGAAACAAACTGGAAAGATTGATGCATAAATCATATTACACAGACCATAATATACCTGAGCACATTTATAGTGGCATACAGAAGTTACCCTGACACAAGTTGAATTTTGTTCAAGGTCAGAAGGTTGAGTCAGGGTAAAGACCATAAAGGGGAACCATTGAGAAAGACTGCTGGAGCCTCCAGTCATCACTTTGTAAACTGAGAAACTGGGACACATACTTACAGATGAAGTCAAACCACCTGATCTGCAGTGTTTACAGTCCAAAAATGTAGCAACAGTTTATCTTACTGGCTTGTCCCATTTCACTGACAATGCTCTCTTAAACAGCTGTGATGATAAGTCAATTAATCGATTAGTCATTTGACATTAATCCAATTAATCCGCTACTATTTTGATCATTACTCTTTGAAGTCATGTTCTCTGATTCAAACTTTGAGGATTTTGTTCTCTGCTTTACTCTTTGCTTTTTTGATAGTAAACTGAACTTAAAGAATTTGAGCTGCTTGGTCAAACAAACATGATATTTGAAGAAGTCACCCTGGAATAATCTATTATAAAAATGATGCTAATATTCTTTTCTCCCACTGCTTTTGCCCCATCGCTGTTAAATATTAGTGTTACTGGATGTGGATTACAGCATAATTAGTTATGTGATCACTATTTGCTTTGAATACCTTTGGCATCTTAAATCTAATGCTTCCCTGGGGACCTCCAAATGTAAACTATTTCTAACTGGTCTGGAAAGAAAAGTGGTCGTGATAATTTACTCCCCTCACCCACAGAAATAGAGTCCAGCCTGTTCATAAGGGGGAGGAATGTTTGCTGTGCCCAGTTGTTTTCCAGTTATCATCACTCACCACAGCCCCCTCCTTACTCGTCCCCTCTTGCCCTGAGCTGCGACTGAGCGGAAAGAGCTCGGCACTACTGGTCTAATTTGCTCTCCCCCGTCTGCTGAAAGGCCGACGGTGGTGTACTTCAGGGTGTCAACATTAAGCCTCGCGCCACCCTCTTATAATCACAGCCGACGTCCTTTACCAGAATGCTGTTTGGAATTGAATGGGAGGAGAAGATGGGTTTGAAGTAAAGTATAAATAACTCCCAGCTGACGTTTTACTGGACAGATCGTTTTTGTGGAGGGTTATTTTTTAGGATGGTTTGATGACACGAGAGCTTCATAAACACTAACCGAAGTAGGCCAGGAATGTCTATTTCCACTCTGACTTTTGTGCTGTAGTTTATTCTTGAGCGTGTTATATAATATTGTGGTTTAGCAATTTAAGGTTATTTTGCCTGTTGAGCAATCTTACTCACCGCTCAGTCAGGCATACAGTAACACTTGTAAAGACCTCCAGGGAAGAATATCACAGACTGGCAGTTTCATTCTGGTTAGTTATTCATCAGTTTCATTAAAATTACCTCTGATTAAACTTTAAGAAGGAGGATGACAAAAAGGTCATGCTTGTACCAGTTGAGGCTGAAAAACCCTCCCTAAAAAACAAATCTAATTATGTGCTGAGCTGAATGAGGGATGAGTGGAAGTAACAGACAGAGATGGAAAAAGACCCCAAAAATGTGGGAGAAGCAAGATGAACTCAGGAGAAAATTCAGAAAATGATAGCGTCCAAACACACTTTAACAAAAAACCCCACCTCATTCATTTTAAAGCAGACCTCAGACAGGAATTCATCAACCACAAACTGGTGTCCAACAAGTCCACTCAAGACATACTATCTAGTGAGGCTGTGTAAATATGTCAAAGGAAACATGATATGTCCATCACAGATGCTTTATTTCTGATTTCTTGTCAAGCTTTAACACGAAAGCTAGTTAAGAAAACTGAAGTGAAAACAATGAATGATGACAGAGAGATTATTCCCATCCATGTATTTTCACTCATTAGTCAGTGTGTTCATCAGCTTACTTTAAAGAGTCAGTATGCTTAAAACAAAGTACTTGTTGGATGGTCGAACCCCTCCTTCCACACCTATCTGACATCAGAATAATGGAGGCTACATCTGACAATTTCTGTAACTTTCCAAAGCTGACAATCTGAAAGACTCCAGACCATGAAGCCTCAGCGTCCATCCCAACAACATGTTCAGTGTAATCCACCATTACAAAGCCACATATCTCTCTATTAATCCGTGTAAACCACATCTCACAACCTAACCTTGTCCTTTTTTTGAATTTTTTTCACAGGGAGGAAGAGGAAGTGGTTCAAAGTGGACGAAGCCATCCGTGTCTTGCAGAGCCACAAGCCTGTCCACGCAGAGTATCTACACCGGCTCACCTGTAACCCCACCTGCAGTCCTGTGTGCAGCCCGACCAATGGCAACGCTCCGAGCTCCCAGCTGACGGACAACAACGCACCTCACTATGTTGTTTGCTCCACGCAGAGCTCAGATCTAGTCAACAGATAGGACCATCGCCAGCAGCGAGCGGTTGGATGGACATATGATCTGGAAAAGACTTCTGCATCGATTGCATTACTAACGCAGCCTCTTAACTTGTACAGTACAGACTCCCGTGAGGTTGATTTGAATCCGATTTCGAGTGGGCTTGAAGAGTGCCAAAATGTTTTCCGAGTATTTAAGATTTTGTATTTTTTAACAACCATCACCAGCTAATAGAGCAAAGGTGTCCCTGCAAAGTGTCCTACTTTAGATGGATTTTCTCAGTGTGCTGCTTATGCAACGTAAAGGCCCCTTTTTAGTCCTACATGGCGAATATTTGACTAGCAGTGCACCAAGTGTTTGGGTGGTTTCCTGGAGGGAAAGAGGGAAGTGTTTGCTCTTAGAGGAAGTCCTACCCCCTCAGTGACTCAGTGCCAAATCATGTCCTTCTGCAAGCTTTTCTGAAGAGGAGCGGCTCCATGTGTGAATATTTTATGTGAATTGTTACAACGCTTTTCAGGAGTAAAACTATTTTCACCTTAACTACAGTTCAAGTCCTGTGAGGTATTTCAAATAAAATGGGCTGAGGGCAAAGTCTGCTTTGATGCAACAAGTGTGAACAACATTGCTGCTCCTATAATTACTACCTTAAAAGCACACACAGTATCATCTCTAATCACTAGTAACAGAGCAACACTGTCATAAAGATTAACTGAATATCTGCAAACCAGCCGCCACACTGAAAAGTCTTTCCTCAAATATTTGTACATATATTTAATGTTGTAATGTTGAACAAATTACAGTATAATGTTGTAATGGTGGCACAGTTAAATAAATACCAGCTTTTGTATAGTGCATCATCAAAATTTGCAAGTGTGCCAAAGAGGATTTTCAACACTACAAACACAGACTGGATTAGACAGGAAAGACTACGTATCTTCAGTAGAAATGATTAAAAATGCATTTGACAAAGTCCTGTTATGGACTCATGTCTCAGAGGATTTAAAGGAGAATTAAGATGTGTTTTAGTGTAAGTGCCTTCACAAACACAATACGAAGTTGTGTTTCTTTTCTCTACACTGTGCATGTGAAAGTACTGACTGGAAGCCTTACACACACTGTCAGAACCAGCTCTGCGTACGTCTCAGCTGTGGTCAGATTTGAACTACAGGACGATGAAGGAAACTTGTTACAATTTGAATGTAAATTATTTAGTATGTTTTGACTGAATTTATTTATTTATGTCTGACAGATACACCTTCCCATCATGAACATGAAGTATGAGAGTCAGTCAGAGAACAAATGATAAATTCAGTTCATTTACCATCCGTGGCTCTTGTACTGTAGGAGCATGTGAAGATCAATGGTTTACCCTTTTTTCTATTTGTGCATGTGTGACTGGAAGATTCTGCTGTTCACCATCATGTTGTATATAAAACCTCGAAATAAAACATGGATCATCTCCCTTGTAACATTGTTTTAATACGTGGTGCAGGAGCAGATGAAGATGACTTGTTATGATCCTGAATGTGTTCAGGGTGTGTGCGTGCGTGCGTGCGCGCGCGTGTGTGTCCACGACCCGCCCATCCGCCGCTGCAGCCTCAGCTCGGTCAGGTGTTCGTTGCACAGCAACGTAAACTTCACATTGAGAAAAGCAGGGGATTTGTTGTGGGGACAGACCCGGACGGGGCGATGCTCAGACGGATACTTCAGATGGTGAGTGTCTGCTGCTGCAAAGTCAACCGTGTCTCTTTTGTGTGGTTAAAACGAGCCGTTTTTCTTGGGAGACACAGGCCTAGCCTTGTCTGTTTTTATGGTGGGGACGCACGTTTTAGGACATAGCGTGTACCGGGTAGGCGGGGTTTTTGTTTTCAGCCGTCGATTGGAGCAATATCTCCACCCCGGTAGATCATAGTGCCCACATCAAGCGCTCCTTGCTAGCAATATATGCTAACTAACGGTTGATTAATGCTAGTGTTTGACAGGGATGTAGCGAGCTAGTACCTGTCTATGATGCACTAGCAAAACGTTTAGCTAACGTGTCCTCTTTGCCAGGGATAGTAGAAAGAGAAATAACTTTGCTAGCTAACGTGTTTGGTCACTGAATCGTTTTGTTTGCAAGGTTTCCGTTTCATGGCTAGCTAGCTGTGATGGTGATAGCGGCAGGTTAATTCATCGTCCACTCGTCACATGCTAACGCTGACGTTAGCCACAGATTGACTGATGGGAAGTCCTGTGTCAGCTGACTGGCCGCAACATGGGAGAAAATATGAGCTTTCATCAACTGGTCTTAATTTAATGTTAATGGTGACATGGGTTTTACCAGCTTGTCACTAAAGGTACAAGTGGGAGTAGCAGAGGTTAGCAGCTTAGCTAGCTTCTCTGTATGGACTACATTTACCACAGGGCATCGCTAGCTACATCATTGTGTACACTTCGGAGTTCCGGCCTTGTAATCAGGAAAATCCATCTTTAAACACTTTACTTTTAGGTCAGACTGGGACCTCCAAGAGAGCTTATTGCAAAGGTTTAAGAAGCCAAACGAAATAGCAATAATTCATTTTTAATTGAATAAACCTACAGCAGACCTGTGCTGCAGCTGGCTAATTATTAAAACCGTGTAGCTGATCAGAGACATGGTCACAGGCTTATAGGAAACAGTCTGATTTAAGAGCTCTTCAATACACATCTGTACTCCATGTAAAAGGTTTGGGAACCACTGGCTTGGAAAGTTTATGAGCATAGACATTCTCACTGCCAAGATAATGATTACAATGCTTTTTATCAATGTATCATGTCAGAGCCACTTAATCACCTTTGACCAAAATTGACTTTTGACATTACTGATGACAATTTTTCTTCGCATTTAAACTCTAGGCTTAATGGTGTAGCAGAAAGACAAAATGTTATCTATCTATATCAAGATAGTGTAATAAATCCCTAAAAAAATAGTAAACTTCACATTTATACATAAGACCTGTATTGAATTAAACCTAGTCAAGAATTTGCTTGTATTACTTTTTTGAAGTAGTGTTATCATGTTTTTATGTTTGTAGTTTGTGTGAGTTGGATCAAAGGTTGTTCCATGATGCAAATACTGAGCCTGCTTTCAAAGTGTGTTTGTCAGCCGTCCAATAGGCTCTGAGATAACTCGGTTCAAAGTGCTCAAAGTCCCCCTCCCAGCCCACATGAACACACACGCACACACAAAACCATGCAGTCACCTGGTTCATTCATGTAGACCATCACCAGTCCAAACAAACCCTTTTTGTGAATGGACCACTAGTGACACATGTACTTCATATCATTGTATAATTGTACTTCAGGCCTGTGCACTGAGCTGATCCGAAGTGACCTCCTTCAGTCTACCTCAGAGCTGTGTAGTTAATTTTTTTCATCAGTCTAGCACCTTCTCCCCTGCAATGATCTACTTTACAGGGTGTGTTATAATGTGGACGGTAACAGGGGAGAGATGTCAATCATAAAAAATGGAAAAAGGCATGGCACATCTATAAATGTCTACTGAGGTGACTGTCCTCAGATACAGGTAACTGTGAGAAGAACACATGAGGGAGGAAGTGAGGGAGATCAGAGGCCTGTGGACACACACATGGGAGACACTGCACATACTTTTGCCTGTCACAACTTTTTTTGTGGCTGTCTCATATAACATGTGGACTAATGTTTGCCAGAGGTCATGGGAGATTGAATCTAAGTGATAGAAAGTTCTATAGTCTCTTGGGATCTAAGTGGAACATTTGGTTTAAGCCAAACACCATCCCTACCGTAAAGCTTGTTGGTGGCAGCATCATGTGGTGGGGATGCTACTCTGCAGGAGGCAGGTAAAGACTTGTGAGAGAAAAATAAATGCAAAGAATGACAGAGGCGTCTTGCAGTTGCAAAACACTGTTAATGTTGTGGAGTGACCAAGTCTGGAACTCAATCCAATGGAGATTTTGTGGCTGGACTTAAAAACTGCTGTTCCCTCATAATTTCCATGAAACATGACAAAGCTGTAACAGTTTCACAAAGACAAATGACGAATGGAGTTGACCCGTGTCCAGATGTGTGGCGCTGACACAGACATAATCACATACACTGATGCCCTGGTCTCTGCCAAAGGTGCCAATGTATTCTTCTGTTGTTCAGTGTCTGTAATGCTTAACTGCAGTCATTGGGATTCAAAGTTATAAAAAATGTAGAATTGTGAAACCTGGAAAAAGTCAAAAGCAGATGATTATTTTTTGTGGACATTATTCAGCAGCTTGTGAAACTACATTGTTGTTACAGTGTTGTTTCATGATGCAGTGGTCTTATTTTAACATGCTTTCAAATGGAGAATACAACAGCATTGCAGGGTAGAACTACGCATTTATAAAAAATGTGTTTATGGCTAATAAGTCCTACCCACCAGCTGTTTTTGAGATGTGAGAGCCAGGACTGGTCTGGAAAACCCTTTTTTCCTGAAATGGCTTATTGTTCACTTGCTTGAGCCAAAATGCAAACATTGCAAACACTACAAGTAAAGAGTGCAGGCATCAGACTAACAGGTGTATATGTGTATATAAAACATTACAATGTCTCTGGAATATAATATGTTAATTTATTGTGTATAAATTGTGCATAATTATCTGTGTTCTGTGTACAGAGTGCTTTTATACATTTAGACTAATCAAGTCTCTGTTCTCCTCCTCAGACTCCTGGGAAGGGAGGCTCCCAGAATGCAGAGTCAGAGCAGCCCAGCACAGACCTTAACCATGACCAGACGTCTGAGGTAACATGGATGCTTAATTTACCTTAATTGATATCTTGCAGCTTTTTTTATACCCTGCAAACAGAGCTGCAGAACAGAAGCTGTCTGATCAGTTATTATCACATTGTTGATTCTGATGGTGTTTTTCTGCATTCAGGGCTTCATCTGTCCTCAATGCATGAAGTCTCACAACTCTGCAGAGGAGCTGTTCAAGCACTATGAGCTGTTCCATGATACTGGAGACCTGCCTGCTCATGTGGCCCCTACTCGGTGAGATATTCATGTTACATTAGTTAAGACAGAGAGTCTGACTACATAATGCACTTGACCGAATTTGAAAGGATTTTTGTGAACGCTGTGTTTCTGCCTTTTAGGGAAGACCTGACAATGCTGCGGCAAGAGGTTCAGGACCTGCATGCTTCTCTCAAGGTACAATCAGTTTTCTGAACTGATTTGTGTAAATGGTCAGTTTGTACACAAACTTGATTGTGTCTGTGTGTGTGTGTTTTCATCTGATTATTAGGAGGAACGATGGTTCTCTGGAGAGCTCAAGAAGGAGTTAGACAAATTCCAAGGACAACTGAAGCAAGTAATTCCTTCAAGATATTTAATATATTATTGTAAAATGTTGGAATATAAAACTGCCTAATAAGACATAATGGCAATGCTTACTCTTACTGTACTTGTTTCTGTCTTTCCCTTGATTCCACAGAACGACGGACCGATGGACTCAGAGGATTCAGGTAAGGGACATTCTATTTAAGAAACTGTGAAAAGATCCCAAACATCAATCACTAATATGTGATGCACTTTTCTCAGTCCTCGAAAGGAAGTTAAATGAAGCGGAGACCGAAAAGTTCAACATCAAGCAGATGAAAGACCTGTTTGAGCAGAAGGCTGCCCAGCTGGCCACAGAGATAGTAGGTTAGTGTGGAGCACTGAAACTGGGAGGCCTGTGTCTGTGGGTCTGCATCATTTACCAACACTGAAGTACTCTTTTACTACATCACTGTTAAGCTCAATCCATCCATTGTGTTTTAGCTTGCGTAATTTCTTGTTCATTCTTCAACATCTTGTCTCAAGACATTACTGAAAGCATTCTCCTCAAATCAGTGTGATAAGTGAGGCATATATGTGTTGTTTTGGTTTGTATATCATTTAATTGTTTTGTTCTTTAATGGATGAATCTGACAGACTTAAAGTCCCGCTATGATGAGGAGAAGAGCCTAAGGGAAGCTGCTGACCAGAGGCTGGCCAAACTGACCGAACAGCTGCAGAATGAGAAGCAGGAGAATGAGAGACTCCAAACAGAACTGGTACAACACACACTAAGTTTCCATTGGTATTTATTCTCTTCTCACTCAGCTTGAGTCCTGTTCTATAGACCTTTCTTTTATTATTATTTTACTTTGAAGATTGAAAGAATAACACTGGATTGACACTATAAAATCAAAAGTCTGTTGCCTTCACCATTTGCCACCCAGTCCTCATTGCTATAACACTGCCCCCTAGCTGCAGCGACCGGGAGTGGAGGATGTGGAGGTGCTGCAGAAGGAGCTTGTGCAGGTCCAGACCTTGATGGACAATATGACCCGTGAGAGGGAGGAGGAGTCTGAACGCCTCAAAAACCACTACGAGCAGCTGCAGGCTAATTACACTACCTCGGAGGTAAGGGGAGATGAAATACTAAATGCCATGAAGGTCGAATGTAGTTCTACTGATTCTCACTTTAACTTTTTTCCGACACGTTGCAACATTCTGATGTATCGTAGTTATGTCATGCCAGATGGCTTTGTGCCTAATTCTCTCTAATTAATGCCTGGTGAAGAATTCAGCCTTGTTTCCCGCGTTTTTGATCCAGGGCTCTGTCAAGCAGCACCAGGCCCTGGACCTCTCCTTCTGTGCATCTCTGCAAATGATCTCAAAAGATAGTTTTCAGAATTTTACACATTGAAGAACCAAATTCTGAATATTTTTGAAAACTGTCTGATTTTTGATTATGCAATAGCTCTCATGATAATAATTGGCAAGTGGCTTTGTGAGAGTCTGCAAGTGGTCTGAAACAGTAGTTGTAATTCATTGAGGTTTAAGTATCACAGTAAGAACATGAGAGGTTTTGTGGTCAGCAGCTAATCTTTAGGTCGGCCAGAGAAATGTCAACGTTGCATCCAAAATAAAGGCAACAGTTAACAGGACGTTCAGGTTCATGCTGCCCCTGGCAACTGTACGTAACAAAAAGCAAACCAAACCCTTTTTTGTGTGGAATATTCTGCTTAATCCTGCCACAGCAATTTCACAGTCAAGGGTGGTAAATTGTCATAAATCGGATTATTAATTCTCTAGTTCCAGCGCCACCTTGGTCTGTGTTGCAGATTGGCCTTTTGCTGTTGTAATGTGACTTACCGTTTGTCTGTCTCTCTTTCCCTCCCCTTCTTCTTCTTCTGCTCCTCATATACTATATCCCTCTCCAATACTCACTCTTTCTTCAAGATTCGTAAACTGGAGGTAAAACATGTTGTTTCAAGTTGGCCCCAAATTTGGTTTCATCCTTTTAATTTTCTCTAAGTTTGAAAAGTTCTTCAGAAAGTCATTGTTTTTTTTCAACAGTGTGTTAGCTCTTCATGTTTTTGTTGGGTTTTTGTGCGACTGATGCTTGGTCGTTACTAATCCATGTTGGGTTTGTTTTCTTCTTTTATGTCAGTCCTTTACAGTGGTGCTTCAGTTCTTTGAATGTACACTAAATGCTTACAAAAAGTGTGTAAAGCCTGTCTCTACTATCTGTTGTATTGCAGAATACCATATCCCAACTAAAAGCAGAGCTGGAGAAGGGTCCACAGGAGGCTGCTGTCTATACACAACAGATCCACCAGCTGCAGAGCGATCTGAATAATTTGCAGCAGCAAAGCCAGGTGACACACACACACACACACCAATGTCACACCACCAGAGTGACACAACCACTACAATTATTGTGGGCATGTGACAGTTTTGACATTCTGAGAAGATTACTGCTGGCACAAACATGTCTGCTATGGCGTCTACGACACATTACATGACATTGTGTAAGATTTGCTTTTACTTCAGTAATGTTAACAAGCCTTGCTAGCTGCCCCTCAAGTACAGAGCATGCCATCTCATTTTCTGTAAACCTTCCTCTGTTGCTCACATCAAGTCCTGTCACAATGCCCTTCTGTCTGCAGCCTTCTTTGGCAACCCAGACATGTTGATAAAAATTTACACGCAGACCTATAATTAAACCAACAGGGGGGATCTCTGCCATGCCAGTTCTGTCACTTGAGTTGAAATACAATCACAGGTAACTGTACTGGTGCAATGGGAACTGGGGAATGGAGGCACAGGGTTCCTGCCAGAGATTAAATCCTCCCATGTTAGGCACGTCAATGCCTTTCCAGCCAAGTAGGTTTCCGGGTAAGAGGGGGATTACAGAGCTAGACTCCCAGTGTGATGCCCCCCCGCCTAATGCTTCTCCTCGCAATAGGATACCCTGAGACCTGATACAGATACTCATCTCATGAGGATAGAGACAAAAGTGATGGTGCAGACAATGAGACACAGAGGATCAAGACTAAGAACAGACAGGTGAACAACAAGAATGGTTTCATTGGTCTGTAACTCCAGAATTAGAGGGGAGAGACCAGGCAGGGAGCTGTGACAATTACACAAGAGAAGGATGGCAACAAGGCTATGAGAAGAAAGAGGGCTGAACAAAAGGGGAGGGGGAAAAGCCAGAATGTGTCTAGAGAGGGTTGTTAATGTTGGCCAGCTGCTGTGGCGGCCTGCAGAGGTTTATTGAACGTCTGTGAAGTCCAGGCGCCCTGTCACACTCCCTAGTTAGCAGCACGCTCCACTATTAACAACATTTTGTTCTTTAGCACCCTGTTGCCAAGTTCACTGCCAACTCCAGGGCTGTCCACATAGCACATTATTGCAAGTCCTTTGTCGTAAACCTTCCCCTGGAAATGCCATACCTCACTTTACTCTTGACAACTGACTGTTCTTTTCCATAGCATACATCACATGAGGCGTGGGTGCCTTGTTGCTTCTCCTATCACGCAAACTGTTTTAATTTAGAAAAGACAAATGGTTCATCTGACAGTGTGGCTTAATTTATGACCCCAACATTTTGTGATTGACCTCCCAAAAGCTGTCAGTCTATATTTTTTTCATAACCCTCCTCCCTAAAGAAAAGTCAGAAAACAATGATATTATTTGCTATTATTTAGTTTTTTACTTATTTGCTCCCTGGCTTTCAATCCTACATCTTTCACTCCCATGATTCCCAAACGTCTGAGCAATCAGTGCTCATCTGCCACATATTGTCCTCTCTTCTATCACAGAGTCTGTCTGATAAGTTTGCACGCAAGGAGAAAGAGTATCAGGAACTAGAGGAGCGTCTGGGAGCTGAGAAGTCTGCCAAGAAGGGAGTTGAGAGCAGCCTGAGGGAGAGAGAGCTGGAGGTTCAAGAGCTCCAGGTTCGGGCCACAGGAGCTGAGGCATCCTTGCAGAAGGTCCAGGCGGAGCTCGGACAGAGGGATGAGGACGTGGGAAAGTTGAAGAGTGAGATTGGGGAGCTGGAGCTGAAGCACGCAGAGCTGAAGGTTGAGAGGAAACAGTTGGAACAGCAAAGGGAAGAAAAAGAGAGCCACGGTGCTCAGCAGCAGACTGAGATCAGTCAGGTGAGTCACACTCAGACTACTGCAGGAAGGATGGCATACAGCACTGATATACAGATGATTGACAAAAGAAGATAACATTAAATGTATTCGTAAGGTACTGAGCCATCACAAACCTTCAGAGCAGCTTCAGTGTTCTGTGTGATAGATTCAATGGAACTCTATTGGAGGGATTAACACCACTCCTCCAAAAGAGATTCCTTTGTTGTCATCTTGGAAGATGGCACATTTACATTGCTGCAAAAGAACAAGTCTTTTGTGTTGTCCTCATCACGTCAAAAACTGTAGTGTTGTAGCCTCTCCAGCACACTTGGCAGCACTTACTGAGAACCACTGAAGAGTTGGCCTTTGTCTCCACTTCTGACCCTGCTTATACAAGCACAGTAGTGAGTGACACAAAGAACACAGAAATCTCTAATAATAAATGCACACGTGTCAGGCAGTAATGTGTTAAACAGCAATGCCAAGTCAAGAGATTCCAGACATCCACTTCTATCGTTCAAGTATCCACTGTATGTCCTGTTATTATTAACTTGGTCTTTTTGTGTTCTCCATCTTATTCCTCACCCATCTCTCTGCATTCTTTCCAGCTGCATGCCAAACTGCTGGAGGCGGAGAGGCAGCTGGGCGAGGTGCAAGGTCGTCTTAAAGAACAGAGGCAGCTGTCTGGGGAGAAACTAAAAGACCGCGAGCAGCAAGCAGCCGATCAGCAACTCAAACTGTCCCGTGCAGAAGAACAGGTAGACAACTTTATTGATCGCAACAGGGAAACTGAAAAGAACAGACAAAACATCTGTATGTAAATGAGTCTCTCAAGTCTTTCAAGTGTGCATTATAAGTTGTAATTTATCTTGTAAGATATTCAAGTGTAGTTAAGATTTTTTTAAAGGCTGAAACAGAAGCAGAGAGAATGAAAGATCTCCTAAAAACAAACAAATCCAGATACAAACCTAACAGAGTCATAAAACTGAAATTGAGTGATAGACAAAACAGATTAATACAAAAACGGTAAAATACATTAAGTGACTATGAAATTAAAAATGCATTTAGGTTCATTTTAATCTAAAATCAAATAGAGGAAAAGAAATAACAGTCCTTTTGTGTGTTGCTTCTTTAGGTGAAGGAGAGTGCCAGTAAGAATACAGACCTGCAGCACCAGCTGGAAAAAGCCAAGCAGCAGCACCAGGAGCTACAGGCACTGCAGCAAAACACTAACGGCAAACTCCGTGAGGCACAGGTACTGTTCACACAAAACCCTCTGGTAACAACATTGGAAAGTATAAAGCAGAGAGTAGGAAATTTCAGTAATTGGATTATTTTTTAAATCTCCTTGTGTAGAAGCACAATAATATTTTGGCATAACATTTTGTGCACTCATAAACACAAAAAGACTGATGCAGCATGTTTCTGTAAAAAATTGGTGATGCCCATGTCTTAATACATACCTCACGCTCAACATAAAACTCCAAACTGAAATTAATAAATATTTCTGCCAAAAATACCCAATGTAACCTTTCTGCAATGCTGGCTTGTCTTCATGTTGTAGAATGACTTGGAACAGGTTCTGCGTCAGATTGGAGATAAGGACCAGAAGATCCAGAATCTGGAGGCTCTGTTGCAGAAGAGTAAGGACATTGTAAGCCAGCTGGAAACCGAGAGAGAGGACTTATGTGCCAAGATCCAGGCCGGGGAGGGAGAGACGGCTGTGCTCAACCAGCTAAAAGAGAAAAACCATGCACTACAAGATCAGGTGGGTGCACACACACTTACTTTCAAAGGTCACTTTCACGTTGCAGTCACTTCCCTTTAATGCGCAATGTGATATGACTAAAAACACATGCCACCCTGACACAACTAAGAGATAAACTGTTAGGTAACGCGCAATAATGACCGGAATCTAATAGTTACTGTTGATTGTAACGTTATCTGTATATGTGGGTCTTAAAGGTGACACAGCTTACAGACAAACTGAAGAACCAATCGGAGAGCAACAAGCAGGCCCAGGATAACCTCCATGAGCAAGTCCAGGAGCAGAAGACCCTGCTGCGTTCGGCCCAGGACCGAGCCCACACCCTGGAGACCTCAGTTACCGAACTCACCGCTCAGCTCGCAGACAGCAAGGAGAAAGTAGCCCAGCTGGATGCTCAGGTAAGCCCTTGTGTAATGAATATTTAATACCATACAGTTGGGGCCTTGGTGTTGTTCCCCAGTATATATTCATAACATTTAAAAATCTGTCCTGGAAAGACTGAATCAAAAAAAGCCTGTTGTCCTACAGTTTTTATGTCTTCATAATAAGATAACAGTTTCTGTGGGTTGGTTTCTCCTCAGCTGAAGGCAAAGACAGAGATGTTACTATCTGCAGAGGCTGCAAAGGCTGCACAGAAGGCTAACCTGGAGAACAACCTGGAGACTGCTCAGCATGCACTGCAGGACAAGCAGCAGGTTAGCGCCTTCTTTGCGCCACTGATGTTGAATTTGGCTGAAAATCAGCACAGTGTCTTTCCTTTGAAAATTTCCATCACTCCCTTACTTTAATTTGTTGTTTTCTTCCTTTTCCCTCACCACTCTACTCACTTCTCATCCTGCCCTGCCTCCCACTGTCTTATATAGGAGTTGAATAAAGTTCAGAAGAAAGTGGAGGAGCAGGCCCAAAGGCTCAAGGAGAGACAAGAGCAGTGCACACAGGTGGAAACCAGTTTGAAGGAATGCAAAGAAAAGCTAATGGCCTCAGAACAGCGTATAGAGCAGCTGGAGGGGCTCAATAAGGTTTGTGTTGTGTCCTTATTGTGAGTACCTGGACTGTAAGAGGCTAATTTTAGACCTATTTTTTCCCTGTCTCTTGTGTCCTCAGTTTTTATATAAATAGTTCTGGTGGTTTAATTTAATCTGACAGAAATTGGAGTCACAGGTTGGGGAGTTGCAGGCCACACGTGACCAAGTGCAGCAGCAAGCACAGAAGCTGCAGAAGGAGGGGTCAGAGGTCAAACGGAAAGCTAAGGAGCTGCAGCACTCGCTGGAGGCTGAGAAAGCAGGGTGAGAGAATCTACTGGTGGACTAGCTTTATTAAATGTAATTCAAATTTGCACTTTGGGGTTGTATGTTATTTACCGTTTGCACCTGTGATGGCACATCTGCTAACATTTTGTTTTTTAATTTGTTACACCGCATTTTGAGGCATTAACCCCTAATACAACATAAATGTTTTTTTCCACTTTTAAGGGCTGCAACACTACAAGAGGAGTTAAAGAAAAAAGCAGCTGATTTGAGTGATGTTCAGAAGCAGCTGGAGCGCAGTGAGCAGGACAAAGCTGCTCTGAAGGTGAACCTGGACGAGGTGACTCAGGAGGGAAAAACTAAGCACGCAGAGCTGGACAGAATAGCTCAGACCCTGACAGCAGACTTACAGAAAGCCCAACAGGAGAAAGAGGCTCAGAGGAAGGAGCTTGCCACTACGCAGGAGAGCCTAGGAAAGGCTAATAAGGCACTGAAAGAGAGTCAGAGTCAACTGGATACAGAGAAGAAGAACCATATATCAGCCATGGGGGAGAAGGTAAGTTCAATAAGCTGCTGTCAAAAACAAAACTTGCTTAGATCACTTCATTGCTATTTTTCTGTTTTTCAATTTTGGGAAATTTGTCTTGCAACAAAGAGTAACAAAAAGCCACCTAATTACAACAGCAAGACACTGACAACATTAATCTGTCTTAATCCTTAGGAAAAGTCCAATGAAAAGGCCAGACAGGAGCTTCTTAAGAATAATGAGACCATCACCAAGGCAATGAAAGAGTCTAAAGAGCAGTTGGAGCAGATGAGAGAGGTAAGTTTCTGGAAAAGAGTGAAAGATCAAGCATTATTGTTTTGAATGTAACACCTAACAACATGTCGTGGTGTGTCCACAAATGTCAGGCAGAGAAAAAGTTGAAAGTGCAGCTGACCACAGTGGAGCAGCAGCACTCGAAGACTCAGGAGGTGCTGAAGGAAAAAGCGAGTGAGTTGGAGAAGCTGCAGGCACAACTGAAGACAGCTCAGGGGTCATTTGGGGAGGAGATGAAGAAACTCAAGAGCCAACTGACAGCGTTACAGGAAGTTAATGTGAAGAAGGCAAGTGATATTTTTAGACACAAATACAGACACGCATATTGTTATCAACTGTCATTCCACTAAACCACATACAGTAGCTGCACTTCCTATACTTTAAGAGGATTGATATTAACAGTATTTACCACAGGGATGTTGAAGTAAGTAGTAAAAGTATAACTAAGTGGCAATCTTATGTCTTGCATGTGCGTTTCTGAGTATGTGTATTCCACTCTTATCTCCAGGCAGAAGAGGAGAGTAAGCTGAGGGCACAGGTGTCAGGAGTCGGCCAGGAGCTGGCCTCTGAGAAGAGTCGCACGACAGATCTGCAGAAGGCCTTGGAGCGAAGCCAGGAAAGTGTCACTAAGCTTCAGTCCGACTTCTACGGCAAAGAGTCTGAGGTCTCTGCCCTGCGTCAGGACCTGAAGGTAGGTTTGTGCAGGAAGCGCCGGAGAAGTAAAAACAATGATGATACACGTAATTTATATTGCACTTTTCTTAACAGTGTCACAAAGGGAGAAATAAAACCAGCCAAGGCAGATAAATAGAGATAAAGGCCAAAGAACATGAGCAGGAAGTAAACACAATAAAATGAATAAGATCAATAAATAGAAATAAAACCAGTATAAATTAAAAAAATATACAGTATATTAAATTTTTCTAAAAGCTTCCCCAAAAAAAGTTTTAAGAAGAGATTTAAAAGAAGCTACAGACTTAGCAGGTCTGAGTGCGGTAGACAGAGAGTTCCATAGAGTCGGGGCTCTAACAGCAAAAGCCTGATCACCCTTTGTCACAAACCGAGACCTGAGAGCAACCAGCAGAGCTCCTTCCACAAATCTTAATGGTCCCTAGGACACATACCCAGGTCAGCAAATCACAAATGTATTTAGGAGCAAGCCTGTTTAAATCAACAATCAATAATAAATAGCAATCAATTCTCAATCTAACAGGGAGCCAGCAGAGGGGGATAAGCTTTTTGTCCCAGTTATGACTCAAGCAACAGTGTTTTGTACCAACTGGAGATGGTGGAGGGAGCCCTGGCTGATACTCGAGTAAAGTGCACTGCAATGATCAACCTGAACAGTGGTAGAGGTGGATGATGGCTTAATTTAAGGAGGATATGCTAAGTGTTGAACTCGAAGAGAAGCTGTGTTGCTGCATCACTTTTAACTAATTCTCAGATGTGGATTAAGGATAAGGAGAGCTGCTTACAATTCTGGACAAAGACTGATAAATTGCTTTTGCAAACAAAAAACACACATTCCTCTCTGAGCTGTAGTCTGCATAGTCCTATATATAGCTGTTTTCATTGATTTCTCTTTCGACCCTTCTCACTGACCCGCCTTACTTGTAACCTTTCTCTGACTGTAGGCGTCAGAGGAGAAGCTGAACCTTGCTCAGGAGGAGCTGGCTGCTAACAGAACCCATCAGACAGGTTTGGAGGCTCAGATCCATGAACTGAAGACAGGACGTGGCTCGTTGGAGCAGGAGCTGGCCAAACGGGACCAGAGGCTCCAACAGCAAGAACAAACCATGAGGGAAGTGCAGAAGCAGCAGGTCAGACGAACAGAGTGACACACACACACATATTAACACTTTCATGACTTCATGTGAACGAGTTCATGTATAGTAAATTGTTGCTTCCTCACCCAGGCTCAAGTAAAGGAGGAACTGGAGAAGGAGAAGAGTAAAGTGGAGGAGCTGAACAAAGCCAAGACTGTCCTGGAAAAGAACAGCACCAAACTGACATCTGAATTCAAAGCACTAACAGAGAAGAGTGAGAAGGTCTGTCACTTTTCATAAGAAGCGACAACTAAAGTCAAAGTAAATGTGCCTCAGATAAATAGTTAATCGTGTCAGAGTCTGGGCTAGTGTCTGCCATTTTATGTCCCACACTGGCTGACATGACCTGCTTCCCACACTGTGTCTTATGTAAACAGCTTAAATCAGGGATACTGCAGGTCATCAGGGCCACATTCTTATGACGAGGCGGGTTTGAGACGATAATTTGAAGTCAGCCTGGATTTTTCAGTCCTTCAAAGCTATCTTAAAATTGTTCTGAAGCTCTTGTCAAAGCAATAACCTCCTAAGCTCAAACCTGCTCAAGCCTTTCAAAAGCTTACCCCCATCGGTGGTCTCACTTTCACAAATGAGACTGCTTCTTTCACTAGAGGTGACTTTAACAGACAAATATTGAACTACGTGTTTGTTGCTTTTCAGGAGCTGGGTGAGTTGCGGGAAGCCAAACAGTTGTTGATCCAGCAGAAACTGGAACTGCAGGGTCAGCTGGAGGCAGCACAGGGTACCCTGGAGCAGGAGAAGAAAGAGCACCAGGCCACCAGGGACAGCAGGAGCCAGAGAGAGGAGCAGCTCCTCGCCCAAACCAAGGATGTCCAGGAGAAGTTGGTAGGCTCACCTGCCACATCCCACCAAATAACTGTAAATGAATGTTCACTCCCTCCTCTGACTCCTCTTAATACTTCCTCCCAAAGCTGGCAGAGAAGCGAGCCAGAGAAGAGCAGGTGAAGCGTGGGGAGGAGGCAGAAGCTAAGATGGGTGTGCAGGTGACGGCTCTGAATGAGAACGTGGCCACGCTGAAGAGAGAGTGGCAGGGCAGCCAGCGGAGGGTTGGTGAGCTGGAGAAGCAGACAGACGAGCTGAGAGGAGAGATCGCTGTGCTAGAGGCCACCGTCCAGAACAACCAGGATGAGAGACGAGCTCTTTTGGAAAGGTGCATTTGATATTGTTTCCCTTTAACAGCATGTCTCACTCTCACCACTCATTCATAAAAATACTTAAAAGCCCTTGAAGGGTTTTGCGTGTTCTTGGTCGGCCTTGAAGCTCACTGAACAGCTCTTGCTACTGTACTAAACACACTCCAGGAATGTAACAAGAGTTGTTAAGGAGAAGAATGACCTTAATCCCTCTTTGGTATCACTTGTGGCTTTATTCAGAGGTAGTTACCTGAGTCAGCTGCTTCAACGTGAAGTGAAAAGATAAGTTGTTATCTGCTGTTTTTCAGGGGCAGATTCAGATTACTATAATATTATATAGAAGGCAGCAAGATGTTTCCAATGTATTTAGCACATCCCTTTTTAACACAAGCACTTACCTACCCTAACCCCTTACCTTCACTAACTATCTGGTTGTGTGAAACTAATTTTGATTTATACATTGATTCAAATCTCCTGTGTTATAAGGCTGACTTGTCTGAATCAGTCGCTCTGAGCTGCTGAACATTGCTTTGGCCTTACTTTTCCCCCCCATCTCCCGTAAAACTTTAAATTCATTCATTTGCAGTCTCAATTTTTAAAGAACTTCATTTCCTTGTGCATTAGAAATGATAATTAAAATGATCATATGAAATTCATTATGTATTAGGCCTGTTATCAGCTGCTTCATGTGCCACCACAGAATACTGTCAAAAGAGAAGGAACATACAAGTTAGAATGACTGAGTAAGAAGGCGTCCATCAGGACAGATGTAGCATGACATAGATGACTGACCACATGAATGTTGTGAAGCACTATCAGACAGCGCTGCTACACTGAAAACAGTTGTTCATATCATAAAGGGAATAGCAGTGAATTAGCTGTTGCTCCTCTGGTTTTGGGAAATATTGTACAGTTAGCTGTCCGTGTTGCATAAGTCCAAATGCATTTATTTTAGTTTTAGTTCATTTTTGAACTCCTTTATCTCAATTTTTGATGCCACCCTTGATGGGTAACTTTTGAATGCATGCATTCACTTAGCACTGTCAATGGTGTGCTAGTGCTCCACGGAGGCTTAAACGAATGGTGAGGCGAAATGTGATTAGGCAGAATTTAAATCAAGGCAAATCATCCACCTGTCAACAAGAGAGCTCTGTAGTAAATAAAATTGACCCAGAAGACAAGTTGTAATTCCCTTTAACGCTGCACATTGAAAATATTAATTAACGAGCCTTCAGTCAGTTAGTGGTGGGAAAGTCTCCTGAGCCACTAATTAATGAACATGTACACACGGATCATCAGTGTCCTGGTTGTGCTTTAGGTGTGTAAAAGGTGAAGGTGAGATAGAGAAACTGCAGGCCAAAGTGGTGGAGCTGAGGAGGAAGCTGGACGACACGACGGCAGCCATGCAGGAGCTCGGCAGAGAGAACCAGTCGCTCCAGGTCAGTTATGAAACACTCACCGTGTTTTTGGAGTTAAGAAGATGTACAGCACTTTGATGACAGCTTTGGGATGCTTTATTGCATTACAGTGCAAATAAAGTTTGATGTTCTGATTGTAACTCTGCTGCCGTTGGTGCTTCTTAGATCAAGCAGTCCCAGTCTTTGACCAGGAAGTGGGCCGAAGACCATGAAGTGCAGAACTGCATGGCCTGTGGGAAGGGCTTTTCTGTCACTGTCAGGAAGGTAAGAATGGAGTGATGCATTGATGCTTGCAGGCAATGGGATGCACATGTAATTGTCCAACATTATAACATCTCCCCCCTCCTCTATGACTATCCAGCACCATTGCAGACATTGTGGTAACATCTTCTGCGCCGAGTGTTCATCGAGGAACGCCCTCACGCCGTCCTCTAAAAAGCCAGTACGGGTCTGTGAGACGTGCTTCGAGGAGCTCCAAGGCTGATTTCCCTCTCTCATCCCTTTACCCCTAACCCCTACCCCAACCCCCCCTTCTCTCCCCCTTCCTGCTCCAGCGGGCAGAAGAAGGTGTGTCTTTGTCATATTTTAATGTGCACTATAAAGGACAGACCCAGTGCAAAGAATCCCACCTGTATGCGACTTCTTGCTCTCGTGTGGAGGGAAATAACTGAAGGGTTTTAATGAAGAGACACCAGGGCCATGCGATGGGCGTTTTGGTGGGATTGGTTGGGATTGTCTGTATCTGTTTTTGTGCCTTTGCTACTCCTGTGGACTGCCAGAGAGCGGAGACAGTGAGAACTAAACACCATCCATCTCTTTTAAGTTCGTATTCACATCTCCATCGTTGTTTGGCATCATAAGCAATTGCAAGGTGGTTGCTTTGTATATTGTAAAGTGCTTGGCATCAGGGGGTGTAAGGTCAGTGTGACACTGCAAGAGTGACATGGGAAGTAAATATTGTACAACATGATGTGATGTTGAAAATCACTGCTGCCCTACAAAGGTAAATGCAGGTAACTAGAGAAAAGTAACCTTTTCTGTGTTTAACTACATCAATCTGATCATTAAGAATTTTAAGTTCAGATTTTTATAGCAAGAAAGATCACCAGTAATTACAATAATATTTTTGGATATTTTTTCAGTTTAACTCATACTGTATTTAATGTGTATAAAGTAGGTTTGACGTGAACACAAAGGTTTGTTGAACTAGTTCTTTTTGAGAAACTTCAAATTTGCTTTCAGGAAATTTGTGCTTAAACAGAATTACGTGCCCCAAAACAAGGTGACCAACGTTTATCAGCTGAAGTTTTAATTTGATGTTTGTGGACAGGATTTCCTGAAAATATACAGCAGATTTTAAATGTAAGAATGTGTATTATTTTTGTAAATTCGCACTGGTAATGTGCACTAAATTTTGTTTTTGTTAACATTGTGTTGTACAGCAAAAGTGAAGTAACCACAGCTCCAGATTTTAAGAGTAAAACATCATTTTCGGTATTATAAATCTTCAACTGTAAAAGGAAACAATCAGTCGATTTGTGCACCAGCGATTTTCTGTACAGGGCTTGAGATTGACCTTGATGTCCAATCTAGTTACTGCGTGTTTCCTTTGTGCGGCAGCGTCTTTCTGTATTTGTTGAAATCAATGTTTTCAACCTAATTTCATGACCAAAGAATGTCTGCAGCAGGAATACAGCCGAGATGAAAACCCTGAGTTTGTTTCATATTTCAGTATTTTTCTAAGCATCTCTCCGAAAGCTTTTTGAGTTTTAAATCACAGGGTCCTACATTTTTATCTTGAACATAGCATGCACGACGATCTGACGGGGCTTTCATGTGCAGTCAGTTGTTCTTGCTGTGCCCCATTTCTCTGTTCACTTCTACAAATTGTGGTGCTTTCTGCAGACTGTTAATGCAGTCATTGAAGGTGCCTGCATGTTAATTGTAATTTTTATTTTTTTCCTGCTGCTCGTCTCCGCTCAACAGCACTGACTACTGCTGGAGTGTGTGTAAGTGTGTGTGTATGTGTGTGTGTGTGTGTGCGCGCGCACGCGTGTGTATGTGCGCGTGACCTGCTTCGAAGCAATAACTGTGGCCGTGTGTGACGTTGCTGTAACAGAGTGTGTCTTTTAGTGTTAAGGCCTGCTGTGTTTGTCTGCTGAGATGCACTGTACGAACGTTGGATGCTCAGAACCTCAGTATCTCTACTGCATCAGTATCTTCAGTATCTTTGGGGATGTTGGTGCTGCTTTCAGGTGCAGCGGTTACTGTCGGGTTCTGTCCAACCTGTCTGCAGCTGAGGACGCTGTCAAAGCGAACTCCTGCTTTGTATAATTTATAATTGTCGACAGATATCGGTAAGATCTTTTTGTGCAATTGTCTAGAGACTGGAGCAGATGAAAAACACTGTAAGCCAGGTGATAATGCAGGCTGTTCTGGCATTTTGCAAGCAAGCAGCTGTGTTTCAGGCTTTTCAGGCTCACCAAATTAGCTCTTTATGCTTGTTTGCAGTTAAAAAAAAAGAAGAAAAAAATGGCCATCTCAGTCGCAAGCTCTCAAGAACACCTGTCTCTTTTTGTGTTGCATTGGTTTTGTTATGTCTACCTCAGATTGGCACAGGAAAAGCACTATTTCTAAACCTTAGAGATCACAAGTATTGTGTCATTGCCTGCATTTGATCAAGGATTTGTGATTTAATCTATCAAGCTGTACAGTCCCTTAAAACCTAGAGAGATGATTTGCACCTTATTGTATTTCTGGGCTCGTCCGTATGAGAACCCAGCCACAAACATAGGACCACCGACTTTATACAGGCTTCAGCATTTCTAGCCCTGATGTACTTAACTGCTCATTAATACGAAGGCTGTCATAATTATCTTTGTAAATGTTTGTAATGAAAGCGAAAAAGGAAATATATAACACTTGTGGATGTAGAAACATGACAACAGTGAAAATGTGCGTGGACTCATCAGTGTCTTACTCATTTTTACAAACCGGCACCACAGACCTGTGCACACTGAGTATGTGGCTTCTTTCGTGTTGCTGTCAGTTATCATGCATGATGACTTAACTGGCCCGTGGCTCACGCGTTTTTCTCCATGTTTAGAAATTCGATGGTCGTGAAGGTGTGCCTTAGGCCAACGTCTTGTACGTCACTGCTCGCTGTTAGCGGCAACACACACCATGTATTTACCACAGCCAAGGTGACCTCGGCTCACCCGAAGGGACGAGAGGAAACCTGTCATTTATGTTCACTTGCACCAGTTGATTTTCTAATTCATCGTCATGACAAACCTAAATAAAACCTACAGTATGTTTCTATTTTCTCGTGTGATGTTTTTCTTTATAGACAAGAAAAAATACTATAGATTTATTGCATGCTTTTAAAATAAATATCTCTCTTCAGTAAAAATGATCTTCTAATTTAGATTTTTTTTTCTGCCAAGTAATACCTTTTAATTTGAAGCTCAAACTTCATTTTCGACCTTGAAAACTGCAGTTGGCAAATCAGTCTCCAGGTCCATTTAGAAGCTGTTCTGGAGCTTTTTGATTATATATTATCACAATATCTTGGGCAGCAGATGGAGTTTGTCCAGTTGTCATGAAAGTGTGGGCAGGTTCCACTTTAAAGCACTTCTCATCCATGTTGGCCTAAAAATCGAGATATGAATAGTGAATTGAAAGGTGAATTACTTGAGTTCCTGAATGTCACTTAAAAGTCTAAATTTAATATCTGCATGGAGAAGGAAATGAGAAAAAGCAGATGGAAGGAAAAACACTCAAGGGCAACTTTAACTACATAATCACATATTTATTGTACACTACTGCAGCAGCTGCCTTTAGAGGCAAACATTTAGTTTACAAAATGATCCTAGTGCTCGTACAGCCATTTACAGGACATCAGGAGACAGTGAAGTGCACATTGACAGCAGACATGTTTCAGATTTGTGAGGACTCCAGCCACAGTGAGGAGCTCTTGACTCGCGGCTGCTGAGAGTCCAGCTTCAGCAGGGCCGTCACAGCGCCCTCCATCTTTGAGATCCACACTCTCTGAAAAAAGTCACACATGGAATATCAAGTTTATCATCCAGCATTTAGCACCTGTTTGGATGGTTTGCTCGGATGATGCTGATTTACTTAAGTGTGTGATTCTTCATTTGTAAAAGGGGTTGATATGAGCTGATTCTGTGCAAGAGCTTATGAAACAGCTTAATACATGTGTGATCAGCCCTGACCAGTTTTTTAAAAAATGTTCCTGCATCTATTGAAAGGACTAAATTACTTTAGAGATGCACACAAAGATTAATGAATTTAAATTATAACATAAAATGCATGACTGAAGCTAATATGAGTTTCTAACTGCATAGCAATTTCTAAAGTTCAAGACTAAATTTCTGATGAGGTGCATTTTAACACAATATATTTTCATAAAGGAAACTCATTTATCCATAATGTGTATGAGGCACACCTAAATTTACAGTGTAAGTGATGAGTTGGTTTATGTGAAAATCCTCTAAACTCACATACAAACCTGCCTTTAGCAAAACATACATTTCAAAAAGTCATATTTGTGAATGTTACCAGCAAAACCTTGTGTTGAAAAAAGCAGAAATGTTTTGATATAATTGACAAATACACACATACACACACATTACGAATTGGAAGTGAATATACCTTGGCAGCCTCTGATGCAGCTTGCAGGATGAATGCACCGATGCATTGCTGGTATCGGTTCTGGTGCATGATTATGAAAGAATGAGGCAGCCCTGATGCTACAAAGGAGGCACAAAATTAGATCAATGGTAACACATTGACAGAGAAAAGTTTATCAAGACCCAGCATGAAGTTTTCTGTGTGCTCTCAATATATCCACCTGCTCATATTAGGAAAATGATCCAGCTCATCAAATTACCGTCAACTGTTACTGAATTGTACTGAACTTAACAAGAACGATTGTCTCTATAATTACTTGAGGCATTGAGCTGATCGATGTTCCTGAGCTGGAGTCGATCCAGAGAGACGGGCTGGTCCAGAACCGTGAAGGTGCAGCCTTCCTTCAGCAGCTGATCCAGCTCCAGGTTCTGTGGCAGCCTCAGGGGATTCTGCTCTGGACCAACACTCCTCTACACAGGAGGACAGGACACACTGTGAACAAGCCATGTAGCTCCTTTACAGACCTACAGTTTAATATCTAGTGTGGTTCAGTTCAGGCAGAGAACAGGGCGGCCTACCTTCTTGTTTCTCTTTATCTTTGTGATCAGCAGGAATTCGTCAAACAGGAACAGGTAGACGTCTACCAGCTTTGTGTTCTCTAGTAATGAACCAGTGAAAGATGGTGTAAGATTTAGCGTAAATCAAAGCACTGAGCGTGTAAAAAAGTGTTGGATGTGTGCCAGCTGTGCACACCTGTCAGCACCAGTTTCCCTTCGTGTAGCAGACTTCTGTGAGAAATGAGATTCTCCAGAGTGACAGCCTTCAAGAGGTGTTTCAGATTCTGCAGGAGAAGCCAGTCAGTCAGGTGAGCAGAAAACACTCCCACCTTTTTGACATGTGAACTGATATTGAAAGATGCCCTTATCTGAAAACAGTTAATGACATGCTGCGCTGTAAAATCTGAATACTCTGAAATACTTGGATCATCTTATCTGGACAGCAGGAATATTGGAGGGTGATGTGATGGTGCATATCTGTGACTTTCACACTTTGGTCTTTCAACAAATGCCACACACACACATAGACATCTAAACAGACCTCAGGGACGAAGGCTCGCTTGTCTCTCTCCCACACAGGCAGCCATACCAGGGCGTCTCTCAACTGCTTCACCTTCTGGTAGTTGTCCAGCCATTTCACCTTTCCCTCTAAATCACCTGGAGGCACAGATGCATCATTTCAATCAAGGGGAACAAAATAATTAAATGGCTCTTCTACGGTGAGACAATATGGCAAATGAAGAACTCCTTTATTATGTTGTTGTGCCTTCCCATATAGTGACGGTTGCCTCCAAACACAGGCGTGACTGTATCGTGACAGATTACAGCACACTCAGCTTTTACAGTAACTACCACCCCCCCCACGCCCAGAGGACATTGCCCTGTACTACTGAGCCGACTTCTCATCACCTGGGCAACATTTTTGAATGGTTATGGGACTGTTTGACCCACTGTTTGGTTTTGTGTATTTATTGGTTCAATAGTGCAAAATAACACTGAGGTGCAGCAGCACATTTCCCACAGCCTGTCCATCTAGTTACAGAGTAAACTGCCGCAACAGGTCTGTAGGCGGAGGCATGCTGGGAAGAATGAGCAGTCAGGGCTCCTGGCTGCCGTCCAGGACATGTAGTTTACTTGCTCCCTTGTTGACGGAGATAACCACACTTACATCTGCTTAATATGCTTCTTGTATCTTAATATGTTTGTGAAGCACCTGCTGACAAACACTTGAGTCATGATGACACATCAGCAGCAGCTGAAGAGATTTGTGGGATGAGCTTAAGGTCATATAACTAACCCTGTACGCTTCCTCTGTCAGTGAGAGTCTGCTGATGAGTCGGTGCTGAAATGCTCAGGTGCTGAAGATCATCATGGTTTCATACATGTTTTTCAGTAAAAGGCTAATAAGTCAGGGAGGTGTCTGCTGCTCACATATAGACGTGTCCACTTGCTCCGCTATGACCTGAAAGCCTCTGCTCTCGTCCTCTGCCTGGCACCTCTTCGCCATATTCCGCAACAACAGCGGGTATCGAGTTAGCCTCTGCAGCGGCGCCACCAACAGGTCGCGCAGGTGCAGCCTCCGGCACTGTTCGTTCCTCTCGCACCACTGGGGAGAAAGGGGGGAGAGGAGGAAAAAAGAAGGAGGTCAAAGGGGTGAAAGAGCTCGTCACAGTGTTTGTTAGAACAGAGGGGTAATGGGGGGGATGGGCCGTGAAAAGCGTGTGAAGAGAAGTGAGAGCAAAACACAATAAAAGGCCGAACAAATACATAAGCACGATGACGGCGAAGGTTACACAAGGGACAAATGGGCACATTCCTCTCTTTGGCAGGCCTTGGTGACACTGAGCTGCTTGTTTGCTGTTTAGGCCGCAATGTCACTGTGTGTCCTCTCTTACGCTTGGCACTGCACTGCCTGCCGCGTTGTCAAGGTACATGACGTCCTTGCCATGGCTCTGACTCACTCACACTTTAACTGCTCTTGGTGGTTTCCTTGCAGTACCTTCACATAAGATCCAAAGTCCTCTCTGGGCTTCAGGCTGTCCAGATAAAGCAGAGCCGCCGAGTAGTTGAGGCAGTACTTCTGCAGGCAGTGGCATATGCTCTCCTGGAAGGTCTGCCGACGGATAGGAGTGTTGTACAAACATCAAGATACAGATTGCTGGTCTCATCAGCTATCAAGCTCCAGATAAACGGACCATAAAAAAGGCCAGAGGAGGATGCTGATCTGGGTACAAGCACAAAAGCTTAACCTGTGTGTGAAATATGTTCTCCAGCTACTCTGAGGTGAATATTTCCTCCCTGCTGCTTCTCATGATGCAAAATTAAACAGCACATTGAAGCAGTTTTTATTATAATTACCATCAAAGAAGAAAAAATGATTTGTGATTTGTGATGAGACTGGAAAGACTACAATTCACAGTACAATTTTAAAAAATGACTATGATCGTGTTTGTTAATAAAAATTATTAATGTTGTGAATCAGTCTAGTTTAATTATTAATAATGTGCACACAAATCCAACCTACATTTAGAAAAGTTTGTCTTCAAGTGTGAAATGTTTCCATTGTCTCCAACGTATTATCAGTGGAGCTATACAACTGTCTACAAGTGTAGACAGCCTCCAGACAGAGTCTGAGTGTGTGTGTGTGTGTGTGTGTGTGAGCCACACTCGCCTTGCTCAGCAGCTCCAGCAGGGTGGACCCGCCACCCTCAGTAATCTCCAACGTGTCCTTGATGACGCGGAGGAGGTTGTTCAGGAAACCAAAGCTCACCTGCAGCAGAAAGCACTGAGTGTCAAGAGTCACTGCACAGCCATGCAACACACTCAAACCTCAATCACACAGTGTAATAGAAACAGAAAAAAAACATTTTAAAAGCTTAGATTCACAAGTGCTACATGAAAAGCTTGTTTAAAATTGAATTATGTAAATACATCATTCCTTAGTCTTCCAATGGTTTGTTTTTACCAGTAACTGAAATAATGCTGTGGTGAAATTATATTTAGGTTATTTTTAGGATTAAATCTACTTTCATTCATGATTTTAATTCTGATTTTGCAGCACACTGTATCTTATTTTATCTTTCTTATTTTTCTTTCCTGATTAAATAAAGCTTTAACCAATAAATCATCTTATTGAGCATGTTCTCCGGAGTAGGACAGAGTGTTGCACAACCAGCAGTGTTATTGTAACGCTGTGAAGGCTGCTGTTGTTTGTAATTATTTACATAATACACCTAAAAGTAGTGGTAAACTAATGGTACTTATTTGCATCATGTCTCACCAGGCTAAGCTCGTTGAGGTTTGCAAACAGCCTCCAGGAGTCGATATCAGTCAGGCAGTTCCTCATCTGCAGGTTTGTGAGCGTGGCCAAAAACACCTGAGAGCAACAAAGAAGTCAGAGAGAGAACCGGCTCATCTGTTGTGCCAGCATTAAATTTCTAATCCACTGCTGTAAAGAAAGGAAAACCCACCCAAAGAGACTTTTGCAACCTCACCGACAGGAATTCAGCGACAAGAGGAAAAACACAAAGCAGCAGGTGCCAGGTTTCGTTTGGGTTTGGTCTATTTATTTGTGTGTGTGTGTGTGTGTGCGTATTTGCATGTGCGTGTGCATTATCAGACTTTGAACGGACAGTCACCTCTTTGAGAACCATGAGCTGATCCAGGAAGTAAACACACTCGCTGGTGAAGAGTTCCCAGATGGCCTCCTGTCTCTTGAAGCCCTGAGGGTCAGAGGTCGCACTCACCTGGGAGGACTGGTCCCGCAGGAACTCTGCCAGAGAGTAGTCCTGCACAGGGACGGCAGAAAACAGGTGATGAGGCCAAAAGAGAAGCTATTAAGAAGGATTTCATTTATTTGTCACTCAGAACGTGTTAGTGTTAAAACTGTGTATTCTGTCAGTGTAAAGTTCCTACCACCATCCTGACACACTCGAGCGTATGTCAGTGTTTGTTTATATACATGTGCAGGGTCGACCTGACTGGTTAGTGCCTAGAAAATCCGGTTCTTGCATAATTTCATTGAGACGTTGCAGGTGTTTCCCTCTAACTGCCATCCTGTTATTTCTGCGTCGCTTGTTGAACACTGACATGTATTTGGATGGGAAATCTGGATCTCTCAGTTGTTCAAACGCTGGCTTTGCTTGGATTAGAAGTCACGGCACAGTCAGAACCAATGCCATGATTTACATAACAAACAGCCTGGAAGCTTAAGGCTGTGTTCGTTTCTCACCTTATACCTCTGAAGGTCAGAGTTTCTCCAGTCTTGAATCTGTGATGTCGAGAGAGATTTTTCAATATGTGATGCTGTGCCTGTCTGCGACTTCCCTTTAGTCTGAGAGGTGAAGGAAAAGACACAGTCAAATTAAAGCAGACTGAAAAAAGACTTTTGGTTATGGATGTGATAGCAGATTTATTATTCTGTTCAAATATCTCGACGAATGGCAGCGTTCAAAAACAAAACTAACAGCTTTGGCTCAACTTCTGCATTTCAAGTATTGACCAATTACAAAAGGGATAAGAGGAACCACATTAATCTGCTTTGAGAAGTGGGTCAGAGAACAATGTCCAAACCAACTGCTCATTGCTAAAACAAAGCACATCAAACCACAAGCACACCATCGGCACAACAGAAGCTCACAGACAAACAACACACCTACCGTACTACGTCTTGAAAAAGGCCACTTTGACTTCTTCGTATCTGTAATAACATAAAATGAACATCAAATATTGATGATTAACAAAAGACCAAGCAAGAATGTTGTGCTGTGCAACAGATGAGATTAGAATCAAACAAACAAAACAGTGTGTTAGGATCAAAACTGTGCTGGACGTGGAGACTTATTTTCGCAAATATTAGAGGTTAAATTACATACAAAGTAGCACAGAAATAATTCATGTGTTGTCTTTTATCTGTGGGACATGATTGGTGGTTTTGCACCACAGACAGACACACTGGTAATGTGCATCATACATATCATATACATTCAACAAGTGTGCGCTGTGAAACCCTTTGAACCCTGGGTCAAAAACTGTGTCTTATTATCTTATTTTTGCTATCTGTGTATGTCATCCGTCTCTCAAGGTTTCTAATTAGCTTCAGCTATGAACGTTGTCTTTTCCAAATAACCAGGTTTGTTATAAATTGAAGAAAATTTAATGTTGTTGCTTCAAGAATCTTGGAGGATTATATACAGAATTTGGGTTTGCCTGAAAAAATGATGTTACAAAATGCAATTTATTAAATTCTGGAGTAGTCAAGCATGAAAGCTCACAACAGAACAGTAATTCAGCTCAGGAGTGAAAGCAGTAAGATTTTCGATGAAACTAACAGCAACTACAAGCTCACTAGAGCCTTTTGACCAAACATAATACAGGCTGAAATCAAGTCAAACCATGTTAGTAATATGAAGCCCTATAATATAATATAACATAGGGTTTTACCAGAGAAGTTTGAACCATTTAATATGTCGGCCACTCCATTGGATACAAAAAGGTCTCCTGGTGAAACATCCAATCCGGGCAGGCTGACCACCACGGAGCTCCGCCTCCTCTCCTGAAGCCTGAGGTAACAGTAAACAGATGAACATCCTCAGATAGTTTTCCACTTTGGTTAACTGCCAAACCCACTAAAGATTAAAGCTGGGGGTAATGCTTGACATTTCCAAAACAGCCTCAATGGACATGTGAGAGCCACTGTTACAAGAAGCATTATTGCACTATTGTGCTTGTCAATGTAATACAGCAGAAAGAGAATAGACTTAGTGCAAGCCTCAGGAAATAACAGAATTCCTTTTGTCATTTTACATGGTTGAAATACCACTGAAATACCATCTGCATTGTGCAGCAAATTGGCGATTAACATGAGAAGCAGAAATTATAGAAGAAAAGTGTGACGTGTCTGGCTTATGATGGGATATATACCGATTAATGGATCACCCTGTTTGTGTGGAAAGAGGCGAGCTTTCAGTGGGAGCCATTTATAATCCTCTTGGTCTCCTTTTCATAGTTAGTAACCGAAGCATGGCTATGGCTGGAAAAACACAGGCCTGCCTTTTAGCCTCAAGCAAAGCTCAAACAGCCACTGTGCTCAAGTGTTTTGACTTATCGACGGCTGTTGTACTTGAGGGATTATTGTCGAAAGTAAAATGGACATTAAGGTGTTGGAATTAAAATCTTAACAAATGCAATTTATGCTAAGGAGGTGTGGATTATTGTAAATATGCAGACTAAATATCTCAAAAGGGCATGGTCATATGAATTGTTTTCATTTGTTATAAGAATATAAAGATTGCAAAAATGGTCAAACTTGATCGGTGACTCCAAAAATCCAAACTCTGCCAACAACAACAAGAATCTTCCAGTCCTTTAACGTGGCTAATATCCTACACAGCAACCAGATAAGCTGGTTTTGCCAAAGGTAAGGTTCACTTTCAACAAGCTGACACTGATGGACAGCTGGTCAGTGACCCACGTCACCATGCTGCGGTTTCACTTCTGAATTTGTCACAGTCTTGGCTTTGAAAAGGACCATTTGGAGTTCAGAGGTTGATACGAACCCGACTCCAAAAAAGGTTGTGTGAAACATAAATAAAACAGAATGTGATCATTTGCTTTTCCTTTCTGATATATAGTCAAATGAAAACAGCACAAAAACAAAATGTATCTAATATTTGACCTCATCAACTTATAAATAAATATGTGTTTATTCTGAATTTGATTGTTTCAAACAAGTTGTGACAGGAGCAACAAAGGACTGTGAAAGTTGTGAACTGATCCAAAAACAGCTGTTTGGATCATTCCACAGGTAAACAGGTTCATTGGTAACAGGTGATAGTATCATGACTGGGTATGACATTTTCATCCTGGAAAGACTCAGCTGTTCACAAGCAAGGATGGAGAGAGGTTCATCACTTTGTCAAACACATGATTGTATGAAGGAGATTACTACATGGGCTCAGGAACACTTTGCATTGTATTCTATTTATTTAAGTTGTACACAGTGTCCCAACTTTTTTTAAAATCAGGGTTGTAGAAAAAGGATCAGCTCAAGGAGAAATACTGACAAATCCTCATTACATCAGAGTAGCTGAACACACTTTCTGTGTGATAAAGGTTACCAGGACACGATCAGACCATAAAACAAAAAACTGGCTTGCAGGCAAATGTCTTTGTTTATGATAACAATACAATAAAGTGGAGCAGAAGCACAAGCAAGAAGAACTATGCTGGTACTGGTTTGTCTTTGTCTATTATCACATGTGCTTTGTGAGATCCAATGATCTTACACTTTCTTCCTCTTATAGCTCACAATACAGGATCCCTTCAAACAGTAGCTGTGGTTCTGCTGCTGTTCCTGCACCGTTGCACAAGCAGCAAACGAGACTAACAGGAATGCACACGTAGGCCACATGGCTGCAGGGCCGACCTGCACCAAGGAGAATAAGTTAGTGTACAACTGAACGGGAGGAGTGCGCTTTCCTTCCAAGACACTTTTGTCGAGCTGTGAAAGCACCCAACTGTTCATTGTTCACACTCGCCGACAGAGGCCACGTTCTTCCGGGTAAACTGATACAACCCCCCCCTCTCCAGATCGATGTATAGGCAGGCAGTGCTGAATCAACAGTAAAACAGATAAGAGTCAGCAGGAGCACCTGAGCACTGTGGAGGATACGTGGCTAATGGGACAGTAAGAAAGGCACCATTACGCCTCTAAACCAGGTCAGTGCCTCCTCGCCGTTCAGTCCATGGCATCCTCACAATGACATCCTGTCGCTTTGTGGCCGCTCAGAAAGCTTTCTCTGTGTCAGCCTCTGTGCCAGCGAGAGCACTTGTAAAAATGGCTGTTTTGTTCCCACACAACAAGAGAAATAATGATGCCCAAACAACAACTGTCCCCACCAATGGCTCGCAGGGCCCGGTCACTGTAAGAGGCACAGTGCCAGGGTGTAATTACTGGGACAATAGCTGCCTAATTATCCAGTGAGGGGAAGAGCCCGGCAGTCCATTAAGAGGGGGTGTGGGTGGCAGAAGGAGAAAACAGCCTTAATGAGAGTTTGTCTAGCCCATACATAACCATGGGACTCTCAAAACTTAACCCACCAAGCTTATGCTCCATTAACAAAGACATGACTGACAATGAATGCACAATGGGGCTCCTTAAAGCCTTAAGCATCCAATCATCACAAGCGTCAGTGAAGGCACCGTGATGAAGTGACACGCTCAAATTTCTGTGTTAGCGAAATGATCTGACAAGGATATTTTGGAAACAGAAGAAGCGATGGTTTGTTATGGAAATTAGATGAATAAAAAAAAATCCAACAAATGTGAGTGCTGTCTTATCAGCTACAGGAAATAATTTGTACTTCATTCCTGACATGCAAACATGTTCTGACAAACATAGAGAAGTAAAGTCTGGGTTTTTTTGGCTTTTGCTAACAGACACAAACATGGAAAACAGTCCAAGGTGAACTCACCTGTGATGGAAAAGCTCTTTCTCCTGCAGAAAAGAGGAAAACACTACATCAGTCAATGGAAAAAAATTAAAACTAACCAGTCTATTTACTGCACTACACTTTTAGTGCACTTACATTTAAAGATGATGACTGTGCAAAATTTCATTCTGTGCATCCTTTTGTGGTTAAATTGTTAATACTTTTATTATAGTTAAGTGTTAATACTTTTTTATACTTCTTGTTTACCTGCTATTTATCTTGCTGTAACACTGCAAATTCCCCTGTTATGGGACTGACATATCTTATCTTACTAGGACATCACTGTAAGCTATAACACATTACAGTAAATGTAGTGAGACGATTAATTCCCATAGTACCTCTGTGAGAATTAGAAACAGGCTTGGAAGTTAAAATCAAATCTCAAGTTTCCACCACTCTTTCCTGTCCATGCCACAGTAGCCCTGTCTTACTGTACACTCAGCATCAGGGTGCAGAGACCTCCTCCTGCTAACGACACCACTATATCACTTTCAAAGACATTCAAATTCGAATCGGTGTTTTAAGTGGCCGCTTGGATTCAAAAGCCTCTGATATCTGAGGAGAATGTCGGGACTCTATTGAGAATGCGCTCGGCTGAATGCGGCGAGCTGATGAATAGATCTCCCCATTATCTTTTTCCATCGCTCACTGACCCCTCCATTATTGGGTGACTGCTGACTGCGGTGAATAGGGGCCCGAGGAGAGCACTTCCCAGGGCTCTCCAGGCAGTGGGCTTGGTCAGAGCTGTCAGTGCATGTAACTGCTGATTCATTTGCTGTCAAAAGCTCGCATTGTGAGCGACCACCGCAGGAGGCAGGAGGCAGAATGAGGGAGAGGAGGTTTCCTCAAGGAAGGAATGTGTAACCATTTCATTTAGAGATGAAAATCCTCACAGGACATGAGCGGTGGCGGTGATGGTGGGAAGAGGTTTGATTGGTTCAATTAAAAACAGAAATCTGGTAAAAAAGCTCACCTGTACTTCACTATCAGGAAATCCAAAATGTTTAACATGAGTAGGATGAGCACTGCGACATTCTTGTCTTTTGGAAACGATACCATTGTCAAAAGTCTTTGATCTGTGAGATCTGGTTCTCTGTCTGCCGCAGGATGAAACGAACTGATGGTCGTGACAGATCTCTCCATCAGAGAGGGGGCTCGCTGCGAGAGGAGACTTGACTCTGTGGACTGGGGACAGGGGCCTCATGGGGGACAGCGTGCTCTCAGAGGAAGACTCCTCCTGAGTGCTCCCCATCATGACAGGATCCCAGCCATCCGTCAGAGGACGCCGGGTGCTCCTCATCCTCCTCAGGGTGGGAGATGTGGAGATGCGCCCGGGGGCCTGTCGGTCAAACTGGAAGAAAGGTGCTGCCAGGTTGTCGGCGTCCACCAGGGACGAGTGCCTGAACTTGGAGTTTGTCCGTGTGAGGTCTATGTGCATTATGACCGGGCTGCTGGTCTGACACTCCTTGTTCTCCAAAGGCCCCGTGTCTGTTTGTGTCTGTGCGTCCGCCACACCTGTGCTGACCACCTCATTTTCATCCCACACGATGTAACTCCAGTCCAGCTTCTTCTCCACGTCCTGGTCTTTGTCCTGCAGAATAACGTGCTTGAGCGTAGACATTATAACCTCACAGGCATCGTAGTGCAGCGAAGATCAGAAAATGTGTGATTGAATGGTCCGGTCGCTTCGCCTCCTCTGAGCTGAGGTCAGATGATAATCCTGTTGCATTCCAGCACTGTTCACACCGTTCACCTCTCAGGCTTCTGAAGGGGGGAAAAGAAAATGTGTCAATACCCACAAGCATAACGAAGCAGGCTGAGCACAAACTTACCACCTAATCTGCTGAGAGGGGATTTGAACTGGGCAGTGAAGTAGCCTTAAAAGTATAATGTAGTGTGCATTGACACATGTGGGAGTGTGTGTGTGTGTGTGTGTGTGTGTGTGTGTGTGTGAAGGAGGAGAAGCCTCAGTCAATAATAAGACACATATTACTGTAGCAGCACATTCTGTCAATATGAGTGTGAGACAAAGGAAGCCATGCACCTTGTCTCAGCTCTCCTGCCTCTATTGTCTCTGTCCACTCATATTGATATTCTCTTTCACTACCAAACTTAAAATATCACGCTGTTTTTGTTCCAGTGTTTCCTCCATGTTCCATAGCAGCAGTTCACTCGACACATGCACGAGGCAACAAAGGATCAACACAGAGTTAACAGGACAGTCTGGACTGAACCTGAGCTGCGGAGGGAGCAGGAGTCACACAGGCTGGTTACAGTGTCACAGGTCTGGTTACTCACAGTCTGACCGGGAGGAGAGTCCTGCTCAGTCCTGCACGGTCCGAGGAGGAGCGACGAGCCTCGAGCCGAAGTTTCACTACCGGCCACTAAAACTCTGTTTGTTTGTCCCACCGTTTTTATTCCTCTGTCAAAATGCGAGAGCGAGAAAACAAAGTCCGAGAGAAGGAGAGACAGAGACTGAGAGAGAGAGACTAAGTGTCCGGAACAGGAGGGAGAGAGAGACTGAACTGAACCACCGCAGAGTGACATCAATACTCTCTCTCTCTCTCTCTCTCTCTCTCTCTCTCTCTCTCTCTCTCTCACTTGCACACACACACACACTCACTCTCACGCTCTCTCTCTCTCACTCACTTGCACTCTCTCTCTCTCTCTGTACATGTGCCTCCTCTTTTTTTTAAGATAAGATAAACCTTTATTCGTCCCATAGTAGGGAATTTTTGAGCTCTTTTTCAGCAGTGCTTCTCTCCATTAACCTTTAATTGAAATATATTTCATCTTCTCTATAATGTATCTAATACATTCTTTTAAAAAACCTTATTTATCTGCATCAGTTTGATAATTTCCTTCTTTTCAGTGTACAAATAGTGACATATTTGTGTAGTTGAGTAGGCCATGGTGTATATTGTACAGTGTGTATATGGTAGAATTCTCACATTCTGAATTACCACAGCATGTTTTGACAGTACTGCAAAGTCATGCCTATGAAGCTCATTTTAACTTCTCCCCATATGAAATAAAAAATAGTGACTGTAGGCCTACCTGTGATTTTCTGTTCGAGGAACTGTATCAAAGTCTGTAAACCTGGTACTTCCTTCTAGACATAAACCAGTTTGTAGGGAAACATTAAATAATTTTACAGCATATAAAGGTCAGTTGTGATCTGTGATGAAGGATTAGGCCATAAAAATCAACAACTCAAGAGGCATTTTTCTGGTTCTCACAAGTGACTCTCCCATCATGCAACTCTCTCATTTCCTCTGGTTCCAATGGTCCTACAGATATATGTATAGTTTTATTGTTTGATAATTTTATATGACATTTTAAAACTAGACATGTGATGTTTTAGGATGTTTAATTTTTATGGTCTATAATTGCTCTGAAGTGACTCAGTGTTTAATGGTATTTTATTGCAGTGGATTAGATCATATAATGTGACAATGGGTGTCACTGTCTCACCTGCAGTGTGTGTATAAATCAGTCATCGGCACCAGTATGAAAAAGACTTTTCTGGTCCATTTGTTTGTATTTAACACGCAGACAAAGTGAGAAGAGCAGCAGAATTACCCGTCAGTTCAGTAAAGTGAACACTAGAGGGCGATATAGGTTAGATAATGGGATTGCTTGTATGACGGTGCAGCTGAGTCTTGACTTCTGATCTCTAGCGCCCCTGCTGTATCCATATTGGTATTACATCAAACTGTCCAGAAACACTACCATCCTTCTTCCTTAATAGCCTTTGCAGGTCATTTAGTTTTCCACTTCCAAGTTTTTCCACTGAATTAGGTAACTGATAAGCTAAACATCAGCTTAAACTAGATTAAAGTTGGCACTTTCTCTCAGATGTTTTCATGATTATCACGCATTTGGCAACTGCTATATTTTGCGGCTAAAACTTTCAAATCTAAAACATTTTGCACAGAAACATTGATCACTGTGATTGATTGGTAATACTGATGCATTGATGTGTAAACAGCATTTTACTGTTGTAGCTGGTGGAGCTAGTTTTAACTACTTTATGAACAGTTCGGTGTTTAGTCCAGTGTTTCCCAACCCAGGGTTCAGATCCCTCCAAAGGGTCACAAGATAAATCTGAGGAGTCATTGAATGATTGATGGGGCAAGAAAGAAGACACAAGAACACAAGAAGTTCTGGTCCACACATTTCTATTCATTTTTTAAAAAGGTTTTTCTCATCTTTACTCTAAGCATAAAGTAACATAAACTGCAAATACTCAAGTGCCTCAAAATTGCACTTAAGTACATTACTTGAGTAAATGCATTTGTCATTGTGTATTTCCTGAATTGTTAAAAATCAACTCATTGTTATGAAACACTTCACCCTGCTTCTCCTCACAATAACAATATTAGACTATGCAGCTTTTCATAACCAAACTTTTGTTTGTCATGACAAACAGGCCAGAGGCAGCTGCTGTATGTCGATATACATTTTGTCATCGATTTACATTTGTCTCCATAATGGTATATACTATGATTTTCTGTTGTGAAAACGATCTGTCTGCCCATACTGGGAGAGGATTCCTGAAGTCTCTTCCATTTTTCCCTGTTAAAGTTTTTTTTTTAAAGGGGGAATTTTCTTCATTTGAATTGAAGGTCTAAGGTCAGAGGGTTTTGTATGCTGCACAGATTGGAAAGCCCCGTCAGGCAAATTTGGATTTTAGATATTGGACTGTAAGGGAAATTTCCTCCTTATTGTGTAAGAAAGTGGCTAATTTTCTCAAGAATTAGAAACTTGGTGTGATGAATCAGAACTCTTTAATGCATGCAGCATGGAGAATAGAATGAACAGAACAGTGACATGACATACACCATGACAGCTTTTAACCATGAAGTCTCTAAACTAATGACCATTTCTGTTTATGCTGACCATGTGCTGCTCCAGTCTTTCCCAGGGACAGAGATCCTTTGATGCTCTCTTATTGCTGTGAATAGAAGAAGGATGGAATATTTCATTATATAACTTTTATAAAAAATATTTATTTCTAAATATACTATCTATCTATCTATCTATCTATCTATCTATCTATCTATCTATCTATCTATCTATCATTCACAAGTCTTATTATGCAGTATTCAAATAGAAACTTCTTATTTCTTGCATTACCTAAACCAATGACCTTCACATCTAACTCTCTCTATATGATTCTAGACCTGTTCTGACCCTGACAAATCCCCACAACATTTGCCCATTCCTTTCTTGCTCTCCTTTCAAACAATTGTTTAATTCCCCCACATATATTAATAAATCACTTGTGTGATTGGAAAGGATGGAATATTTCATAGCTTTACGAGAAAATATATATGTCCTAATTTCCTTATTATATTGTATATTCTATCTATCATATCAATATGTTTATATGCAATCTCTCATCATGCAATATTCAAATAGAAAGAAGAAGAAGAAGAAGTTTCCATGTGTCGCGGTCTATTTGGAGCCGCTTTTATGGCACATGCTAACCTCCCAGATCATCTGTGAACATGCAGCAGCTGTGTGAGCCCTCGGTGTTGTGTGTACTTCCTGCTGTAAGTCCTGATGCAGGCCTGGGTCTGAGCAGCGCTGTGTGTCTCTCTCTCTCTCACACACACACACAGAGCGGAACTGGCTGGGAGCCCTGACAGCAGCAGCAGTCTCCTCCCCCCCTCTGCTCTGGATGAGAAGAGGAGCTCTGTCCGCTCTCTGTCTGACATACAGGAAGAAGTTCAACAAGTCTCTAAACACCGTGCTGCTCGCTACCGAAACCCCACCGAAAAAACGAGCGACAACACACTTCTGCCCTTTTCCTCCTCAGTCGACATGTGGAGCTGGAAGCGTGAACCCGGACGCTGCTGCTAATGTGCGGATCACTTGAGCCGGAGAGAAGCAGCAGAACTAAATGGGAACAGACCTCCAACATGTCAGAGCACAGATCCAGTTTTCTTCACATTGGAGACATTGTGTCTCTTTACGCGGAGGGTTCAGTGAATGGCTTCATCAGCACTCTGGGGTATGTCCCTCCTCTGCCTCTGTCTTGTATTACTCACTCCATATGGATTAACCTTCATATCTGTGTTGCTTTCACTTTACACCTCCCTCCTCCTCCACCTCCTCCTCCTCCTCCTCCTCTTCTTCTTCTTCTGCTGCACTTTGACTGGGGAGAGTGTGAAGCCAAAGTGCTCACAAGGCCTGTCAGTGAGCAACATACTGCTTCTCAGGAAATGTTACAGGAATGCAAATCAGCCTGTGTGTCGACCCAGGTACAAGTGTGGGTACAAGCAGAGTGTGGTGTCCAAAGTGTGGCCCAGGGACCCTGAGGGGGACGCATGGAGGCCTTCAGCGAAATCAGTCATTTCATGTTCGGATAAGATGCTGTTTTCATGCAGCAGTTCAGATAGTTGAGATCAGTATTTAGAGACATTTTCAGATTTGGATTTAGTTTGATATATAGATATAGATAAAGATATATATTATTCACTTTATAAGGTACTTCTATGTTGAGAGTGTCACCATCTTCCACATATAGTAGAAAAAGCCAAGTGAAGAGATCTGAGCCACATTTTGATTTGAGTGATCTGGAGCTCATAATCCTAAAGTCACTGTTAAAGTTACCAATCTGGGGGTCAGGCCCTCCACAGTGGGTCATGAGGTAAATCTGAGGGAGTCACAAAGTAAGTAATGAGACAGAAAAGAAGAAATAACATTTGTATTTAATTTGTCAGACTTCTTCCTAGTTTTTACCTTTTCCTGTAAAATATTCTGTAGCTGCGAATAATTCATCCACAGCGTAATAGTAGACATATTCAGTTTGCCATGAGTGACTGCAAGTAGACACCTGCCTCATTTTAAGGGGTCACAACCATGAAGAGTTTGGCAACCACTGCCTCAAAGTGCGACGCAAGCTTTTATTTTTCTTCAAGTACGTCACAGCTCGTACAGTCAGTCAGTTGTCAGCCTGACTTCACATGTAAGGCCGTGTGTAGGTGTGATGGAAACTTCTTTTCATTGTGTCATTCTCCAGACGACAGCAGTGCAAAAAAAAGGAAAAAAAAAATGCCACGAGCTGTTTGTTTGTGTGTAGTTCCTGAGTTCCTGAGCTGAAAGCGTCAGTGCAAGGTGAAATGCCTCAGTGATTCCCGGTGCACTCCGGCCTCTGAGCCTGCAGAACAAGCGTGGAAAGATCGACCGGCCCTGAGGAATGAACCTGCCCCACCCACCTCCTCTCCCTTTTCCTCGCCCTCTGTCTCTCACTCTCACTCCTCAACTTTTTTCTCCCGTTAATTCCTCTCGCAAACATTAGCTTCACCACAGCTGGCACATTGAAGCCTCTTCTTTATCGCCTTATTGTGCTGTGGAGGATCAAAATACAACATGTTACTGCAACATGGTTTGTGCGCAACAATTTTCCCTGCCTCACTATCTGCAGGAGAGCACACAGCCAGCCTGCTTTCTTCTGCAGAAAAAGGTCTGTGCCAATGTGAATGCAAGCAACAGCAGCACACACAAGGGCTGCAAATTTCAAAAAAAGAGCAGGGCGTTGATTGTTCGCAGCTCCTGTTGTTGTGAAGCAAATCAGTGAAACTCTTATCAGCCTATTCAGTAACTCATGTGGCTTGACAGGAGTGGTGAGTATTTTTATCAAGGGCTGTGCTGTGCCAGAGCTCACCAAGGTCCAGGAACCTCCCAGAACCACGGCCCCTGGGAGCACAATGTAACCTCGAGCGCACAAGGCTACTCATGCCCATGTTTGCTCAGGATAAAGTGAAATCTGCAAGTTCCTCACACACCTTCCATTGCAAACACTGAAAAGCCAAATGATCTTCTACTTTATTTTTTTAAGTCATTTGTCTGATCCGGATCCATGAGCGACCTTTGACCTCGGATCTCCTTCCATCCTGCATATTTCAGTGTTCATTTTCGAGAGATATTTTTGTTTTTCATAATGAAGTGAGCTCATTGGATGTGAATGTGTGGTGTGTAGATAAGATAAGAGACGCATTATAGGACAGAGATGACATTATTCTGCATTCATTATTTAAGTATTTCTGTGCACAATTGATTGATATATTTCATTAGTGTTGAGTGATAGGCTGCATTTAGTGAGGAGGTGTGTGACTCAGTTAGATTACTGGGCTGCTTTATCAGCAGGTTGAAACATGCAATAACAGCCATTGGTTGTAAAATCTTTCACCCATGTACTTGTTTCATGCAGACGAAGCGTTCTGCTGTTGTCTTCGGTTTTTTACCACATCAGACCTGCTGCTCTGCATGATATTCTGTGTTTTTTTCCCATGTTGTTGTCTCAGTCTAGTCAACACAAGCAATGGAGCTAAAATTAGCTCGTCTCTGTCCAACCTGGTGGATTTATCATTGGTTCATGTTTAACTGGGTTAGAGAGCAAACCCTGGCCCTGAGTGTCAGGCACTGTCACAGCCTCTCTGTTTGAACTAAAGCCCGGCTCTCTGCTCACTTAAGGTTACTTATTTATGAGCTGGAGAGACTTTTCCAGAGACCCTTCCTGTTTAGGCATTTAGCACTTGATCATGCTTCCTGTTGGGCTGTATTGTTTCTCATTTAGATGTAACTCTGATACAGAGTCGGAGGAAATAATACACAGCCTGTGGATTGACACTGATCAAGTGCCGTGGCATAAATAGGAAATGGCGAGGCTGCCAGCTTTGTATGAATTGGAGGAATTGTGTGTTGCATTATGTTTCTCCTCAGTGGACGGGATGAATGGATGTGCTTATTCACCTCGGCCTTTGGTGCAAATAGGATAAAGGGAATGGGATGATATGAAGTCTTTGATTATAAAAACTCACTACTGGTATCAGAGAATAGATTTCAACAGGTTGAATTTACATTTATCTGGTTTAGAGCCGTCTGTGATTGTAAAACTGCAAACACAGACTGGATTAAAACAACACACATGAAAACTCCCTGCAGCACTGTGACCGCTGTGACCTTTGCCCCCGGAGAACTGGTTTTACTGACATGAATTAGACCTGCTCCTCCTCGATCACTTTGTTTTCAGTATTGTGATTGTAAACTGGATCTTTTTTTCCGCCTCCATTGTTTTGCCTGCTTTTATTCCTCCAATTCCACGAAATAATATTCTCCCTGTTATTTCAGCCTGTATCAGGGTACCGTACCCTCAGTCACCCAGTGTTGACGGCTAACACAGGTGGCTGAAATGAATCTTGTTTAACATGTTTTTCTGAAAGCCATTTTTAATCAGGGTTAAATATTCTAGATAAAGACCTACTCTTGGTTTCATCCACACCCAGGGAAACCATCCAATTACGAGACAAACACCACGTTGCCGTGTTTTACTCATCTTTAGTCACTTCATATGTGATGTGATGTGACAGACGAATACATGCTTTTTAAAGTGGCGTTTCACGATTGTGGTAAATGAGGCTACATGAATGAACGACAAGCATGTGCTCACTTGGCACAGTGTTTACGTAATGCTCTGTTGCAACATCATTTCCTGTCAGCTCTTGCGAACCAAAAGCTTTTACTCTGCAGATCTTTTGCCTGCTTTATGAGTTTAACTGAATGTCAGGCAAATGTGTGAATTTGACTGAGCTGCTGAGCATCACTGAAACTGTCGTGGACCATCTGTAATGTGTAAAGTAGTCAGTAACTAGCAGATAAAAGGCTTAGATGTGGCAAACAAAGCCGTTATTGACTTGGTGACACCCTTCAAATGCCCTCTAATCAACCCTGTGCAGAAACCTTCTGGTTTCCTTTGGTGGCAGTGGCCCACTGCAGCCATGCATGCTCCACTAACCTACAGTCAGACTGTACAGAGAGTCTTCAGTGAACAGTTCACCCTCAAAGCTTCATTTGACTACACACACTATGTTGATATATAATTTAATATATATTTCTATATTTTGATCCATCCATTTTCACTCTGCACTATGTGAAAGCCACAGAAGCTTGTCATTTTACCCCCGTTCATCTATCCTGATACAAACCAGCAGACCCCCTGCCACCCACCCCCGCTGGGCTGCAAAGCAGAGATCAAAGAGGCATTAGACGAGCTCTGTCCACAAGGGTTCAGAGCTTCAGTCCAGAGGCTGGGAGAGCTGTAAGGAGATGAGGACATGATGGTGCACAGAGCCGTCACTCTCTCTTGTGTTGCCAGCAGAGCTTTTCATCCTGCAGGTGGCAGATGAGCTGGAGAGCAACTGTGTTTTTTAACGGCCTATTCAAATGATTGGTTTAAACGGCGGTCTGAGATTCTGCTTTGTGTATTTGCATTTGACTGTGATACCACAGTTAGACTACAGCTTGTGCCATGTAAATCTTTAGTTTTAAAGCGAGTGATTCACTGGCCAGTAGAACAGTTGCTCAAGGTTAAAATTACCCACAACAATTATGTGCTGAATGAAATGGTGATTTAATAGTTTCATCTCATGTTGCTCTTCCCTGCAGGCTGGTTGATGACAGGTGTGTGGTCCAGCCTGATGCCGGGGACCTGGCCAACCCTCCCAAAAAGTTCAGAGGTGTGTAGAAATACACTAGTCACACAGGTTCAGGGTTACACACACACACAGAAATGCACACACTTTTTTTAAACAGTCAAGGCTGACCAGATCCTTTGCACTCAATGTTGTTTAAAATAACATTGAGGTTGTAGAGGAGCTTTTATGTGTTTAAGTGACTCTACAGGCCTCTGGTGGGTAAATAACCATTAACCTCAAAAATGCAGTTTCACCACATTAAGACCATTGAGTGGCACTTAACCTGACTCACAGAAAGCGACTCCTGTGTTTCTGAATCCTTCTCCTCCTCTCCAGATTGCCTCTTCAAGGTGTGTCCTATGAACAGATATTCAGCCCAGAAGCAGTTCTGGAAGGCCAAACAAGGAAAACAAGGAAACAACAACACGCAGGGAGACCTGTTTAAGAAGTTACAGGTAGAACATCTTATCACAATCTGCATCTAGGTCTTTTTCATTTTCATTTGCATCCTAAAGTTTAAGTAAATCTCTGTTTTGTTTCCCAGCATGCAGCAGAACTGGAACAGAAGCAGAATGAGTCAGAGAACAAGAAGCTCCTTGGAGAAGTTGTCAAATACAGTAATGTCATCCAGGTACGGCCTATCGCTTCTGCAAACACCTGCGGCGCCAGATTGTCTTGAGTCCAGCGCCTTGTTTTTGTTTTTTTGTTTACCAAGGTTGTGTTAGTGTCATCCAATCCCTGATACCTCAGGCAGTTTTGTCAAAGCCCACAGTGGTAGTATTTGGTTTTGCTCATTGCTAAACTCTTGTTTTAGGGAACCGAACTGAAAAAAGCTACTACATTTTTAACAGATGTTACAAAATGCATTCAAGGCAGATTCCATTGTTCCTTTGCTGCGGTAAACAGGCCTTATCAATAAGCAATTTGTTAGGGTTGACCTCAAACACTGGTATAATTTAGCTCTTTCGTTAAGTGGAATCAGGAAATGTGCTCTGTGGTTCTGCTTCTTCAAATGAGGTCAAATCAAATGAAATAGTAAAACTCTTTTGAGTTAACTTGAGGCAATATCAACCTCTGCTTTTGCTCCCAAAAAGAGGATCTATTAGTCTTGTGGAAGGTATGTGGAAGGTAACTAAGTACATTAACTCAAGCACTGTACTTGAGTAAAATTTTTACATAATTTACTTGAGTATTTTCTTTTCATGAAACTTTCTCATTCCATACAGTTCAGAGGGAAACATTGTACTTTTGAATCCACTACAATTATCTTACAGCTCTAGTGACTAGTTCCTTTACTGAGTTTTCTTTGGAATTATTTACATTATTAATAATTTGAATTTGTTTGAATCATTTTAAGGGTTTGGACAATTTTTTGAACTGAGAAGTTGTCACTTTAGGCAATTTTCTGAATTTTTACAAACCAAATAGGCAGACAGAAAATAACCACTTGATTACTCCATAATGAAAATGACCATTAGCTGCAGCTCTAAATGAAAATTGTTAAACTTGGCTCCATCTCAACCAACTACCTTTGTGATATTAGTACTTTTCCACCGCTGCTCTTGTAGTATCTAAACACCCTGCTTCTTCTGTCTCAGCTCCTGCACATTAAGAGTAATAAGTACCTGACGGTGAACAAGCGTCTGCCCGCTCTGCTGGAGAAGAATGCCATGCGGGTTTCTTTGGACCCGGCTGGGAACGAGGGCTCCTGGTTCTACATCCAGCCCTTCTGGAAGCTCCGCAGCGAAGGAGATAACGTAGGTTCCCCTTCACGTGATGTACTTAGGAAGTACTATTAAACCACTTGACAGTCCTCTCTGTTACAAGTACAGCATTTGGTGTGTGAGACGACTTTTTCATCCTGTACACTGACAGTTCATTGTTTGTCCTGCTCCAGTAACATTTCTGATTTTGTCCTTCTCCTCTGGCTTTAGCATCCTATGGTTAAAGGTATTGCTCTTGATTGTGCATGGTGTTTGTCAACAGACACAGAATATCATGTGAAAAGCATGGAAGCACTGGCCTTCCCTTTGCATGAAGGCTTTTAGTTTGACCTTTCAAAGCATCCAGTCAGTTGTTACTTTCTGTCTCCTGTATGTCACTGATACTGCTTCATTGTATTCAAAATGTTTTGAAATATTATTCCAGCGTAGCATTGGAGAACGCGTGATGAGCCACCTATCTCTGCAGCCACAGTGTGCTTGTGTGTGGCTGAGATACACTTGACTGTTTAGAGCCTTTTATAACTTAGATTGAGCGAGTTTAGAGAGCATGTATTATCCCAGCAGTGCTGCAATAACAGGCAGTGTACTTTTCAGCCTCTGTATGCTGCATTCATGTCCACTCACCATGGTATGAATAAACCTGTTTTCCGTGAACAGCTCGACCACTCTCTCATGTGAAGCTCAGACTGACACCTTTTTTTAAATAAAATAAGAGGATGTTTGCAGACCTTAGGCAAAGCCCTTGCATGGACGCACTCCTACTTTCAGTTTGATCCATTTGAACACTGCTCAAAGTTTTTACCAGCCTGCTCTCCTGCTGGGATGTGACTGTCTCTAATTGGGTTCAAGGTGGTGGTTGGAGACAAGGTGGTGCTGATGCCAGTGAACGCAGGGCAGCCTCTTCATGCCAGTAACATCGAGCTGCTGGACAATCCCGGCTGCAAAGAGGTGGGACTAGTTTATTCAATGCTCTTTCTATTAGTGCTGAAACATATGACTCCAGCCAGATAAAAGCCTGCAACAAGAAAAACCTGTAGCTTTTCTTTTGGCTGTTTATCCAATAGTTATTAATTTAATGGTGTATTGTCCCAGTCGACAGAACAACATGTTATCTTGTGGCGTGTTACAAAGAACATGTGGCTTGTGTGTGATAAAAATCTCAATTTCATGTTGTGTTTACTCTCTGCTTCATGCTGCAGGTCAATGCCGTGAACTGTAACACCAGCTGGAAGGTGGCCTTGTTCATGAAGTTTAGTGACTACAGGGAAGATGTGCTGAAGGGAGTATGTTGTTTTTATCACTTTTGTGTTTCCTCTGTCCTCTTCTTTGTAGCAGAACTGCACATAATTTGGGTGTTTATGGAGCAAACAGCATGCAGTTATCTTGCAGCGGTCTCATGTTTGGCACGTGTCCTCTGTCAGGGAGACGTGGTGAGGCTGTTTCACGCTGAGCAGGAGAAGTTTCTGACCTGTGACGAGTACAAGAAGCAGCAGCACGTCTTCCTCAGGACCACGCTGCGGCAGTCTGCCACCTCCGCCACCAGCTCCAAGGCTCTGTGGGAGATTGAGGTAAAACACACACAGGAATAAACAATTTATCGCTTTAACGCCGTCAGTGCTACTTTTTATAAATCGTTTTCTTTTCAGTTTATGGACAACGTGAAATTGAAATGTATCTGTTGTACCTCTTAGTAACAACCAGCCACATGTCAACAAAACAAAGACCTCACCAAAGAATCATAAAGTTTGCCCAGCTCAGTTAAAATAAACATTTTTATTTACAATTTTGTCATAATTGAGGACCATGTCTTACATATGTTGGCCATAATTTCCCCTTTCTTATAGTGCACACCATATAATGTGTGCATGTCTGCCACTTCAGCCTTTAGTTCTTTGTAATCCACTGTCTATTGTACTGTATGTTCCTCTTATCAGCTTTCAGTAAATTGAAGTTCCTGTTGTCCCTCTGCTGTTTGTGCCAGAATGTGCTTGTGTTACCATATCAGTTGTGTCGGTATGACAAACACAAATTCCTGTTGTGCTTGGCGCTTTCTGTGACTCTCATTCTGACTCTTCACCAACGTTAGTGGTTTGTGAATTATTGCCATTTTAAATAACAGAAATAATCCTTCGCCTGATGTTAAACCAATCCTCCTCTACATGGGGCTGTTTACCAGACACTAAGTGAGCAGTGTTGTAATGCTGATACAGACATAAACTAAAAACTATAAATGACATTTTAAAAGTCCGACTGCACTAAATCAGACCAGTTTTTAGGTAAGCGCCGACTGACACTAAACCACATACTTGCAGGAGACAGAAAACATTATAAACGATGAACAAAAGCAGTTTTTTCTCGGTGTATGATACTCTTTATTTTGTATGTCTGTGCCAGGTCGTGCACTATGACCCCTGCAGAGGTGGAGCCGGACAGTGGAACAGTCTCTTCCGCTTCAAACACCTGGCGACTGGGAACTACCTCGCAGCTGAGGTGAGATTTCGTCTTCAACCTCTGTCATGCCTTTGTAATGCTTCAGTTTTCATCAGTTTAATTTGTGTTAATTTGTAGCTGTTTATGATTCTGTTTCATCGCAATGTACTTTTAGAAAGTAGCTGGCACTAACGCTCATTTTGTCTGAGTCACCGTGTTTCAAAATGAGATCTACTTTCCAGCTTCTGAATAATCACAGTTGCAGGGGGTTTTAGGAGATGTGCTGTAGGTGGCAGTATTCCCATTGATATGGCCACTATCACCCATCTTTTGCTGTTGAGTAGTTTGGATTTGGGTGATGGGGGATGATAATGACAGGATTATCACCGGAGCTTTCGTCATATGAGGTTGCTGACCCTTCGGTGTCTCTGCAGGTGAACCCTGAATTCAAAGACAACACAGCAGAGCCTAAAGGAGAGGTGAGTCAGTCACTAAGCACGTTTTGCTGCAAGATCATATTCACCTAACCTCAGACTGGCTACTTCGCACAGTTTTTCCACAAAATGTTATACTCCAGGTTGATATTTATAATTCATAACATGCAAAGCAGTGCAAATAGATTGTAATTTTACACCGGAGATGAGTCAGATTGCACTTGACTGAAAGAGAGAATGAGTTGGTGAACAGGAGAAAAGATTACATGAGTGTTTGAGTGGAAAGAACAATTATCCCAGCAGTTATTCGTTGTCTGTCCAACTTCAGGCCCTTCTCCGTCTCCTCATCCTTTGGTTATGCAATACCACAGGTTCTCTTACACTCACAAAGTACTTGTGCACGCACGCATGCACACACAAACACTGAATCTATATCTAGACATTTCTTTGAGCTCTTAGCTACCTTGCACATTTGTATTCTGGCAATGCACAGGAACACGCACACAAACTCTCTCAGCCTCACACACTTTCTCATGCACATGCTGAATTTCAGACACACAGGGGGCTCCTTACATAACGTCTGGGTGTGGGGGTGCCCTGCGAGAGGGGATGGAGGGGAGGCAGACGTGCTGTCTGCTCTGCTCCACTCGCCTGTGCTAAGCTGGTGGGGTGAGTCACCAGCAGAGCGGGGGGGAGGAAGAGGAGGAGGAGGGGGGGAGAGGAGTGGGAGGATAGAGAGGCTGAGGCGTGGAGGCAGCTCTGGGGAGCTTCCCATTGACATGCAGGGAACAGTGGGAGAAATTAACCCTCGCCATTATCCGCTGCATCTGCACAGCGAGGACTGTACCAGCCTACATACTGCAGTGTCTAACACACCACACAGAGACGTCATGGCTCTCTGGTTACATTGCTGTGTAATTTGATACCTCATTAGTATAAGAAGCTGTGACAGTATAGTTTGGCTCACATCCATCTGTCCTCAGTTATAGATTTTATCAACTGGCTCATTTATCAGTACTTATGTGTGGAAAGTCACAGCAACACAGAACATGTCTGAGCTCAGATTTATGTTCACATAGACTCAACATAAAACTTCATGGTCACATCAGTGAGGCTGTCTTTTTAGAATATATATATGTAAATGTCAGAATATAGTGAAAATACCTGTTGTATTGTATTTAATTCACTATAAAGTTTGAGAAGCTGCAGCCAGTGGATGTTTGCCAGTTTCACCTGAAAATAGCTTAAATAATTTACCATAAAAGTCCTTTTCTGTCGATCGACCTCTAGATTGATGGAGTAAGACCATAAGATCTTACCAGAGTCTCACCACAAGTTTTTTGATAACTAGTCAACAAAATAAGCAACTAGACCTGCTCCAGTCAGGCTCATTGGCTTGCAGCAGTGTAAACACTGTCTGCATGTATCTTTCTTTTCCAGACTTGAATGTGAGCTGAACACACACAAGGACACGTAGTGTTGTGCACTGTATGTTTAAAGATTGATGGGACAGTATAAAATCCACTGTGTGATTATTGATAAATGACTTAACAGACTGTGGTGTTTAAGCTTATGGACTGCTGGCACTAATTTCTACTTCCTCTGAGTGTGTTCATGTGTTTCTTTCTCTGTGTGTGTGTGTGTGCTGCAGAATGAGACAGACATCGTGTTCTCCAAGAGGAAGCATCAAGCAGCAGAGAAGATTGTTTTCACCCTGGTCTCTGTTCCCCATGGGAATGACATTGCCTCCCTGTTTGAGCTGGATGCCACCACTCTGCAGCGGGCCGACTGTCTCGTGCCCCGGTCAGTCGCTCACATGGGGGCAACAGTAACAATAACAAGTTACATCTGATGTGGTTGTATTCACGGGGGGCGTTTTTCACTAGAGTTCACAGCACAGAGCACAGCAGTTCATGTCAGAAAATCTGCCATTAGGGTGAGATAATGTCACTTATTTCGACGCCAAACCATCTGCTGTTGTGGATTTTCTTCAACTAAGTGTTATTTTGTTGTTATAGCAATAGAACAAAGTGAAATATTCTGACACTTGTTACTGGATAAATTCACAAACAAGTGAAACTATAATAGAAAGTAATGGAAGTGTTTCATTCAATTGGCATAATATACATATAATACACACATTTTATAACAGGCCTGGGAGTCCACAGCCGTGATAGCTGCTCTGTGATGCTGTACTTACTGCACTTTGAGCTAATTAAATTGTCAGCATGCAAACATGTTCACATGACAATGGGAGCATGCTGATGTTTAACCACTATAATGTTTACCATTTTCATATTCCTTTAGAGTGTTAACATGCTAATATTAATAATAAACACTAAGGTACAATCATATGTTTGTATCTGGACATAAACCAAAGTCTTGGACAAGTCCAAGTTTTGACCTGATGGTACTAGATGAAAAATCAGGGGATCACTAAAGTTATTACAATTATTCCTGAAGGGAACATGAAAGTCAAATTTCATGGCAATCCATCTAGTAGTTAGATAGAAATATAACCAGAGGCAGTAGGTTTTATCCTGTGGGGACCATGAATGTCAGTACAAAAATTCATAGCATTTTATCCAATAGTTTATAAGATATTTCAGAGTAAAGGACCAAATGACATTACCATACCTGGGTGTGAGTTTAACTACCTTTCCAAGATAGATACAGTCAAGTAAGATAAGATAAGACAAGATATACCTTTATTCATCCCACAGTGGAGAAATTTACAATCAAATGAAAGAATCATATGTGGTGTAAGTAACTTGTTCCCTCCTTCCTCAGAAACTCCTATGTGAGACTGAGGCACCTGTGTACCAACACCTGGGTGACGAGCACCAACGTCCCCATCGATGCAGAGGAAGAGCGCCCGGTCATGCTCAAGGTCTCCACACACTCACTCACACTCATACAGACACACGAGTAAAACAAACATGGATGCTTTATTTTCTTTTCTTTTGGCTGTCACAATAGATCGGCACCTGCCCCACTAAAGAGGACAAAGAGGCTTTTGCCATCGTATCTGTTCCTCTGTCGGAGGTCAGAGACTTGGATTTTGCCAACGATGCCAGCAAGGTCCTGGAGTCCACGGTGAGGAAGCTTCAGTACGGCAACATCGCTCAGAACGAGAGGAGGTACGACAACAGACAGGGGTGATGCAAGATGGTGTGCACATTTTGTAATTTAATATGTTAATTTTTGCCTTTGCATTTATCTCAGGTTTGTGACGAAGCTCCTGGAGGATCTGGTTTTCTTTGTGTGCGTGGTACCGAACAACGGCCAGGATGTTCTGTCTGTGGTCACCTCCACACCCAACAGAGAGAGGCAGAAACTCATGAGGGAGCAGAACATCCTCGCCCAGGTCAGCACCAGTGCAAACACGTGCTCAGACACACACTTCTGCCTGTCTGTCTATCAGAATGCAGATTGAGCTGAAGTTTGATTGTATTATCTTGCTCGGGTGCTTCTTCATTGTTGTGTGTGGGTTCTTGTCCCTCCAGATCTTCGGCATCCTGAAGGCTCCGTTCACAGATCAGGGAGACGGTCCGATGCTAAAGCTGGAGGATTTGGGAGACCAGCGCTATGCTCACTTCAAGTACATGTTGAGACTCTGCTACAGGGTGCTCCGCCACTCCCAACAGGACTATCGCAAGAACCAGGCATGTTTCCTCCTTCTACACAAGTGGAATATTGAGTGTTCACCGAATTGTCATCAGGGTCATTATCACAGAGATGTGTGGTAGTTTGAGGAAAGAGAGACAGACAGCTTTTGACTGGGAGCTTATCGGTATAGACTCTGTCAGACTGTCTGGAAAAATCTATGCAGGAACCACAGCTGCTGTAATGATGCCCTTAATCAAGAAAACTAAGTAGTTCTCAAACGGTCCTTTAAATCGATGAGTGGATCGACAGAAATAATTCATGACGAGTTTGAAAATGAAGTGAGCTGATAGAATTTTTGAGTTAAGAAAAGGAACCTTTATTTAGAAGGAATAAAATGCACCTGTTCTTATCTCTGTACTCTCTAACTTTATCTAGATAAACCTGCATAACTGATACTACTGAGTCATTGTGGACTTTGCTTGTGCTACTGCTGCATTTTAGCTCGTCACAGACAGACATTTGTGTGGTTTTATTACAAGACTGAAATAAGAAGCAAACACGTGACAGTCATTTCCTGCTTTTATTCTTCTTCCCCTTCACTCTCTGTTACGTTGTCTAATAATATATTTTTTTAAAGCAACAGGCCTTTTTCATTATTACTATCATTAGTAGTATTAGTATTCGTAGTAGTAGTGTTAGTATTAGTATCACCTGCTTCTCTAGTATAATGATTAAAAATTTCTGCTGTAAAAAGTTACATATACTTGCTTTTATTAATTTAAAAATATAAAACTTTCACACCTTTGAAAATATGAAGATTTGCTCATGTGGTTTTAAGTTTTATTATCATTAATCGTTATTTGATTAACGGCAATAGTTTATTTGATAGAACCCAACCCCCTGATGAACACAGTCATCATTTGTGATATGGGTAACTCAGAGTATTTATTAAATGCAGCTGCAATGACTCAGCACATTTCCCTGCTTCTCGGTTCTTTCCTCTTAACTTTTACTTTACTTACATCAGATGTGTTTATAACTATATGTTTCTTGTGCCACGCAGGAATATATAGCCAAAAAGTTCTCAATCATGCAGTCTCAGATTGGGTATGAGATCCTGGCCGAGGACACGATCACTGCTCTGCTGCACAATAACCGCAAGCTGCTGGAAAAACACATCACAGCCAGAGAGATCGAGACCTTCGTCAGCCTGCTGAGGCGCAACAGGGAGCCCAGGTCAGTGAACATGTACACCTCCCAAAGATTACATGACCCAAGGGAACAAATGAATAATAGAAAATATAGGAAACATCTGACTGTGTGCATGAAAATTAGTAGTTGTATGTATGTAAGACATAAGACATTATCACAGTAGCACGGGACAATCCTGATTCCAAAAAAGTTGGGACACTGTGTAAAACATAAACATTGACAAATCCATATCCATCTATATTCAACTGGATACAGTACAACGAGTTATTTAAAGTTCAAACCGCTAAACTTTATTGCTTTTTTGTGAATATGCTGAATTTGATATCTGCAACAATTTGGGACAGGATCATGTTTACCTCTGAGTTACATCACCTTTTCTTTTAACAACAGGTCTGGAAACTGAGGACATTAATTGTTGAAGTTTTGAAAGTGAAATTCTTTCCCATCCTTGCTTGATATGTGACTTAAGTTGCTCACAAGTATGGCGTTTCTGTTGTGTGTTGCGCTTCATTATGGGCCACACATTTTTAGTGGGAGACAGGTGTGAGACTGCAGGTAGACCTGTCTGGTACCTGCACTCTCTTACTATGATGCCACACTGGCTTAACATTGTCTTGATAAAATAAGCATGGACGTCCTTGAAAAAGACGTCTGGATGACAGCAAATGTTGCTCCCAAACCTGTGTGTACCTTTCACCATTAATGGTGCCTCCAAAGATGTCCAAGTTAACCATGGCATGGCCACTAACACACACCCCCGGACCATCACACATTCTGACTGTTGAACTTATTTTACAGAGCATTTTGTCATGGGAGAAAAATGGGGACAGTCAAAGATACTGTCAGGAACACACAAACATCCATGTGTTCCTATGCTGAAACTTTGTGTGTGTAAAACATTTGTTAAATGTGGTGATTCATGTCTGGTCTAATCTTCTAGATTCCTGGATTATCTCTCTGATCTGTGTGTGTCCAACAAGACTGCCATCCCCGTCACACAGGAGCTTATCTGTAAATTTATGCTGAACCCCACCAACGCAGATATCCTCATCCAGACCAAGTGAGTCACACCCCGTGTTATCTATATTTAAAACATTCAAGTTGGTCCTGTCATATTTCAGTCGTTCATTTTTAAACATGTATAAACACGCACATACAAAACTCTCTGCAGCTTGTTTCTCCCCATGTGCTTTTTGTAAAACAGATATTTTCAGCATCAGCAGCTCTACGTCAGAGTGTAATGTGTGCAATTTTTCTACTAACTGCTTTGTTTCACACTCTCTCCCTCGCCCTTTCTTTCCCCCTCCCAGACTAATCTCTAACACGGAGACCACCCTGGAGTCGTCTCTGCTGCAGGAGGAGGTGGAGGAGGAGGAGGTTTGGCTCTACTGGATCGACAGCCACAAGGAGCCTCATGGCAAATCCATTCGCCACCTGGCCCAGGATGCTAAGGGCAACCACAAGATGGATGTAGACATCATCACATATTACAGGTGACAGTGGGATTCTTGCAATTAGTTGCCCTGTGTGCTTCAGCTTTTTTTCCACAGTAACACAAAAATAGCTGGAACAAGCAAGCAAGAGTTTGTGTCTGTGTCCAACGTGCAAAACAAAAATCCCTTCTCAGGTTTTATTTTTTCTCGCCCCATGTTCCTCACCTCCTCTGTAGGTACCAGCTCAACCTGTTTGCTAAGATGTGTCTGGACCGTCAGTACCTAGCCATCAACCAGATCTCCTGTCAGCTGCCCGTGGATCTGATCCTGCGCTGCATGTTTGATGACTGCCTGCCCTACAACCTCAGAGCCTCTTTCTGCCGTCTCATGCTGCATATGCACGTGGACCGCGACCCGCAGGAGGCCGTGGTGCCCGTACGCTACGCCCGCCTCTGGACCGAGATCCCCTCCAAGATCACCATCCACGAGTAGGCATCCTTCCATGTGATTTTGTGTATTATGTACATGCTGTTATTGTGATCGTGATTGTGCTTTTCCACAGGTTTGAGTATGAGTCCACTGACACCTCCAGAGAGGAGATGAAGAGGAAGTTTGCTCCCACCATGGAGTTTGTGGAAGAATATCTTAGAGATGTGGTCAGCCAGCCATTTCCATTTGGGGATAAAGACAAGAATGAGCTCACTCTAGAGGTAAAATCAACATTTTTCAAATTGGCGTTTATTTTCTCACAAGGCTGTTTCAATAATGTGCTTGTTTAACTTCTCTCTTCCAGGTGGTGAATCTGGCTCGGAACCTGGTTTACTTTGGTTTCTACAGCTTCAGTGAGCTGCTGCGTCTCACACGCACTCTGCTGGCCATCCTGGATATTGTCCAGCACCCGCTCACCTTCATGAACAAACTCAACAAGAGCCCAGAGGCTGGTCAGTGCGGTTACACATTAAAAGTACTTTGCATTGGTCACCTAAGGTTTACATTTTTAATGGAGTGCTTTAAACAGCAAATTTTAAATTGAATGAATGAAGCTCTTGTTTCCTATTTAAGGGACGAAGATAATTGAACAGCCTAGCATCAGTAGTCCTCTGGTTTCTAGATGGGAAATATGGATGCAGCAGTCAATAAATATATGCAGGAGGGAAGTTATGCATTAAAGCATTAGGATACAGAATTCAACGAAGAAAGTAACTTTGAGCAACTAGAGAAGGAAAAGGATGGGGTGATAGTTTTTAGATGAGTCATTGGAACCAAAATATTAAGTTTCAGAAAGAGGAATTTTGATTTGAGGTTAAAGATGACTTTCTGCAGACCACAGTAAGAAAGGATAGATATTGCCCCTGGAACTGATTTAAGACAGATTGCAACTGTACCAAAAAGCTGTTTTGTAAATGTTTAACATAATTGAAGAAAGCTAAGATGTTTCTGGGCCATCCATTCGATGTCCTCAAGGCATTTGTTTTAGCTTTTCTGATGCACATGAACAGATGCTCGCAGGCTGGAGCTGAAATGTGTCAACGAGTGAATGAAGTACAGGCTTTGCAGCATGCACAATGCAAAATGTGTGAAGGTGAGTGCTTCCTTTAGGCAACAATGTCCTGCGTACGATCCACGGAGTTGGGGAAATGATGACTCAGATGGTGATGAGCCGAGGTGTGCCGCACAGCCTTCCCGACACCCCTCCCTCCCTGCGCTACGGAAAAGGACACTTCCTGCCGGACAACGAGGATGTCATGGTGATGGACACCAAGCTGAAGATCATCGAGATCCTGCAAGTAAGCGCCACCTACTGGATGCAACATATGTGATTTCTGTTACAATTTGGTTTTATTTAACGGAATGATTTCAGTGTTTGACTCTATTTTTGTGCGCTTTCTGTTTCTCCTGTCAGTTCATCCTGAGTGTGAGGTTAGATTATAGGATCACATACTTGTTATCCATCTACAAGAAAGAGTTTGGGGACAAGTCCATAACCGACTCTTCCGTCTCTGTGGCGGATATGCCCCCAATGACACGTGAGACTTTATTCTCTCTCAAAGAAAATGCTAAAGCAGTCATTTTTCATTCTGTTGTAAATGTGTTAACCACTGCAGAACATACTCACTGACCTATTGTCTGCTTTATTCTGTCTCCAGCTTCTGAACCAGACATAGATGAGATTGCAACCAAAGCAGAGACCATGTTTGCAGGAAGGTAGGTGAAGCAGTTCTTAGATACACTCAAACATTCACACAGAGAAATTAATTAAAATATGTAAGTTGTTTTTGATCATCTGCTCCTCTTAGTCTTTTATTGCTCTCCCATCTAATCTTTACTGTGCATATCTGTGGATTGACTGCATACATATGTATATTTCCAGCTCTGAGTTAAGTGCGGTGGAGCTGGACGATGAGGGTGGCCGAACGTTTTTGAGGGTTCTGATCCATCTCATCATGCAAGATTACCCCCCGCTGGTGTCAGGCTCGCTGCAGCTCATCTTCAAACACTTCAGCCAGAGAGCTGAGGTGCTGCAGGCCTTCAAACAGGTAGCGACAGAGTGCGGCATTAGGCACTTCCCGAGTTAAGTGATTTTTGTCATAGTTGATGTGATCACTTCGGATTAGCGGGGGTTCTCCAAAGGGGCAAACAGCAGCTGCTATAAACTGTCTCACTAAGAGCTTCCTCAGCTGGAACTTAGAGCTGCACAAGCTCCTTTTTAACAACTCGCTGACTTTACAAAGTGGTGCAGTTAGACTTCTCGCCTGAGATATTGTTTCACGCCCATTTGTTCTTTTAATATCTTTATGTCTGTCTTTTTTTTAATCTTATGTATGTGTGTTTGTCTGTGTGTATTTTCCAGGTCCAGCTGCTAGTGTCAGAGCAGGATGTAGAGAACTACAAGCAGATCAAGGCAGACCTGGATCAGCTGCGTCTGACTGTTGAGAAGTCAGAGCTGTGGGTGGAGAAGAGTGGAGTCTACAGCGGTGAAGAACTCGGGGTCAGGCAGGGCAAAGAACAGAACATGGAGGTGCTGTACCATCATTTAATGGTATCCAGCATCTAAAAGCAAAATTTCACACTTCAGATTTAGTGTGACATTCATTTCTTCACAGGAAGTTTCTATATTTATCTTAAATATGGCATCAGTCATTCAGCTGCACTGTAAATGGCTTCTGTGTTTGTTGTTCGTGTTCATCAAAGCTGATGGAAAGCTGTTTTGTTAGCTTAGCGCTCAGGAATAATGAATAATAATATCTGGCAGAACAGGAACCTGCTGTAAATCACTTTTTATTAGTCGGGCCTGTAGTGTTTAGTGTGGCTTTTACATCATTGTTGTTACAAGAATACAATGGTGAGGATGATTAGAATCAGTGCACAGAATTTTCCCACTGTATTGTGACAAATGCCTGGTAATTAAAGACTGGATGTGCAGGTTGTTGCACGCTAGAGATAAAACTTATGGAGCCGACACATGAGAATCGTGCAGCTTTAGACAACAAACACAAAGATATAAACATATTAACATGCTATTAAATTTATTCATGAAATCATAGTTGATAATTGAATGTAGTTACTAAAGGATTTTTCCTTCATGTGTGTCTCTTGCCAGGAGGTCGTCCTGAGCCCAGTACAGGATGGAGATAATAAACCTCAAATTGACAGCAACAAAGCAAACAACTACAACATTGTCAAAGAGGTGAGCCCCATGTCTGTACTTCAAGCGCTTTCTTGTCATTTCATTCTCTACTGTGTCTATAAGGGATGTGTGTGTCTGATATTTAGATCCTGCTGCGGCTCAGTAAACTGTGCTATCCCAGCAAGAAGAGTCGTGTGCAGCAGCAGAGGCTGCTGAAGAACATGGGGGCCCATACTGTGGTGCTGGACCTGCTGCAGATCCCCTATGAGACAGTGAGGAATAATCAGAACAGCCAACTGATTTGTTGCACTTTATGCTTCTGTGAAATCTCTTTCACAACATAATCTTTCCTTTTATTTGTTTGGTTCTGCCTTTGCACAGAGCGATGAGAAGATGAACGAGATCATGACCCTGGCACATACGTTTCTGCAAAATTTCTGCAGAGGAAACTCCCAGAACCAAGTTCTGCTGCATAAACACCTGAACCTCTTCCTCACTCCAGGGGTATATTATTCTGACCTCATTATACATTCCCCTTGTTGACATGCCTTACTTTTCAGGGATGTCCTCTTTTCTAGTAGAGCATGTGGAAGTATGAGCAGAGTTAGCCTTTAATGAAAAATACAAGGTTCAAAACAGCAGCAGCCTCACAGCAGAAGAGTGATGTTGTCCTAGTCTTTCTTGTTTCTGCCATACAAATGAATAAATACACTGTTTTTATGAAGATCATCCTCTTCTAAAAGACTGAATCGTGTTTTTCACCAGTTGCTGGAAGCAGAGACAATGCGTCACATCTTTATGAACAACTACCAGCTGTGCAATGAGATCAGCGACCGCGTGGTCCATCATTTCGTCCACTGCATTGAAACACACGGGCGACACGTTCAGTACCTCAAGTTCCTGGAAACCATTGTGAAAGCTGACGGGAAGTACGTGAAGAAATGTCAGGACAAAGTCATGACAGAGGTGAGAAGAACACGTTTTCACATCGCATCCAGTCACGTGAGAGTTCTAAAGCTTTTACTGTGTCATTTTGAATGAATTGTATCACTAACCCCGAAAATTGTTATACTGCATTACATTACATATCAATCTGAATTTAAAATATGCAGCTCACTGAGTTGTTGATGATTGTGTGTTTTGTTGTGTTTCATATGTTACGGTTATAGTGCTCAAACCTATGTAACTTTTCTCTGCGTCCAGCTGGTGAACGGAGGCGAGGACGTGCTGGTGTTCTACAACGACCGCTCCTCCTTCCCCGTGTTGCTGAGCATGATGGCCTCTGAACGAGAGCGGACAGATGAAGATGGAGCTCTGGCCTACCACAACACTCTGGTGGAGCTGCTGGCTGCCTGCACCGAGGGCAAAAACGTCTACACTGAGCTGAAGTGCAACTCTCTGCTGCCACTGGACGACATTGTCAAAGTGGTCACTGACGTCCACTGTATACCAGAGGTAAAGATCATTTTTCTAGAAAATGTTAATATAGTTTTATGCTATGGATAAATGATCATGAATTGTTATAAACTCATGGGCACAGTCTCTCTTTAGACGTTTTATTTCTTCATCCCCAGGTGAAAACTGCTTATGTGAATTTTGTGAATCACTGCTACGTGGACACAGAGGTAGAAATGAAGGAGATCTACACCTCCAACCATATCTGGAAGCTCTTTGACAACTTCCTGGTGGACATGTCCAGTGTAAGGCTCTCTCACATTTAAAGGTCACACATGTCTGCCTGATACTTTTCTAATGAGGCTTACTAATATGCTATTCACTGTACTGCGTGTGCAGAGAAAACGATAGAGACGTGATGTGAGGTTGAGCCCGCTCAGAAGTTTTACCCCAGTTCATTTTTGCATTTAAGGTGTGCAACACTACCACAGACCGTAACCATGCAGATCCTGCCCTGGAGAAGTATGTGACAGAGACAGTGATGGCCATTGTCAAGGGTTTCTTCAGCTCGCCTTTCTCTGTCAACCACTCCAACCTGCAGGTATTGTTTTTCACCTCTGACAAGCAGGTGAAATGTGCCCGCAGAGGGAGGCTCACTCACGGCACGTCCAAATCCTTTGCCAACTTTTAGCTACTTTACAGTAAAAAATATGTGACAGCTGACTTCCTCCTTCAGTGCACCTTCGCCTGGAACCTTCTTGTTTCATTGCAGACATTTGTACCTAAAGCAACTGCTTGAGGTGTTTTACACAGAAGTCTCTACTAATGTCTCATATCAGAGACAAGATTGAAGTGTTCCCATCAGGATTATCTCTGTCTTTCTCTACACTTAATGCCCCGAAAAACAGTATTCCCTGCTCTCTCCCCTCTTTTCACAGACAAACCAGTCTGTCTTCATCAAGCTGCTCCAGTCTGCTTTCAGGATCTACAACTGCACCTGGATCAACTCACTTCAGAAGGCTAATATTGAGAGCTGTATCAAAACACTGGCTGACGTTGGTGAGTGTGGATTTTGTATTTACTCAGAGATGTCACTTATTAACATACTCATATCTCAATGAGCTGCACACCATTGACCACTGAGAAGCTCTACTGGCTCCATGGTTTAGGTGCCTATGTTAAACTGGCACCATGGCACCAACATCTAACCCTTCATGTTCTACCCCAGCTAAGGCACGGGCTATAGCCATCCCAGTGGACCTGGACAGTCAGGTCAACACCTTGTCTCTCAAGGTACACACCACCATGGTGCAGCGAGCAGCCAAGGACTGGAGGATCTCCGCCCGCACACGACCCCGCAAGGAGCCACTGGGTGGCCCCGACTACAAGAATATCATTGAGAAGCTACAGGTGCACACTTTATAACAACACTGGGGATCTGCAGACATGCAAGCAGCTCTGAGATCAACCTATAACATTTGCTTATTGGTACTAAGGCTGATGGGAATGTCATTATTCTGTACATTTGTAGAATGTCTGGACTGAAGTTTATGGAAATCCATACAATAGTTATTGACACATTGACACACTTAAAAACAAACTTATCATAGCAATATCACGGTGAAAGAAAGTTTAGGGAATCAACAAAATTACTAGGCCATATCCTCTGGAGACCATGAATGTCTGTACTAACTTTCATGGCGGTCCATTAAACATTTGGTCTGACGAACCAACATTATCGTCACTAAAACCGTGCTGCTTGTGTTTGGTCTTCAGCAGCATCAATCTCTCCAGGAAAGCATTCGATTGAGCCTTGATATGCGTGTGTCTGTGATGTACAGGGTGTCGTGTCCCTTCTGGAGGAGCAGTTCAGTCCAAAGGTCCAAGCTGAGTTTTCTGTGCTGGTAGATGTTCTTCACAGCCCCGAGCTGCTGTTTCCAGAAGCTGCTCGACTACGCTGCGAGAGCGGAGCTTTCATGTCCAAGTAAGTCACTGTCCTTAAACTGTGTATTGAACAAACAACACATTCCTCACTTTGAAATTATTATATTTGATATCTGGCAAGTCACAGATTGACATGTCAAAAAATGAACAAGTTGTAATGTATTGACTACTGATAAGTACTATCACTGTTATATTTATTCAGTTGTTGTGGCTTTGGAAAAGAGTTGAAAGTGAAGAAACTCAACACACACAAAAAGCTTTAATTATAAAGGAACAATGTTACAGAGACCAACATTTAGCTTTAAAATGAAAAATAGTAAATACATAAAGACAACAGTTCATTTACTAGTTAATCAGTGGACTATGGATTTTATGAAAAATTAGTTAGATACATCATCAAACCTCCAGGGGTGCTGTTACTCTGCCGCTGTCTGACCTTCCTGGAGAGCACAAAAGGAAATTTCACCTGTAGTCATCAGTGAAGAATTGTTTTGTTTTTACCTTTTGAGCCAATGACTGTATTAACAGGACACAACTGTGAATGATACCAAACCTCTGTCTGTCACCCCGCCAGACTGATTAAGCATACCAAGAAGCTCATGGACAAAGAGGAGAAGCTGTGTATCAAGATCCTGCAGACGCTCAGAGAGATGCTGGACAAGAAGGAATGCTTTCAGGAGTCTGTGAGTACTTGACCCTGAAGGAGGAGGGCGCCACCAAAACACAGCTTCTTATTAAATCATTTGTTGCTTTTAGAAGTGCAATTTTAGGATTCTACAAGAAAATGGTCACAGTCTCTCACTGTTGCATAAAAAAACACACTAATTAGGTACAATTATCTTAACGTTTGCTGTGGATTTAGCTTTGTCTTCAAGCGTCAGCAGTGCTGTAGTCCTATCAGCAGTGCAGCGTAGTCCTTGTTTTCTCCCAGGTCTGTCGGCCCAGAGCCCAGACTCCCCTTCATCAGTATGCTGTGGGCCTTTCTATGTTACATAAGGCAGGAAGGCACTTGAGGACACACTCATACTGAGAGGGAGAATAGTAGGGAGGAAGTAAGGGAAGGACGAGGAGGAGGAGGGGGGGGCAAGCTCTGAACAAACAAATCAATACTGCAGCGAGCGGAGGGGGGTGGGGGTGTGCAGGAGCCCGTCTCCTGCTGCACCCCCTCTCAGCCAGAGGCCTTGGAAAGTGAATGACAAGAGTTTGGTAGAGGAGACTTGAGGAGGTGGCTACGTGTGTGTCTGTATATTTGTGTGCACCAAGGGGTTGGAGGATGAAGACCGGAGTACAAAAAAAAAGTCAGACATGTAATCACCTTTGGTAGGAGAGTTTGTTCGAGATGCATGGCGAGAGGCGGTGACGCTGTGAAATTCACACAACATGAGCTTCTCCGGTCGAGACTTCCGAGCGCATCAGAAGACAGCAACCGACAAGGATGGCTGATTATTTTACATCGCCTGGAGCACAGTTTATTGTACTGAAGTAAAGTGGGGAAAAGCATGTGTTTCAGTCCTCTGACCATGTGGGATTTCATGCACACATGATCATTTTTGCCTTGTCCTACTAAAGGCTGTTTTTGTCACCCCGGAACACCACTTGTTAAAATAGAACATGTTTCCATATGCACCTTTATCCTCTCTTTCAGGGTAATTGCATTAGTAATACTGTCAGGACTACCTTTCTCAAAATAGTACATGTCAGCCGGTGTCACTTACAGCTGCTTGAGGAGTCAGAGTTTTGTTTTCCCTATTTGTGTTTGCATCTTGTGTCAGTCAGCCAAGCTGTTTTTTTTTTTTTTTTTTTTTTTTTTCGAAAGGCAAATTATTCAACAGTTGTGTGGAACAAGATCAGAGGAATTCAAAGTGGAAAAACAGTCACTTTTTAAAAAGCGGCTCGGCGCATTCGAGAAGCCAGACAGTGCGGTAACGATATGTGAAATGTCAGTTTGTGTAGGTGTGCGTGAGTGTGCTCAAGCATGTATTTGTGGCCTCTCTTTGTCATATCCCTGTAGCCCTGAGCGTGGAGCTGCAGCCTCACTGCACAGGAGAGAGAGAGGGAGAGAGAGAGGGAGAGAGAGAGAGAGAGAGAGAGAGAGAGAGAGAGAGAGGAGAGAAACGATTGATGGAAATAATGAGAAAGGGAGAGGTAGACAGACAAAAAACAGAAGGAGAGAGAGGGAGAGAGAGAGAGAGAGAGAGAGAGAGAGAGACGGAGTGACAGCATAGGCAGCAGAGGTTGGTGGCTCCCCTGGGGTGCAATGAGTGGGTGGAGGAGAGTGAGAGAAAGAGAAAGAGATGGAGGGAGAGTGATCGAGGGAGGGAGGGAGGGAGGGAGCCATGTGAGGAGCCATGTGAGTAGAAGGGAAAAAAAAAGTGGGCAGCGGCTGCAGGGTGAGGGATTGGAGAGAAGCGGAGTCTGCTCAGTCTATGAGGAGACAGGGCAGGGGGTGCGCTTACGTAACAGCCTGCAGTGGCTGAGCCAGCGTCACGTGGACCATCACGTTCTCCCTCCCTCCCTCCTTACTCTCACTCCTCTGTCCGCTCACTGCCTCTCTCTTCCTCCTTTGCCCCCTCCATGCATTGTCTCAGTCTATCACATTCTGTCTGCCTGCCCGAGTTATTTCGCTCTGTCTCTCTCTCTCTCTCTCCCCTCCGGTCGCACCCAGGCCTCGGTCTCTGTTTGCCTGGGTCATGCCAGGAGCGCCAGTTCGGACAGAGAGGGGAATGTCTGCAGCAGTCACACAGTATAGAGATGTGTTGGCTCTTACTGCCGCACTCCACTTGTTTTGGCTGTCAGATAAGGGCAGCTTTATAAATGTTTGTGCTCCCACTTGCCCTCAAGACGTCTCGGGTGAGGGAGGTTTTTTTTGGGAGGGGGGAAAGACTTGAAAGAATGTTTTTCTTGCATACTGATACTTCTGGATAAAATACCATTATAGACTTATATTTTAAATGTTATCTCATCTCATGCACTTTTTCACTTAAAAGATAAGGCTGGTGTTTTTCTTGACTTTTCAGACTCTCAAATCCCATGAAAAAAAGCCCAAGCCAATAATGCATCAGTCCGTGTCTCCTTACTTTCCCACTTCCCTGCTCTCTGATACTCAAGTGCAAGCTCATTTGCTACTACTGAAGACCTAAGTTTTTAAAAGTGGGTCACAAATATATTGTTTCATCTTGCAAGAAAGGCTAAGTAATTTCTTAAATCATCTGGGCACTGCAGGTTTTTTTTTTAATACAAATGTTACTCTAAGAAGAATGAATTATGCCTTTGTTGAGGACCTTTTTCAAGTGTGATGTGCCTCTGAGTCTTGAAAGCACCAGCGCTAAAGAAAATTGTCATGTGCATTAAAGTGCCTCCAGGACAGAGCATCATGGCGGCCTAGTGGCTAAGATGCATACAATATACTATGATTGCAAAGGCCTGACTTTGATTGCATGTCACACCGCCCACGCTCTCCTCTCATTTCCTGTCACCTCTCCACTGTCCACCTCTGAAAAAAGTCAAAAATGCCTCATGAAATAGTCAAAACTTTTTTTTCCATACAATGTATATGCTCTGAACAACAGTGACTCACAATGATTAGACTCCAAATACATACATTCATCATAATAATGGAGCATGCCACCCAGTTTTTTACAGTTTTTGAGCAGTGAAGGTCGTTAGCATAGAGCAATAAGTTATATCTGACTTTGAACGCACTGGCTTTACTTGTCAGGAGGATGATTTCATTCTTGGTTTTATTGTTTTCATGGGATCGGCTGACAGTAAAAAAACATATAGAGTATCAGCAAACCTGTCCTTTAACACAATGGCTTTGTGAACTAGATATTTTCTGTCAACACATGCATGTGTTTGTATGTAACGTGCCGTCGTGTGTATGTGCACGTAAGCGTCTCATCTTGTTTACAGAGGATTGAAAAAGTCAGTTATGTAATATAAACCACTCTCACACTCCCTTCCCTCCCTCTCTTTCACACTCATCCCTGTCATTCACACGCCGTCTCTCTGTCTGTCTGTCCGTCTTTCCCTTCTCATCCCTCTCTCACTTTATTTCTTGCTTGCCAAGTTTCACACCACCTGCCCAAGGCAAAGCAGATTTACAGATTACCACCCTCTCAATGCTAAGCGCATCACACAGACGCATGTAGACGGAGCTTCGCTCAGACACACGCGCACACATGCACACACACACACACACACACGCACTCTCAGCCATGCAGTGCCACGCTGGCTGTCCCTGTGTGAGCTCATCCTGCAGGGTTTTCCCTGTTTGTCTCTGTCCTCGTGGGAGTAATGGAACATGGCTTAGGGTCGTCCACCGGGAGCAGAGAGCCGGATGAGCTCATGGATAGTTTGACCTTTGGCTGGATTCAGGCTGACACAGCATGTTGAGTCCAGTCAGAAAGTTGGAGTTAGGAAATGTAGAATGTAGAAAATAGTAATGATGTATGTTGAAATCCGTTTCTCATCTATGTTTTGGTACCTGAGTTTGTGCTGAGAAGGTCCTCCCTCCCTCCCCCCCCTCCATCTCGCCCTCACTTCCCTCGATCCATCAGTCAGGTGTCTGTTAGTGGAGTATTATGTTTTGGTTTCCATGGTGATGAAGGATTAGCACATGTTGTTTGTCTGTCTGGTCTGGCTGCGACTGGGCACAGGAAGTCTTATGTACCCTGTGTAGAAATGCCTTCAGACCAGGAGCGCAGCAGCAGCCTGCCGCAACTCCTGTAGCTCCAAGCCTCGGAGGAAAGAGACTCTGTAAAAAACATTTTTTAAAAACCTGAACTGCATTGACCTCATGCATCCTAGGGCCGCTATGAATGAGATTAATTGTCATTGTAAACAGTGTTTCGACACAGTTCATAGCGTGTTATTTGAATCTGATTGCATGTGAGTTAGGTCTCTTGTGCTCAGGGAGGCACATGACAGGGTGAATCATATGAATTGCAACTTGTGCTCGGACTCATTGCTTCTTGCTTTTAATTGTGCTAATGCACACAGGGAAATAATAGAAACACCTTAGAATAACATGCAACAGTCCTGCAGATAAAATGAACCTCATTTGTCAGGCATGGTCAGTGTTCAGTCAGTGTTTATCAGTGTCTACTTGTCACCATTGTTCCTCTTTGCATGCCATCTTCAGTTTGAGACTTTTCTCCTTGCCACATCATTTGGCAATGTTTGTAACTGATGCACTCGCAATTTTTTGTATCGAAACTAATAGCGATCACACCTCTATTAAAGCTGTAAATCTATATTCATGTTTACTCTCTCATGGACTTTTTAATTGTGACTGACTGAATTGCTGTTGCATCCATCTCAAACACTGGAAAATGATTTCAGGTCACAAAGGAAAAAGCCTCGAATCATGACAACGTGGTCAAGTGTAGACATTCACCTGCACTGACTGGAAAAAAAAAGCAAACTCAAAAATCTCTCGCTACTAAAAATCCAAGCCTTAAGCAGAATTTTATTTACTGCAGGGCTGTTCTATTATAAGTTGTTTCCACCTTGTATGCTCGCTTAGGTACCAGTCAGGTCAACGCCCGCTAACCTATCGACATTACAGTCGTGCTAACAGCCACGATCAGCGCTTAACAATGTTAGTGAATCACATGTAACACTTCCACAGTGAACCAGCCAGCTAACAGTCGGCCTTTTTATGAATGCTTGTTTACGCTGCTGGTCTTGTATTTCCCTGAACGGGTCTCACCAATTGCTCTCACATGTGGGGCTTAATTTGTTTTGCTGATGTGCTCGTTTGTTGGGTAAAAGCATTTTATGTGCTGTGGGATTGCAGCTTGGAAACATTGTAAATGGCGGCACGTGATGCATGTCTCCGGGCATGAGCATGCCTTTTTATCAGATGCATGTACCATGGTAGACTGCAGACAGCGGACGACTGTGAGTCAGGAAATGTTTCATGTCTTATAGAAGAGAGTTGGACTGAGGAAGAGAAATTGTTCTGTCTAACTCCGTCTTAATGGAACAGCACCATCTAACATAACTTTTTAACAGCATTAAAGTGCAGTAACAATAATTCACTTCAGGATTAACGGTGGCAGCGTTTAACTCCAAACTCAGTTCCTGTGCAATCACCCTGTTTTCAGGACCATAGCCAGAGCTTTAAAAATCATGACGTCATAGTTGAATCAAAGCTGCCACCACCTGTGCACCTTCATATTTCTGCAAAGAGATCTATTTCTTCTAGAGATCTGTAACTGCTTATAAACTATAAACTGTGTCTCAAAACCTTTTCTTTTTTTTAATCATTCGTACCAGATTACACACTCATTTCCAGGAAAATTGGAAACTCTCTTAGAAATGATTGGAAAATATGGTTAGCTATATAAAGTGTAACTATTTTATTTCCCAATATAAATATCTTAAATCTTCTTTATGCTGTCAGGAGTAAAATTCTGGTGGTAAAATCCAAAATCCTGGTTATTAAAAAAAGCCTAAATACTGACAAATATTTTTTGCATATTTTAAAATAAAAAATATGAACTCATACAACTTTGCTAAAAAAAAATAAAAAAAACTCCCCAACAAATTCCTAGAATACAGATGACATGATCTCACTGTCGTCAAGCGTAGCTGCAGCCCTGCCCGTGTCTTCCCACATCTCTGACTTCACTCTCCCACTTCACGTTGCCAAAGCATTTGCACTGAAACAGCAGGATAACGTGACTGTATGCGTCTTGATTTCCTGACTTTTGTCCTATTCATGAAATAACTCCCTTGGTGAGAAAACCTTGCAAAACACATTGGTACTGATATGTATTATATTACAGAAGGCTCCATGCTCATCGTTTTCTCTCCAGTTCCAAGCTGTGGAGGAGCTCACTGACTCCTTAGAGACAATGAATCCTTATTAGATAACATGCCACACATCATCCTGTACATGATAACGCTGAGTTTCAGTCTGAGGTTTGGTATCATGTGCTAATGACAACAGGTAGAGTTTCAGTTTGAAACTCCTTCCTGAACAAAAGTGTGTTGACTGCAGTTTCTGCTGGGATCTGAATGTTGCTTCCTGATGGTGAAGTTGTTGGATGTAGCTCAGCCCTCACATGGCCCGTGGGGAAAGTCTGCTTGTACTGTGCCACAGTGTACTTGATCAGCGTTCCCCGCTGTTGACAAAAGACACACACCCAGACTCCTCTCAGGTTTCTGTTGTGGGAGAAAGTAGCACAGAAAAGAAAACTATTATCCCTCCCGATCTGAACCTTGTTTGGGCAACATCTCCTCCTCTGTGGCCTGAGTCTCCTCTAAAATCGACGTTGTCTGACCTGAGCAGCTCAAACGTCCACCCCCCCCTCCCCTTCCTGGCACTGTCTGTCTTGGTTCACAGCTGCTGCTGCCCTCCGCTGCCTGTGTGAGTTTCCAGACCACCTGAAAAAGCACAGGGCAGGCTGGTGTCTTTGTCTTTTTCTCCATGCATCTCTCCGGAGTGGGAGAGATCTGCAGACAGCAGAGCTGAGAGGGGGCTGGAGGAGGGAGGGTGAGGAAAGGGGGTGCGAGGATGCCGGAGGTGGGGATCGGCAGCTCATCCCCAGCTTGGACACCGGAGCCGCAGTGTGGCGTGCCGGTGCACATTTTAAAACACCACGACTGTCTGCTCCTCGCTAGGTTTTGTTTGTTCCTCTCCTCCTCTCCTCCCTCCCTCCCCCACCTCCCCTCCCTCCTCCTCTTACTTCTGTCAGTTCTCCTGCCTCTATTTCTATCTCTCTTTCTTTCTCGTGGCTCTTACATCACCTGACTGGAGTTTTTTCTCGTCAATGCAGCAGCAAGCAGATGAGTCAGGCAGGGCTGACTCTCCTCTACCGCCATCCTGCCTCCCCTCTCCCCTGCTCTCTCTCTGCAGACCTAACCAGCAGACTGCATCGCCCAGAAGGAAGGCGAACAAGAGCAAAACCTGTCACCCCCTTTTCAACTTCCCCCGCCGGAGCGTGTCTTTCACTGGTGCTCGAGAGCAGTGCAAAAACCAACACGTCCTCTGTCAGAAAAGGGGAAATGTTGAGTCAAACATGATTCAATCTGCAATCAGTCAAAGAGCGTGCATTCGGGTTGCCTTATAGAGTCTGCTGCTGAGTTTGTAGCTGCACTGAGAATGTGTCTGTGCATCGCTGTGTGGAAATGAGAGGCTCGCTCAATGGATGCACACCTTCAGTTCAAGAAGTGTGTGTGTGTGTGTGTGTTTGTGAGACAGTCAGCCAGACAGTGCAGGCAGACAAGTGTCTCTGCTGACTGCAGATGAGATGGAGTGTTTACTGACACAGGGAGCATCAGCTACACATGCTCCTCCATATCTTCACTCTTTAGTGCACTTAGTTTGAGGCTCTTCAGCCGGACTGTACCTGGGCAGCCTTCGTGGCGAGGCACGGAGGTGCCTCATTTATCTGATCTCTCACTGTCAAAATATCGATCTGGTCTTTTCTCACAAGAAGCAGTTTGGAGTTGTTGTTGAAAATATACCGTCGATAGTGACCAGTATTTTTTTTTGATAATTCAGTTTCTGTTAGACTTTTTCCACGTTCACTTTCAGTTTTGCAGTGTTTGCAATGCACCAGAGATTTACTGTAAGCAGCGACTACTGTAAACAACCCTCGCAAAGGCAGCTACACAAATGAGTCACATTAAGCTGAATACCAATTAGCAGTATGTGTCAGTTTTAATAGAGGTGTGACGATCACAATAAGGGAACTTTACAGACGGATGGAGAGGCCAGATAGCTGGTGGTGCGTCAGTGGCAAACACTGAAAAATTATTTAATGTAATAAAGGAACAAGGTATAAAGCGATGTATGACAAACACACAAAACTGCATTGACTGAGGGGAATAATGGATTGTTGTTATTGATTAATCTGACCACCGACCACACTCTTAATTAGTCAGTAAGTCTTCCGATTTATTGTTTCACCCGAGCAACAATCTAAATCCCAAAGATATATAATTTCCAATGATATGAAAACAGAGAAAAGCAGCAGACACATTTGTGAAGCCAGAAACAGAAGATGCTTGCAATTTAAATGCATAAATAATTGTATGATTGGTCACTTTTTTTTGACATTTTTGAAAATTTATATTATTGATTTTCTAATTGTTTCCTCACTAATTTGTTTCACAAATGCTTAACACCTCAAACTACAGCCCAAACAATGATCATGGACTTGGATCAACACCTCAGTACCAAAACAATATGACCATCATCAAAACTGAATTTACTGCAAAGCTCTAGCAGTTTCAGCTGTTTCTGTTAATTTGTCCATCACCTGTATCAAAGGGGAAGCCCGATTGTCCTACAAACATGTTTCCATGGAAACCACAGGTGGCTGGCTACAGACCATTCATCTTTTTGCTCCACCCTTCAATATATCTGCTTGTCCATCTATTCACCCGTCCCCTCTGCTCTGCTGATCAATAATGACGTCGGTGATGTGTCATCAAAACAAGGCCATCTCAAGTTGTTAGGTTGCCATAGCAACGGATGCTGACCTCCCCCAGTGTCCATACATTCTTTATATGCCACCCATCCATCCATCCATCCATCCATCCATGCTCCCTCCTGTTGAGTAATCAACATATAGGTGGTGACGAGCACAATGCGAGTCCTCCACCTGCCAATCACTCTCGCACTTCGATTACACAACCACCGCAGGGAGATTATCTCCATGAATCCTTTAATCTCATTTCTGCTTGTCTGCATCAAATGTCACAAGAGACGCGCAGAGATATTTGTGAGAGATTGAAAGAAAATAAATATAGACTTTACATAAATGCATAACTGGAAGCAAGCTGGTGTTGTGTAATGCATTGTTTTGTGCTTATACATCGAACATCACACAAATTAACCCATGTGCCTCCTTTTGTCACTTTTTTCACCACAGTGCATTTGTGTGCATGACGTGTCAGAGTTTATGTTGTCCGCTCACAAAGTATGCAATGTTCAAGACAGACTAGAGAAGAAAACGTCAGGAAAGATTCGCACTTAACAAATCTAATGTGAAAAAAAGTTAGTTGAACCTTTTGTCTCTCGTGTCGACCATCTTCGATTCTTTCTTAAATGCTCAATTTGGATCTTGTTAGTGGACAACACTGTTATTGTCATGCCCCTCAATGCGATGTGTTGATAAGAGCATTGTCACCCTGTAAGCCCGTGCTTCCATCAAGAAAGAAATGCATCATGGGATGACGGTGATCATTCCTATTAGGTGTAAGATGAAATCTGCTCAGCCCTTTTTATTTGAATGATTGGATGGATTTCATTCCAGTGAATACACCACACCACAAATGCTCTCCTGGATGGGACATTTGTTAAATTGTCCTTCATTTTGATGTTATTTTTATGGTTATGGCTCACAAAGTCTACTTTTTCAAAATGTGTTAAAATGTGAATTTCCTAGTTTGAGCCTGGTTCTCTCTCAGACTGTGATATGGATTTAACATCATGATTTCTGTCTCCACAGGGAAACGAGTTGAGAAAGATTCTACTCACACGCTACTTTGGAAATCAAAAGCTTCTCTCCAAGTCAGAGCTTGGGAGTGGAAACAGCTCATCTGGCGGCTTTGTCAAGCCGTCATCCGGAGGTACTGAGAACCCCAAATAAACCCAGCAGACACTGCAATAACTACTCACTGCGGAGGAAACACAAGCAGCTAACATGACAGCACTCCACTTCAGGGCTGTTTGACAATTGCTGGCATACTTTGAATCTGGCTAAAGCATTTCCTTAAGCACCACATAAATATATACATGTGGTATTCAAGTCTAAACAGTTGTGAAAATATAGGTGGATTCATATAAAAATGATCAGTAATGTGTGCAGTTATATCTGTTCAGAGCCCAATTATGTTAAATGTTAATATTGGATCTCTGCAGGAGGATCTCCCATGCTGGACTCAGACAAGCCAGGCAGCAGTATGGTGGAGATTCAGTGTCTCTTGGACAACGTTGGGGCATCAGAACTGGTGATCGACCTCATCGTCAACACCAAGAACGACCGAGTGTTTGAGGAAAGCATCCTGCTGGGCATTGCCCTTCTGCAGGGCGGAAACACGCAGATACAGGTGGGCGACACAGACTCTCAAATGCAGCTTATTCCATGACGCTGATGTACTGGATAAAAGCATCAGCCAAATGAATGTAATGTAATATCAATCTCTGTGCCAGTCGATCAGCACACTAACAGATTTATATTGTTAACTGCTCTGCCTCCAACCTAGAACTCCTTCTATAACCAACTGTACAAGCAGAAGAAGTCTGAGAGGTTCTTCAAGGTTTTCTACGACCGCATGCGTTTGGCCCAGCAAGAGATCCGATCCACGGTGTCCGTCAACATGTTTGAGCTCAGCTCCAGAAAAAGGGACGATGACAGTGACGTCTGTAGCATCAGGTTCAAGAAAGGTACAGTAATGATGCACTTTCCTTTCTGTGCTTGAATTATAATCAACACACTGTGGCTCCCTCAAACATATCTGATGTTGGAAAGATGCATCAAATCACTGTGTTTGAAATGTAAATGTAAGTAAGGTTTATATACAGTGAACCCTCTGACGGGCTCATGTCCTGAGCACAGCAGAGCATTTCCATAGAAACATGCCTGGACTGAGTGAAAAGCCACAAAATAGGCTCAAATATAAACTTGGAAACTTAATGCTTTTCCAGTCTGTGTGGTTGTCGAGTTGGGCTCGGTCTGGAGTTTAAACAATAGCGGAGCATAAATCCAGAATGATCTTTGTTGCTCTGCTGACCTCTGTGCAGACTGTTATACCCAACTCCTGCAGTCACATGTCAGAGGCCATGTGACGGCCCACATCACAAGCCTATCAAAAGGCCATTGTATCAACATTGGGTACTTTCATGCTACAGAACCCCACTCAATAGTTGCTCACTCGTCGAGGGGGGGGTCTCTCAGTTTCTTTTTTAATATGTCTAGAATGTCATGCCATTGATCATTACAGGAAATGGCAACCTTTAGCATGTTTCCTATAAACTTGTTTTTCCTCCAGCCATCTATTATTGCTCTGTCCAAACATTATTACTCTGTCCAATAATTACAGTAATAACAGAAACACATGTTTTTTTTTTATATCTCTTTGTACCTGCTCTAGGGAAAGACTCAGGGCTTCATATGAGGGAGGACATGCGAGGGCAGCTGAAGGAGGCCTCCTCAGTGACCTCGAAGGCCTTCTGTGCCTTCAGAAAGGAGCTGGATCCCGACCTCGAAGGCCTCGGCCAGAACAGTGAGCTGGCTGGGTTGGAAGAGGCGTTAGAAGAAACTCAGATGAGCCCAGCCATCACCATCATGAAACCAATCCTACGTTACCTGCAGCTTCTCTGTGAGAACCACAACTCAGACCTGCAGGTACTGGCTCCTTTTTCTGATTAACAGTGAGAGCCTTAAAGCCCAACTGCTGTTAAATTCACTGTTGATTGATTGCTGTTTTTTTTTTCCCCCGAATTCAGAACTTTCTGCGCAACCAGAACAACAAGACAAACTACAATCTGGTGTGTGAGACTCTTCAGTTTTTGGATTGTATTTGTGGAAGCACCACGGGAGGCCTCGGGCTGCTGGGCCTTTATATAAATGAAAGTAATGTGGACCTGGTTCGCCAAACCCTGGAAACCATCACAGAGTACTGCCAGGGCCCCTGTCATGAAAACCAGGTAGGGGAGGATTGGTTAGTTTGGAAATGATGGTAGGTTTAGCTTAGTTAATTGTTAAATAGGAAATTAACTATTTAAGAGACAGAGACAGACAGACTGATAAGACCCTTTCGCCTGAGCATCAGTTGTTGTTTAATATGCCATATTAAATTATCAACATATAACATTATTCTCTTCTGTTTTTTTCTCATACTTTCTGTTGCTGTGTAACATGCTGTCACCCTCTTTTTTTCACAGACCTGTATAGCCAAGCATGAGTCAAACGGTATTGACATTATTATAGCACTGATTGTCAACTCCATCAACCCCCTGGGGAAGCATCGGCTGGACCTGGTGCTGGAGCTCAAGGTGAGAAAGCCCTGACTCTATGATGCATAGCCATTGATACAGCCATTACTATAGTAATACTTATCATTTGCTTTAAAGTAGTAATTATCTATAGTGCCAGAACCTGGGAGCAAGATAAATGGAGGCAGTTATACCAAATATCAAATATCCAATGTTTAAAAGAGAAATATGACAAAAAACCCTTCCTGTTTTATTGAGTAAATGGAGCCATATTTTTAACAGAGAAAGTGTTGCACTTCATTTGTTCCCCTCTTTGTTTGTTGGCTACACATTATGTCCAGTGGTTTGACTCCTTTCAATCTTACATCTCATTAATGAAATTACAAATGATTTGATTCTGCAAAAAAAAAGCATCCTTCATTCATTAATTCCACAATGACTCAGCTCTGTAGTTTGTATTGGATTAAAATGTCAAAGCTTATTGGTGAAGCTTTGTCTCGTAGAACAATGCCTCCAAGCTCCTGCTGGCCATCATGGAGAGCCGCCATGACAGCGAGAACGCAGAGAAGATTCTCTACAAGATGAGACCCACCGAACTGGTAAGTGTGTCTCAGAATGTATGCACACAAACACACACACACACACACACACACACACACACACACACACACACACACACACACAGAGCTTGGTCTTCGGGTCTTTCACAGTCTTTTTTTGCTCCTGTCTCAACTTCTTCGAAACATGTTGCTGCCATCAAATTCAGAATAAGCAGATCAATGACAACAAAAATCAACGAAGCTGTCGAGGTCATATTGTTTTGTACTGTTTTCAACTGAGAAGTGTAACTTTTGTGTGTCAGGTGGATGTAATGAAGGAAGCCTACGCCCAGGGTCTGGAGAGTGAGGAGGATGAAGACAGCATTGGAGACCAGATCAAGCCCAAAGACGTGGGACACAACATTTACATCCTGGCCCACCAAGTAATAAAAATGCCTGAGCTTGTTTTTGTCTGTGGCAGAGGTATTACTGCATTTCCTGTCTGTCTGTCTGTCTGACCTTCTGCCGACATCAGGGCCGTAAACTGCACTAGTTGACTGTGTGTGTGTGTGTTTCTGTGTGTGTGTGTGTGTGTGTGTGTGTGTGTCTCTGTCTGTGTGTCCACATGCATGCTCCTATCTGAGTGTGTCCTCTGTGCTAAATGATGGAATACTGCTCTTCTATGAACGGGTCACTCTGCCAGTTTTCTAAAATTAGCTTTCAGGATGTCACACTGGTTCTGCAGACGTAGGTGTTCAATAAAGCAGTAGTCACTGTGTTACTAAGCAAATGTGGTTTGCCTGGTCTGGGGTATTAACAGTAAGGCTGAGATGAGTTGGTTGTGTTGTTCCGTTGAGGAAGTAGTTGCGTCGTGCATGTCTGAGTGTTTGCCTTTCTCTACACTTTATGTCTGTTGCAGAGGGCAGACTGAGTCTAGCGGGTTTTCACTTCTGCGTCTTTAGAGCCAATAGTCAAACAGGGTATTTTTGTCCGACCGACAGGCTAGTTTCATCATGACAAGGAAAGCTTTTTGTGACCCTTTGACTGTTTTTTTTTTTTACTTTAGAAATTAAAAGCACACACACACATTCACTGATGACACACAACCTTAGACATTACTTTTACAAGTATCTTATTGAAGATATTATCTGGTATTTGCTCCTAAAGGCACGTACCATTCATCATAATTGGTGTGTGAGTTAAGAAATAAAATAACGAGTAACTAAATTAACATAATCAATAATGAACAAAAAACAGCAGATCAAAAAATGAATTGCTGTACATGTTTTTTTTATTGGCAACCTATGGGTTTACATAAAAAGAATTACAATAACTCCATATGTGTTGCCCTGTTTTGGCAATTATATATATTACATAGGAACTGATGTCAACTGAATATCTATCTATCTATCCATCTATCTGCTGTTTTTTTCTCTAGGCATGTGACTAGGCTTAGGAATCATTGGCAGGATGATTACAGAATTTCCCTCCAGGTCCAGTGTAAGTTCCCTTCTAGAGGGCCACGGTTAACTAAATGAACCTTGTTTTTGGATCCTAGCTGGCCCGACACAGTAAGATCCTGCAGCAGAGCTTGAGGCCGGGGTCCGTGCTGGGGTCGGTGTCAGGGGTGGACCCCGACAGTGAGAAGGATGACGCCCTTCGTTACTACGCCAATCACACAGCTCAGATAGAGGTGCGCCTCATCGTCACATCATCCTCTGAATCTCTGAAACTTTATATAAGAAGCAAATCACATTTTTCTGTCCTTCCATAAAAAACGTATAGCTACAAACCTTAAATGAGGATTTACTGGATCTCTTTTTGCCAGATTGTGCGTCATGACCGCACCATGGAGCAGATAGTGTTTCCCGTCCCCAACATCTGCGAGTATCTCACCGAGGAGTCTAAGGTGCGTGTGTTCACCACCACCGAGAGAGACGACCAGGGCAGCAAGGTTAACGACTTCTTCCAGCAGTTTGACAACCTCTACAATGAGATGAGGTGGCAGAAGAAGATCCGAAGTAAGTCTTAAGATTCTGAATCCAGCTCTCGGAAAATAATGATGGTGGCAGCAAAAACAGGCTGCAGGATGGTACATTATGATTATCACCCAGAGTGTCTGGTTATTGTTATTCCAGAATAAATTGAAGGGCCTGCAGCGACTTTGTGTGTTTGTATGCTGAGTTTGTGTCCCTGCACTTATGCCTCCCGTTCTGTTTGTGCAGAAAATAAGGCTCTGTTCTGGTTCTCACGCCACATCTCTCTTTGGGGGAGTATCTCCTTCTACCTGGCCTGTCTGGTCAACATTGCTGTGGCCGTGTTCTACCCCTTTGGTGATGATGGAGACGAGGGTAAGAATTTCTCTTTTATTTATTTATCTATTTATTTTCTGCTACAAATTTTCTGTCTAACGTGAGACTGACACATGTGAGCGTGGGTCAAACCTGATCTGGTCATGTAGCCAAGTTTCATTCTAGTTAGAGCTGTACCTTCTCTAGATTTGTCTCATGCTTTCTCAAACACAGGTTTTTTTCCTTGTCAGTGTGATTGATGGACATCCACCAAAATTATTTGACCTCCCTGTAAAATCTGAAAATTCCCCTTACTGAACTACATCTAAGCTGTTAAACTGAACTACATCTAAGCTGTCTCTGAAATCTACTGTAGATTTAACCCTATAAGTGCTGAACCCATTTAAATCCATTCAGATCGTCCTTACAACCAATTAGAAACTTATAACCAAACACTGGCTGTTTGATGGGTCATAGATGGTCTCTGGTTTTAAAGAGCGTGACCACACCTACCCTCAAACTCAGTCATCATTTTGGTCTCAACTACACACCTGTGAAGTTTCTGGACTGCGCCTGGAACCTGTGTGACTCTATAGTGTTGACTAAATCTGTCCACAGACAGACATATAAACACCTGGCAAAGTCCTCAAAACCACCTCTGTGGTAGTCTCTGCTACTCCAGGAGCACATTTTGCCACAATGACACCACACTCAGACTCATAAAGTGAATATCCGTGTGTTTTTCTGGACCTCATGTCACCTGGGGTTATGTTTATTTACAGGCCCTACACACCCGTACTCCACCCACACAGGTGTTTTAACCCCTTTGCCTGATTAGACTTCAGGACAGTGTTTGCTTGTACAAAATGTGCTTATTGAAATCTCCCTCGTGTCCTAGTTGCACATGTTGAGGTGGGACAACCTTTATTAGTCTTTACTGGTGTGTTGAGGTTATCAACCTCATGTAACCCCCCCATAGCGTTACCCAACATCACCCTGATGTTCAACCAGTCAGGTGAACTGAAAATGCCAGTTTATTATTTTTGCTGCTCTTCCACTCTTTAAATATGCGATCTGCAAATGTTGTTAGATTGCTACAGGTTTAGGAATCACATACTCATATCACATATCAAACATATACAGATGTGAGTTTTGCTGTTGTGTCATAGTGTGATCAAAGGGGTTAAGCCTCACTGAAACGTGAACAGAAATGTGGTTCTTTTGCTTTACTGATAAGTGCTTAAGTATTTGCCTGACAGCCACATTTATCAATAAATTATCAGGACTCTGCAGTTTCCTAAAGAATCGTGAGCTTTTACAGTACGACCTGACGAAGAAGTTGATGGTCCGTAGGGACTGTTTGACATTTTAAAGTGTTGCCACTGACTGTGTTGTGCTAAGTTAAGCTCTTAGCCCAAGTGAATAATTCATTAGAGAAATGCCACAGTGTTTCAGAGCATTGATGTGCGGTACCTTGATTGATGCTTTGTTCTCCTGTGCAGGCATTTTGTCCCCGTTCTGGAATATCTCACTGTGGGTGGCGTTGGGGGTGTTCACCGCCTTACTTCCTGTCTTACCCAAACCGTGGGGCATCCTGTTCTTCCTGGTGTCCCTCATTCTGCGTGCCATTTACACTATGGGCCTCGGTCCTGCTCTGTTGTTGCTGGGCACTGTCAATGTAAGTGATGGAAGATTTGACCCAGTAGTGTTGGCTGACATGTCTGTTGATGTTTTGTTTTGTTTTGTTTTTTTTAACCCTGATCTTCATTTTCTTCTCTTTCAGCTGTTCAACAAGTTAGTCTTTCTCGTGAGTTTCGTGGGTAACCAGGGGACGTTCACTCGAGGCTACAAAGCAGTTGTTATGGACATGCTCTTTATCTACCATTTGGGCTATGCCATCATCTGCGTCCTGGGCCTCTTTGTGCATGAGTTCTTCTACAGCTTTTTGGTAAGAAACCTCTTATACCTGATTCAGACTATGCAATATGGGCACAATTATAGCACAACATATATATACATTATAGCAAGACACAGCGAAAATTGAGTGAAATTACTTCATTGTTGCCTAATCTGACACCAACGTATCAGACAAAAATATTGTGCACACATTCACTTTCATTACGTTGGGACTGATTGATCAGAGGCAAAGAGTCTGAATGAGTTAATGGGCTGATGACTCACTGATGTCCCGCCACAGTTGTTTGACCTGGTGATCCGAGAGGAGACGCTGCTCAACGTGATAAAGAGCGTGACAAGGAATGGCCGCTCCATTATTCTGACAGCTGTTCTGGCCATCTTTCTCGTCTACTTCTTCTCTATCATCGGCTTCCTCTTCCTCAAGGACGACTTCATCGTGGAGTTGGACAGCCTTTCTGCGCAAGGTCAGAACTTTAGATTTCACCTGAGGCTGGCTCCTGTCTAGCAAAATAAAGGTCTGTTATTCACGGGCCGCCCAGGTGTCCTCGTACTGTAAGACACCAATATGTAGTTGCAATGACCTGGTTTGACTCCGGTTAGTAACCTTTTTGTTTGTTGCATCTTTCCCTCCTCTGTTTCCTGAATTTTTCGTGCTTTTGACTTTAAACTGTGTGTTGTGTTGTGGCAGCTCTGCTCCTGAATTTAAGCTTAGTTAAGCTCAAACATATCCAGAACTCTCTTACAGTACTGTCATGTGATGTCTGTGTTTTTTTTTTTTCAGCTCTGAACTTATCAATACCCGAGAGATTGCACATCCTAAAAGTTAATGAGTTTCAAAGCAAAATAAAAGATAACTAACCGACTCAGCAGCTCGGATATTTAACACTGTTGACAATAACCTCTGAACTGTCATCAAAAGGATTCTTTGGCTCAGAATGATCTATTACACAACTTGGTTTCACTATGCTAAGTTGGTTTACTGTGATGAATTTTAATATATTTTATCTAATTTGATATTTCAGTAAAAACTATAGAATCGATGTTTGCATATATATACACAAGCTCCACATAAAGAATTGTACAATATGTACCGTCTACTGTATATACATACCCAGACACATGTTTTGAAAACACCGTGGAGTGTGGGAGTATTAATGAGCTCCGGCACAGTGCTCTGATGGTCAGGAAGACAACCTGCTAGCACATGTGCACCTGTTGCATAACCTGGTGGCCGCACCATCCTGTGTTTTGCTGAATAGAGCATGGCAGACACAGCAGAGCAGTGGTGGGTTATGTAACTGGCTGGGCTCACGCCTGTCTATCTGTTCGCTGCGGGGTGAGCCGAGGCACAGCCGAAGCTCCATCAAAAGCTGAGGAGCACCCTGTCCTCACTGCCGCCGCCTCGGGGCTGTGACCCCTGCGCCCCACCTCGGGCCCCCCCATCCCCTTCGCTCGTCTCCTTCTCCTTCTTCTTCCTCTGTTTCTTGTCTCCCAGCCTGACCCTCTGTCCTCCAGCCTGTCAGGGAAGACGGCCCTTTTCGTGACACTCTGACCCAGGTGTATAGTTCTCCTTCTGCCTGTCTGCCTGAGCCGATCGCGCCCGGCTCCTCGGCTGCTCAGGGCTTTGCCGATGTGCAAATGATTTGTTCAGGCTTTTTCAGCAACACTTCACCGCCCACCCAGCAGCTGCTGCCTCAGTTTACATAATGTCTGACTATATCTTTCTTGGTGATTTTACTGGCGCTGATTAGAATTAGCGGAAAGAGATTTAATGCCAGAGCACAATTTAACCATCTTCTTTCATTTTTAAATTCTCAATGTTTTTATCATTAATCAAATACACATTTTTTTCTCTGTTTTTTTTTATAAAAAGAAAAAGGGGATTCATTGACTAGCAAAGAAGTTCAAGATTCATGTATGAAAGACAGCTGCCCCATTTCAACACCTAAAAGTAAGTTTTATTAATTTTATTTATTTATTTTAATTTGATCTTATTTTGTTTTGTTTTGCTTTATTTTACATCCTTTTCATTATGAAAATCATTGTTGAGTTGACAATTTGTAAGATTTTCTGTTTTGACCGGGGTGTGTATGTGTATGTGTGTGTGCGTGTGTGTGTGCGTGTGTGTGTGTGTGTGTGTGTGTGTGTGTGACCTTTCTGGCAGTAGTCAGTTCCAGAAAGGTTACTCACACACAAACGCACACACTGAGACACACAGACACACAATCATACACTGTTTCTAACACACACACGCACACACACTCAATCACAGAGGCGTGCACACAAAGAAACTTGATGAGGCAGAGGGAGTGACTCACACTCCTGTTTGTTCTCCTGCATCTCCATGGATCACCTGCGCCATAGGGGCACACACGTGATTTCATCCACATCCTTCACCTCCCCTTTGTCCTCGTCAGCAGTGCACAACCTTTCCTATTTACAGTATATATACATTACACCTTTCATATGTGATAGAAATGATATATTGCATTTCTTTGGAGTTCACAGAGATTTAATTTTTTCATTTTATTTTCACGGTTGAGGAGCCGAGGGAGTCGAAGTTATCCATTTAACCTTTAGTCACTCCATTATCAGCTGCTCCCAGGAAAGGTGTCACTTTTCATGAAAGTCAGTCATTGATTTTTTTTGAATGAGTCACACTGTATTTGAATGATAGAGTTTTTTTCCCTTAACTTAAACTTGAATGTTTTTAAAAGCTTTCAAACAGTCTTAGTTCAGTTTGGTTTAATCTAGTTCAGATAAATTAGAAGATAAAAGATTAATGGGAAAAATTAAGTCTGATGTTTTGGTTGTAAGTTTTATATGAATTCAATTACATGTCATTACATGAAGAGGTGATGAAAAGGATAAGCTGCGACCGAAGCATTGTATATTTATGTACATACTTAAGGCAAATCTTGGCTTATTGGACCTTGATTTCTTACTGGCTGTCAAAACAAAGACAGATATTTAGAAGCCAATACTGCACATTTTCCCTTGTTGTCTATTGTTTTTATGTATTGTATATGTTTTAATTTAAAAAAAAAATCTTTATCACTCTCTATCCTATTCGGTCTATTCTATTCTCTGTTGTCCTGTGTGTTATAGATAAAGACGATGGGACAGAGCGGGTGTGCGACACTCTCCTCATGTGTATAATCACAGTGTTGAATCATGGGCTACGTAATGGAGGAGGTGTGGGAGACATTCTCAGGAGACCTTCCAAAGAGGCAAGACAACTTCAAATTAACATTAGTTTTTTCATTCTCTTTGTCATTATTTGAGCTATACATAAATGGTGTTTGTGCTCCATCACCTTCTGTTTAAGATTAAATAACTGTGACGGTGAAAGTTAAACTCATTTTCTCCATATTTTACCTGTAACAGGAGCCCCTGTTTGCGGCCCGAGTGGTTTATGACCTCCTGTTCTTCTTTGTTGTTATCATCATCGTTCTTAACCTCATCTTTGGTGTCATCATCGACACCTTCGCTGACTTGAGAAGCGAGAAACAAAGGAAGGAGGAGATCCTGAAAACCACCTGTTTCATCTGTGGTGCGTACAGCTGCATCTTCATTCCTCCAGTGCTGAACACAAATGATAGTGAAATGACAGAACAATGTATTTGGAAGATGTCATATTAAATCGAGATAATGTCTTGCAGGGTTGGAAAGGGACAAATTTGACAACAAGACGGTGTCGTTCGAGGAGCACATCAAATCCGAACACAGCATGTGGCACTACCTTTACTTCCTGGTTCTGGTCAGGGTGAAGGATCCGACCGAGTACACCGGCCCTGAGAGCTATGTGGCCCAGATGATTGCGGTCAGTAGGCCAAACAAACATAGTGTACACACACACACACACACAGAGGAAATCGTGACACAGTACTTTTTGTATTGCAGTTTTTTTTTCTGCACCTTAAACGCTTAAGTTATAGTGAAGCTGTTTTTTGTGTTTGCAAGGTATACAACAATGCAGTAATTTATGAAAGAACAGGGAAGAATGTGAGACTGCATTGCATTATGTTTTTTTAAGATGGCATATAAACACATCCAAGCCTTAGATATCTTATTATTCCAGCAACATAAGGGAAAACAAACACATGCGTTTCGCCCCCTAATTCATATGTTGCTAGTGAGCCGTGCCAAACAGCATACAGATGTCTCAGTGTTGGAGTCTTAAAGTTGTGCAGCCTTCCTCACTTTGGAGACTCGCACAGTGTGCTAGACGAGCGTGAGCCTCTACAGCAGACGAGCGATCGAAAAAATGAGACTGAGCCTCTAGGCCTGTGCCAAGCATCCCAATTTATTCTCCTCCCCCCCCTCGCTGCTGGAGAGAGATGGGTCTCTGTGCTCAGGTTGTCTTCACTATGCTGAGCTCCTAACCTGCTGGGACACACTGTGGTTAAATAGTAATTAAACCCAGTCCAGCTCTATTATCATCAATGCACCAACTTGCTGCACTGACACACAGACAAGAAGTTGAAGGATGTAAGGGCAACTAAAGGTGTTGCCGTTAGGTTAATGGATTCAAATGAAGCCTTGGAGCACAATGGCACATTTTGTGATTAACATTTGGCCATGATGGGCATAAAAATGGTGGCATTATAATGAACAATTTGCATAACAAACAGGTGACAGACATTGAATTAATATGCATCAGCAGGTCCTCCAACAGGTCGGTTCTGGGATGCCAGGCCAATGTATCACTGTGTGATGAGGTAATGATGAGTCAGGAATTTGTATTAACACCTTCTAATATGCTGCAGAGCAGAAAGACGCACAGAGTGGGGACTGACATGGGCTAAAACCACCTCTTGTCTCCATTTTGTTACTTCATGCAGCACATATGTGTTTTATAAAAAGGATATTCTTTCATGATTTGCAGAAAGTGGTGGAACAATTTTAAAGCCCCTGAAATCCTGGTTACAAATCTATACTTTTTCTAAATTACATTTAATATTCACACCTAATAAGGAATGATTAAGATGTTAGATTTTTGATCATCTGCAGTCATTATCTATTAAGAGAACAGTCAGCTCCATCGAGACTGTGTGGGTGTCTTTTTTGATCAGATTTGATTGACATTGATTGACAGTGGAAACAGAAGCAAACAGTCCCACAACTGTAATCAGACTGTGATTTAAATGTTGCTAAATTCTGATTGGTGCATGGAGGTATGTGTCACCTTTTTTATAACCGAGCACAGAGAGAAAATAGAAAATCTAGGAAATCAAAAATAAATTTCATGTGAAATAACAAAAACTGGACACAACTTGGCAGATTGCATTCTGTTCATTTAGGGCCCCACAACCTATAATAAGGAGCTGATTTGGAAAATGTTTCCAAATCAGCAATGTTTCAGAGCCTGCTCTGCTTTGATTTTTTTTTTTTTAACGTTCTGACTTTTGTTGATTTTAAATCATTGTTACCTGGCTTGGAGTACATACAACATGTACAGCACAATAATGACAAAACAATGGCACCCGGCAACAATGAAGTGCAACATTATAACTATAAAAACTTTTTTTAAATTTTGAATTTTTTTCATGTGCAAAAGGAGACCGAACATGAAAAAATGTGACAGAACACTTTATGGAAATATAATACTAGATTGCTTGAGTCCCCCTTTAAGCAAGAGCTCAACCTGCTTACACTCAATAAGTTACCCTGAATGATAGAGTATAGGAGCAATGACAGAAGTCGCAATGGAAAAACAGCTGAATTAGAAAGCAGAGGTGTCTGTGATGTTGATCTGTGCAACAGCCTGCTCCATCTGTCCTCTCCACGCCGCAGCTCAGAGTAGGCTTTCTTTCTCATGTTTCTGCAGGTTGTAGTTCAGGGCTCCGCTTGTTAAGCTTCATCTTTATTCTAATCTCCTGCACTACTGCACTATAGTTTTGGGGCAAGAACTCAACATGAGGCTGCTGCACTAATAAAAACTCTGCCCTCCCCTCTCCTTGTTGGAAAGGAGCTGAAACCTGATGACCTCACACACACACACACACACAGACTGACTCTCATAATGAGTGCATCTGGTTGGATCGGACAGAGTGATGTGGTGCCAGGCGAAAGAGAAGGATCGTGTTACACCGAGTGTCTGTTCTGCTGGTGTATTGTGCATGTGGATGTGAATCAGTGTGCGGGTCTTTGTGTGTAAAATTATGACAGCGACTACAGGCCTAGCAGGTACTGCAGCAGCCACAACGCTGTTACATAACCCATCTCAAGTGGCCTGCTAATAGCTCAGCCCTGTCTGGCACGTGCTCTCCTGTCCCTTTCTGTCTCACACACACACACACATACACGCACATGACACTGAGACACACACACATGTACATGACACAGAGACACAGAGTCACCGTCACATCACGAACCCTTCAATTGCTTTACGACGCACATGTGACGCCTCTGTAACAATCACAAGTGTGGAGTAGAAAAGGAGCATGTACTTGTCATGTAGAGTGAGGGGAGAGGTCACAGTTTGACTTATGAGATGTAGTAGGACTGTGGCTCTTTAGAAACGGTTCAGATGAAGAAGAAGATGCTGCTGCTGGTGTGTGTGATGTGGTAAACTCATTGTGCTGTGTCATTTTATCTTTTGACACTCTTGGTATCTTTGTGGTTGTTGTTTACAAGCTTCGTACATTGTTCGTCTCTCCCAAGAGCCATAAATCTGGTATCTTTCGTTCAGTAAATAATATTTTTCTGTCAACACCAACCAAAATGTAGAAGCTATAGTGATGTTTATTTAAATTGTAAGGTTTTTGTTGAGGGTATGGCGAGAATATCAAAAGCTTGACATTGATGCTATTATATCTAATTTCACAGTAAATTAATTTAATGATTATTAAATTAAAGTCAGTTTATTTAAGTCTGCATACTGAACTAAAACAGTCACAACTTCCTGCTAGAAATTATTACATTTTAATTTAGAAGAAGTTTCTTATTTTTTCTGACCAACAGTGAAAAAGTCAAACTGTTATCATCAAATATTCTGGGGTTTTAGTTAATACTGTTCCTTGTTAATCACCTAATGATTGACGACTCATTCACTCACTGATGACTAATTTGACTACATTGACAGTTTGATCTAGTTTGGGTAAAATGCTTGTAGAATATTTTCTTCTAAAACCTCTGAGTCAAGTAGTAGTATAAACGTGCAGATGTATCATATCTGAGAAATGGATCGCGGTTTGTGATAGGGTTGCATTTCATCTCAAAAACAAAGGTGTGCCTGAATATTTGGGACATTTTCAAAATGTGGTAGTAGTAAAGACAAATAGTGGCCACAGTGGGACCACAATTTTTTGCTGTAACGTGACTTTAGTGTTTGGCGTCAGTGATCTGAGGTTGTTCCCATTGTATGTTTACAGCAGCAACTTTACCTCCCTGGTGTGCATTATAGCTGCACAGCTGAAGCACACATGTACGTGTACGTGGTGAAACACATGGTGACGGCAGCACAGTGAGAAGCACATGAATGTCTGTAAATTCATGCTCAGTGAGGTGTTTAAATGGATCAGTGAAGCAACACTAAAGCCTCGCCTCATTCAGACAGTGCAGCGCTGCGCACAGTGGACCAGTGTACAGTCTCACCATCAGCAACAAGACCTGAGTGTGATAGTTCAGATTCTGTATGGTCATTGTTTGACTTTGACTAACTCATTAATCCAGAGGCGCTGCTTCAACTGACATGAGTGACTAGACGTTCAAACGGGATATTGTTGTTGTCTGTGTTGAACCTTTGAGGTTACCTAATCCATCAGTTCTGGATGACTTAATAAAACAAGCATCAGATAGTCCTCAGTTTCGGTGATGCTAGAACTTTGACTTTGAGCTCACAGAGCCTTCACTGTGTTTTCAAATCTGTGAGAAAGAAAACTATTCTTTTTATTTTATTGGCCCCTTGATGCCCGAGGCCCAAATTAGGCCAAGATTTTCAGGCAAGGTCTTATAAAATGACTTGATTCATGCTGTGTAGTTCAGCAGTCATACTTAATCAGTCGAACTGCTTCCCCTGTAGCCAGGGATGGAAAAAAGTGTTCTGGTCAAAAAAGTAAAAAGTAGTGTTGAAAACAACCAAAAGGAAGTAAAGGACCCTTTTTTTGCAGAGTCATGCATCCCTATACTTGACTGCAGGAAAGCCAATGTAGTATCCTGACTATAACCTTTCCCCAATTGACTCCACTGACGACCTGTCCTCAGTTCAGTCATGTTGTTTAAGCCAGAGGAAGAAGAAGAAGTTGCTTTATCATTACAGTCATATCAAAAGTAGTAGAGAACAGCACCTCATCAAAAAGAAGTGAAAGTAGAATTGCCTAATTTTAGAATATCAAGTACACGGATAGCTTCCCAGTAGCAGTAATATGTGTATTTGTAATTTTCATTCCAGTCCTCACTTCTCTGTATCAGAAGGCCGCTTTCTCCGCTTCTCCATTTCTGGCCCTCGGTTGAGCGAATTGTTGCCTGCTTAACATTAGCATCTTTTGTTCAAAGCACAACTGAGTCTGGCAAAATACTGAAGCTGATGGATTATAATGCAAAAAGAAAGACTAAGAGGGGGGTTAAATTGTGAAGGCTAAATGTAAGTCTTAAAGTCTTAAATGTTCAATCTAGACTAATGAAAGTTGAGTCAAGTGAGATAAAGTAGAGCTGAACCTTTCTGAGTCAGAGATGAGTTCAGACTGCGCAGAAGATAAATCCTGTTCATTTAGTTTACAAGATGGCTGTAATGCTTCCATACATACTGTACATACAAATTTTGCCCCACTAGTGGAAAAGCACTAAGAAAAGCAAAGTTTTCTCATAACTTCTCATCTGTTCAACAGTTTTTTTTCCTGCTGTTAAGTGAACATTACACATCTTTACAGTGCCTGTCTAATCTAATGCTTGCTATAAATTGGTAAATAAGGCATACGTGCTGAGCCATATGTTTCCAGATTTTCACTGACTTAAATTTTAGAATTAAACAAAGGTTTTTCAATGCTATTCATAAATTTAATAATGATTAAACTTTTGGGGATTGTTTTCTCTGATTTTTCAGCTTAGTCACTTGGTCCCGTTGTCACAGACGAAAGTGAATCTAAACTTGGAGCGGCAGTCCCATGATATGTCACAGCCATTAATGTCGCACTCGGCAAAGTGTGATAAACTCATTAATTAAGGAAACAAAACAAATATACCACACACCCCACGCTCCTTTCCACCCCCACACTCCACTCTCCTCATGTCCTCTTCTCTGTCCTCAGCGTCTCACACTCTGATCAGTTTTTCTATCCCTGTAGTCTATTCTTATATAAGAGTAGGTGGGAGAATACCTCACTCCTCCTACTGGACTTAATGTGGTGCCAGTCAAATCCCACTCTCAGCACCTTTTAAGTAATTTTTATCAGAAGAACTGGCAAAGGAATATTACATAAGATCAGCTGATGGCAGTCTGTCTCAGTGAGACCTATCTCACTTTCAGAGATGCACAAGAGCATGCGTGTTGTAAAACACACAGTCTCGCTACGTACGTACATATCCATGCAGATGCACACCAGCAGTACACACCCACACATGAACAAACACAGACGCACTTAAGTCCATTACATAATGCTATAGGTTTGTTTTGCTGACTGTTTTCTCATGGCATCAGATGCAGATGGTTTGCTCTGTCCACTGCACTGTTGGAAAAACAGATAATAAACTAAATGTCTCAGTTTTGTATGAGGGCACACACACATACACATGCACACACATACACACACACACACACACATATAGCTAACACTATACTCCCAGTTGTGTTCTCGGTAGACGACAGTGACTCATCCCCACATCAACAGTGTGTTTACTGAGTGGGTGAGAATTGAAATGCCAGTTGCTGTTCATTTAGTGTATAATTGCTATCTGCAGTATCCAAGAGGCAGCAGTGCTGCTTAAAAATTTTACACTGTCAAGCACGAAACAGAGAGCAGCTTCCACTCTGATGGAATGATTAATATTAAACCTCCACGCAGGTCTCCAGTTACCAATACCTCTCTGTTTACTCTCATCCTGCAGTCTGGCTTTAGTCAGTCTGGCTGCAGTGCTCCCTGCATGTCTATGCAAATCCTTCTTGCCGTTGTATGTGCCAACACATCGTTGCTGCCGTCTCGCTGACCTGCTGAGTCAGCTCTATCTCGGCCTTTTATTCCTCTCACCTTTCTCACCGTCTCTCTCTCTTACTCTCTCTCCTCCCAGGAGAAGAACTTGGAGTGGTTCCCCCGTATGAGAGCCATGTCTCTGGTGAGCAGCGAGGGAGACAACGAGCAGAATGAGATGCGCTCTCTGCAGGAGAAACTGGACAGCACTGTCACTCTGGTGGCTCAGCTGTCCGGCCAGCTGGCTGAGCTCAAGGAACAGGTAGAGTGCCACTTCAGGGAGTTTTTCATGCTGCGGTGGGAAAAGCTCTGGTCTGACTGAAAAGAATGCCTGATGAATAATCTACAGCAGAAATCCTCCTGTTTTTAAAGATATATATATATCACATTAGCGCCTTGTTTAGCAGCATGCTGTTCAGCCAACTGGAGCACATGGACTGTAAACTCCACGTGCCACCTGACCTTGAGTCTACTTTCACCCAAAAACACCCGTAGGCAAGAGGTCGGTGTCAGCAGTCTCATTTTGCTATTCATCTCTCCACTGAGATGAATTCTATCAGACCCCTGATGCCCCTGAACACAGCGCGACAGGTGACTATCACGTCAGCGATCAACGCAACCGAGAGCCGCCAGTGAGCCTCTGGCTGTTTGGATGACTAGCTCTGCTGCTGGAGTGTGACTGATCACTCTCATCACCTGCCTCCCCTGCATGTGATTCCAGTCACAGGCCTGTCCTTGTTCCTCTTCTGCCAGATGTGTGAAAACAGCTCCTACTGGGGGAAGATCACACTCTAATAAACAAAACAACAACCTCTGTCAACCCCAGTAAACAGTTAAGTCTGTAACATCTCCCAGCTGGCCGGGATCCCTCACGTAACCCCTGTAACAATCAACTGTGTGTGCTGTTGAAGGGCCCTTGAACAGGACTTTGACGTCTTCTCTCCGAATCTATAGTTTGGGTCAACTGCAGGCCGTTTAATATTCTAATCTAGGTTTCCAGAAGTCTGTGTTGACTAATACGGAGTCATGGGGTTAGCAAGACTGTCACTCCGCTTTTAGGCTAAACAGAAATATTCATATATGCCACAAGAGGTGAGTGTGTTTACGCAGGTCCGACCACTGCTCTGTAGTCACGAGGGGAGGCCTGCAGTTCTCAAACTGTTTCTGACCGAGAGGAAAGTTCTCCTGCAGCTCCTCCCTCATTACCACGTCTGCTGACCTCGGCACTTTACTCTATCACACTATCACAGCTCAGATTGTGTGTGTGTGTGTGTGTGTGTGTGTGTGTATGCCTGTGCTGCTGCTTGTGTGGGTTTTAGGGTTCTGCGCAGCGTGCTCGGTTTCCTTTAATCTGCATGTGCAATTTATGGTTCACAGAACCAGTGGCCTTCATTTATGACGTCAACACTGAAACCACTGCAAATGTGTTTTTTGTGAGAAACCAGCCGCCTCTGATTCATGAAACTTCCCCCTACACTTATACAACATCCAACATGCAAGTCACAGTTCTCCACAACACATGACAGTGTCCTCTAATGATGTTTCCAGGAGACGTTTTGGTTTCCACTCATGAGCAAAGCGATTTGCATACAGCCATGGAGAGGATTTATCTCTTTTATAACATCTCTGTCAAACGTTGAAACAGAGATTTAAAATTTAACAGCAAAACTCTCACAAAGCAGTTGTTTGCAGTGTTTGAAATGACTAATGTGAGAAGTCTTTCTGTGCCATTCAGTATTGTTTGTCACAGCTGATCCAGATTAATTTCTTAAAGTAATGAGCCAAAGATTAATTTTGTTTCGTATAAATAAATTTACTCGCTCGTAGCGTAGAGATTCAGAGCATAATTTTACCTGCACTCCAAGTTCAAATAGATAAACACTCCTCTCTGGAATGTGATAATTATGTATGAACAGTGGGAACATTGTGTTTTGCATAATAAAGTGCCCACTAGAACAATAATGGCACAAATACAGGTTGGCATATCATGTTTCTCCGTGTCCTTCACAGATGACAGAACAGAGGAAGAACAAGCAGAGGCTTGGATTCCTGGGTCCTCCTCAGCCCAACCATCACATCCCGGCCCACTGAGGGGCTCGAGGCTCAAACAGGACGCAGTGACTGGGCCGCTCGGCTGCAGGCTCGCAGTAGAAACCAGATAGAAATGCAGACACACGCAAACTTCAGCCTTAAGAACAATACATGTACTCAGAGAGGCCTGCAAGTGTTGACACATCATTTTTGACACAGTGCCTTTTCTATGACACAATCGCCGCCTTACGGGATACAACCTGTGCCTCATGTACTCACGCGGCCTCTGAGCACATTGCTTTACTGGCCGTCCGTACACACCCTCAGACAGACGAACTCATCTCTGTGAATGATTGGCCAGGCACGGCACACATCTGCCAGTGTAGTGTCAGTGTGCCAGACAGAAATGGAGGGAAACATTGAGTTAAGGTTAATGGTTTAGGTGCTGTCAAGTCTGTGGACGGCATCCGTTGGTTGACTTTCCCAGTGCTGATGTGTCAGAGAGTGAAGCGAGGGGGTCAGTGATGGGTGGTGAACAGAGAAGATGTTTTTTTTTCTTGCATCACTGATTGGCCTCCTGGGGAAGGACATTTAGTTTCCTCCCATTTAACTTTTGCATTTCCGATGGTATTTATGAGAAAATTTGCGGTTTATAACTGGAGTATTATTTTTGCATTTTGGGAAAGGAATCCTGCTGCCTTACTCATTAACTTTTATAAACAGTACATTGCAATTGCTGAAAGTGCACTTTTAACAAAAAAATTTAAGCCTGTAACTGAAAACCTTGGTTAGTTTGGGGTATTATTTTTGCATGCTTTGTTTCAAAATGCATTCACTGAACCATTTCAGTTGCCTTTTTACAGATTTCTTCGAGTATATAAGTAGCAGAAATGTGAATACAAATAATGATTACCTGTGCAGAACTTACTTGAAATGTCTTTTAAATCTAAATCTTATATTGGTACATAATGTAGTACTGACTGAAGGTGGTAAGCTTCCAGTTTCTTTGTTACAATATGAACATCGTCATGTCTGTAGAGATCAGCTAATAATGTAATATTTACTGTATATGCTCATCATGTTCTACTGTTTCCTAAAGTTTCATATTTTTAGTGTAAATTGTCCTCACTGGTCTCTTTTGGACTGCAATTGATTGTTAAGTGTGAACTTGTGTTTTAAACTTGCACAAACTAATGGAAGATTACGAGTTCATGCACTTGATGGTAACTGTTCCTTGACACATTCTGTTATAGAAAAATGTGTTTTATGTGGTCGGATGTTGTAATAAATTCGTAACAAGACTCCTTGGCATGCTTTGAGTCAACAGCTTTCTAGTAGAGATTGCCTCAGTCCTTGTTGCTGTTGGGGATGAATGAGCACTCCCCCACACTCACCCTGACCCCCTCTGCACCCACCCACCCACACACTCAGTGTTTACTCACACTTGTACTTGTCCATGAAGGGAGCTCAGGACCTATGAAAAGACGGGGTCATATTTCAGCTCATGCAGCAGGGATAGTCATCCAATATTAAAAGCAAAGTAACAGACATACTGTACGTGCTGTCACTATGCTGCATTTGTTTGGCATGTATTGACATTTAATTGCAGCTAATTAGATGAATTAAGATGCAGAAATCCCAAACAATATTGTTTAGTACAACAGCTTGATGGATACACGGCTGAAATAGAAAAAAGGCAACGGATTGATGGTTGATATATTTAATAATGGGTCTTAAATGGCAGAAACCTGCAGCTTCTGCCACTACAAGGGCTCGTAGTATGAATGTGAACTTGACCAAGTTGACCACAACATTGACAGTTTAATTGTCCGAGGAAATTGCAACAGGGCTAAGGGCTGTGGGGGTACACTAGAAAAGTTTGGGAACTAGTCCTCTAGAGGATGTGAAAAAGAAAGCTTTTAAACTTACTGTCATTGGTGGCTTCTGTCTAGTCAAAAATTGCCTTTGTGTTGCTTTGTGTTTATTCATAAAGAAAAGAAATTCCTTTCCATGAAGCGTTGGTTATATGTAGGCCTGTCAGCCGCACATTCATTCACATTGTTGCTAATTTAGCACTCAGCACTTGTGGAAATGGATAATTCAAAGCTGTGGCTGGTTGATTGTCTGCATGTTTGTTTTTGTGTAACATATTCGAGATGATAAACGAATCAGAGAAAGGCCTCGACTGGTCTTTTTTATCCCATCCTGTCATTTACCCTCCACAGAGAAGCCCGTCCTTCTTGGCTTCAGTTCGCTGTTTACGCTGGCAGGCCTGCATTTTCTCCTGCTGCCTGTGACAGCCATTAAAATTAGCTCACGCAGTGCCATAATGGTGAGCAGCTGTCACTGCGTAGACAAGAAGGGTAAAGTGCAGCATTACTGGAATGTATTGGACTCGGAGAGGGAAGGGAGGGGAGAGGATAATACCAGGACCATCATTACTGTCTGGCAAAAGTCTTAATGCCATAGTGTGATACCAAACAAACATGCACCGCTTCGGTCTGCATCGCTTCCTAAACACATCCGTTTTATCAGCTGAGATTTATTTGGATGGTTTTGATCACGGAGAGGAGACATTAAACTTTGGTGTCCACATACTGAAAAAAAACTTTTTAAACCACTTGGGGGGTGGGGTGTTAGTTTACAATAATACACAATGTTCCACTTCATTTCATTCTCGCTGAACACGCTGAACCTTTTAAATGCACGTGGGCAGTTTATTATTTACTTTATGAACACAACCTTAGACACATTTGGATCACAGTCATCTGTGCGCAAACCGCAGTTAAGAGTCACGTGCTCAGTCTGTGTGTATTCAGTAGTGAGAGTGAGAAAACACCCAGAGAAGGTCAATAAATACAAGGCAATGTCCCAAACACCTCTATGGCTGGAAGCAGTGCTTTACCCAGCATGAGTGAGTCAGACAATTTGATTTGGAGGCACTGAAAGGACCAGACCATCAGGACATCTCACAGGAAGATTTAAAGTATAAATTCAAACCAAACTATTAACTGGATATAAACTATACACACTGTAGATGCACTTTGACATTATTAGTTGCATAATTAAAACACTGAATGCAAGTTCAGTCTGTTGTTTTCAAGTTGCTCTGAAAGTTGTTGTGATTTGTGTCAATATGCGCATTGATCTTCTGTCTTCTGCAGTCTCCTCTAAAGACTTGCAGCAGCATCAGTGGCTACCAGAATCAAATATCAGCCAGTGAGTTCACTCACAAGATCAATTGACCACACAGAAAGTTGAGGAGGAGGGTGGAAGGTCCCTCCTCACTGTCATTTTTTATAAATAAACATGCCCCCATGATGACTGGCATGTGACTTCCTGTGTCTGGCCTTGCGAGATTGAGCCTTTGTAGTCACATGACGCATCATAACACAGAGCGAGCACACGGAAAAAAACACCGCGTACGCTCCTGCCCTCCATCACATGTAGATGCAGTATGTACAGTGTGAGCTTCTACAGTATGTGGAAAGCTTCGTTAAACAGGATTGATCCGCCGTTCCCTCAATAATGCAGCGCTTATTAATATCCTGGTGTTTCTTTGCTTATTGTTATCAACTGAACTCCATCAACAATGACAAAATATGGTGTTTCTTAATTTAAATAAAAAGTGAAATGACTGAAGTTATGAAATGTCATGTTATGAAATAAATCACAACCAGGTTAAGAAAGAGAGGACTCTGTCTTTTGCTGATGTCACAGATTAGTATCATGCATTTAGATTCCTACTTAACTTTGAGAACTACATTGTTGTTAGTATGGACTCTATTATAATGTGCATTTTCCTGTCAATTGTATTGATTTGTTGGCCTCATGTTGAGGTTATACTGCATTAACATGGTAATGGCTTCAAGGATGCATAGTCAGAGATGCTCACTGATATTCTTTAGTTTTCATTCTTTACAAATAACAATGCAATGAATCGAAACAAGACACAGGAAGCTGCATGAAAGTGAAACAAAGATTTGTATTTGTAACCACAAACAGTATGACATTCCTGAAAGATGAAATGCACTCACTGAAATCTCTTCTTTATCCAAATGAAGCGCTCCTATATCTCAAACACCACATTTAAGGCTTTTGTGGAAAAAAAAAAGAAACTTTTTTTTTTTTTTTTTTTAGCTCAGTCAATCAACCTTTTTTCATCATTGACAAAATAGATGTAACATTGACACACTAATTACCCCCTGGGCACGTGATTTATCTAACTCTCCATTCCCTGCTAAGCTCATGTGGACTGATGGTGGCTGCTGTCAGCTCCTGAGATGAGAGTAAGAACAAAATAAAGCTGAACCTCAGCCTGAGACAAAGTGCTTTAAAAATACAAAACCCTAAATTTTGTGGTTGTTTCATCTTCTTGTCCTCGGTCCTGCCTGAATGAAAACAACTGACATGTTGTAAACACAGTGAGATGATTTAGCTACCTAGAGTCCAGCTGCCTGTCTGAGTCCCCCTTTTCTCACCCCGGCCCCTTCCCCCCTCCCTTTGTGGCTGCAGTAGTTTGACTCCTACAGGCTGTTTGAGTCATGCTGGCTACTGGCCTAGCATCCACCTTCGCAAGCCACAGCCCAGTTCAGTCTGGATCCAGTCTCATGAAGTGTACTCCGCCCAGATTGTGTTACTGCTGTCAGGATCTGTTTTTAGTGCATGTCGCTGGACTGTTTACAGGTTTATCAGCAGTTTCTATCAGCTGAAAAGTAGTTTATTGTTTTCTTATCAGTTCTTATGCAATATTTTACAGAGCTGCACAAGTTTCTGTATTAGCATAAGAAACAAAACAGAGGTTTTTCATTTGCTTTTTTCATGTGTCAAACAATATGAAAATAAGTTACAGCAAAGCAGCTACAGGAGTTAAAAAAATCAATATAGTCAGATTTTTTGATTTGAAAAGCATAAACCTAATAAAGAATATATTATTTTTTTCTTTAAATTAAAATTTAAAAGGATGTCATACTAATATTTGCTACTGCATTTCAACAATATGTGACCTTTTTACTTTGCGAAAAATTGTTTTCCAGAGCTTGAGGCAGCACCGTTTAACATTTGCTAACCATCATTCGACAACCCAGTTGTTCAATGTGCCACCGAAAGCACCACTGGAGCAACTAATCATAATAATTAATTCTCTGTAATGCAAAGTAAGACATTTTACAGGGCCGTGTACATTTAGTTAAGTGCATAACAAATGAGCAGTTTTGGTTTCAGTGTTGTGCTAAGAATTTGTCTCGTATTGTAAATGTATATGAGCTATATGTCACAAGAGCAAATGTCAAAATAGTTGAAAAGATTGTGAAAATTCATTATGGTGGAACACAAATAATTGGTTTAGTTTTTCAAAAATAGTTCAGTTGTTTTGCTCCTCTTCATCTAAGTCATTTATAGAACATCAAACACAGGAAGTACAAAGTTTCTTACGTGATATACAAAATTTGTGCAAAAAGCCATTAATACAACTACCACAAAAAGGATGATATAAACTGACACACTTGTCCAGAGTGTAATCACACAGATGGCATTATCCTCCATCCTGATCGGCCTGATCAGAGTCATCCCATCAACTCTGTCATCATCACGTTAAACCTTCTGCCACTGCCTGAAGGAGGGAGAACCAATCTGAAGGCCGGCGAAAAAGACCTGGTAGCGGTGCTTCCACATGATGTAGGCACCGACGGCACAGACCAGCGCTTGAGCCAGGTTGAGCACGATCTGGAGCAGGAAGTAGAGCGTGAGTGTCCCTGTGATCACCTCACAGTCGCTGACCCCCTCGTAGGTGAAGGTGCGGGCTATCGGGTCGTGATTATCCTGTGTGCACACGCAGTCCTCTCCCACCTGCTCACAGCTGAGGCTGCTGGTCTGTGAGTAGTGGTGTCCAGCGAATGCCATGACCAGCACAGAAATGACCAGGCCGATTGTACACAGGATGAAGTAAAGGAGCTGCAGAGGGCAGAGGGCAGAGGGCAGAGGGCAAATCACAAGTCATGCACTTTCACCCTGAGAGCTTGGATCGAAAAACCTTTTCTTATCTTCAACGATTTTGTGTTTTTATACTAGAAATCTGGCTTCTGCTTCAGTCTGTTGTCTCATGATTAACCCAGTGTGCCAGAACTGTGGCTTAGAAACAGACGTGCTGGCTCAGTGCCTATGGCAAGTTAAAGAGATTACCCACGATACTACAGGGAAAGGTCTGACCCTCAGAATAGGAGCCCAGTTCTTAGCATAGATGAAAAACAGCACATGCAAGACTGCCCTGCAGCTACAGCCGCTTCCCACCTTTAGTGCTTGTCCTGTGTGAGTACGAACAACAGAGTGTCTAAAAATACAGTTGTAAAATGTGACACGGGCTTTGTGTTGTTTATGCAATTGCACAATCTCAATAACACTAAACCTTCATCTTAATCCATCACTTATATAACAGGAGCCCTCATTCACGGGTGTATTTTGATCTCAGTTACATGCTGCTTATGGAATTATGCAAGTGATGAGCGGCGCTTGATTCAAAATGGCATTTATGTTAATTTTAGAACAGCTGTGAAATCTGGAATATGGTTGGTTACAGGGAGATGTACATACAGCGAGCGCATCAGTAAGTACTTAGTTGAACATGATGTACATCATTAAATTGAGATGATGTGAAACCCCAGAGCAGGTAGAAACTGAAAGGAGTCAACCCTCATGTTGTTCTCATCCACAGCCCACATGGTGTCCTGGAACACTTTTCAACGAGCACTCAACTCAAAGAACTAATGTTTGAGAAACTGAGCGTCTTGACACAATACATTACTATTAGAAGGGGCTATCAGAGAACCATTACCATCTGACAACATGGTAACACTTAACTTCAGAAATGTCTGCACTTATAGCACATTTTCTACTCACACGACTTGTTGATCACTTTGCGCCAAGAGCAACTGAAATGAATAAATGAACTGACTGTAAAGTCAATAAATTTCTTAAGCTAATAATGGATATAGAAGGCCATGAGATCACTGAGCTGTTTGAATTAATGATATTAATAAATTAAAGCACAAGAGTTTAGGGAGAGAGACAGCGACACTGCGGGCTAATTGCAGCTGCTCTGGCACACACATTATCACTGTTTCAGTTTATTTTCAACACTAACTATGGATGACAAAGTGAGGAAAAACTGATGAGTTGAAATAAAGAACTTGTAAATGTATTTACTGCAGAGAGATCAAACAATATTTCAAAGAGAAAGCATATTTCTTTCTCATCATTTCGATAACTACTTCTTAAAAGACCAGTTAATATTTTCAAAGTCTGCTTTGTATAAACTTTGTATTTTAAGATGTAAATCAATCAATCACTGTAATTTTGATGATTCAGACAGCTTGATGTTATTTAAAACTACACAATGCATACACACTTGGATTTGGCTTTTTATTGAGCCTTTCTGCAAAGACCATTTTGCAAATTAACTGCACTTCTTAAGGCAAAATTCTGTTGAAGTGTTTTGAAACACTCTCTTCACAGCGTATGTACATATTTGAGCCTGGTATGCACACACAGGCCGGTTAAAAAAAAAGAAGCAGTGGATGCTGCTTCCAAGGACCTGCTTCTCAGAGGAAAACAATGGTGGGCTGATTTTAATTGCCTTGAAATTCCAGCCGCATATATTGTACGGCTAATTAAGCTGAACAATCAAGTCACATTAATGAATCCACTCTTAGGAATCCCCACTCTCTCAAAGAGGAATGCAGTTACATGCCTTCCCCTCTTTGCCATTTACAGTTACAGTTCTCCAAGAACAGCCATCTAACAATGACAGCCTCTCAGCAGCAGTGGAAGTACATTTACTCAAGTACTGCACTTAAGTACAATTTTCAGGTACTTGTACTTAACTTGAGTATTTCCATTTCGTGCTACTTTTTTATTTCTACTCCATTACATTTCAGAATGTACTTCACTACTTCATGTCATTCATCTGTCAGCTTTAGTTACTAGTTACTTTACAAATCAGGATTTTGGCAGACAAGCATTAAAAGTTTAGAAAATATAATGTTTTGTTAGGAATTAAATTACCCAACAGTTTATTCAAGTACAGCTGGAATTGTTAACAACTATGATGATTTTTCATGCCAAAACATGGGACATTTTTCTGATTATACTTAAATACTTTCACTTAAGTAACATTTTCATTGAGTATTTTCACAGTGTGGTATTAGTACTTTTACTTAAGTAAAATATCTGAATGCTTCTTCTGCCACTGTGAGTAATATATTGTTCTCTGCAAAGGTCTTGTCTAGGAAACACACCCATCCATGTGATCGTCCCTTTCACTGCAGCTCAGATTTTACTACATACATTTGGTCAAACTGTATTAATGAGGAACTTGACAGATTTGTTTACTTTCACTTCTGCCAACAGTGTGTCAGCATGTGTGTAGACTCACCTTGCCAATGAATTGCATAGACGTTCTCTCATCAGGGAGGTAGGTGATACAGTACAGGATAAAGCCCAGGATGGAAACTAAGCACAGCTGCAACAATACATCAGCAAACATTTGACCTTCACTCGTGTCAGGACAATGAAAATATCAACACAAAACTCATTCAGTCTCACAAAGAATGCAGTCAGCCCATGCACTTGTGTCATGACATCTGCACCTTGTTGCTCTATACAGCATATACACATGTGATGTACAGTGTGTGTGTCTGCTGTTATAGAAACAAGAGTCTTGTTCTAGAAGATATTTTGAGTCCAGGTTTTCAGGGTGTTTCTTAATATTGCATGATTGCATGATTCAGCAGTAAGCTGTCATCTGATTACAATCTCTCTCTCTCTCCCTCTCTCTCTCTCTCACACACACAGAGACACGCTCACACTCGATCTCTTCAGCGCAATTGGAGTCTTGTGACTAACATGGAGCATCTTATTTAAATGTTTTTCCCAGGTTCTTAAGCACTCAGGATTCTCTGGAAAGGTCTTGATGACCTCGGTGTTTTTCACTCGGCTGAATCTCGTGAGGATCTAACTCGGGATGTTGGTGTCCAGGGATGTTTTTGAGAGCAGATGGTGCTGTGATAGGCTGGGACGGGCTCCAAACAGGAACAACATGTTTTTATTCTATCACCAAAACGTGACCTTAAATCCTATCCTAAATTATGAAGTAAAATAGACATTTTTGGATGTTTATGTGACAAATTTCAAAGAGAAAGTTAATCATTGCTCACTTGTTAGAATTTTTTTAACAGTCTCATTAGCTTGAACTTTATCTGGGTGTCAAAGTGCTTTTATTGCTTATACTTTAACTGACACTTCAGTTTATTTTAACGTGTTACATGGCTTCTGTCAACGCTTCAGTTTTCTGCAGCACTTCTTGAAATCTCAAGTGCTTTCATTGTTTACAGGTTAACTGGCACTTAAACATTCATCTCTACTCTTCAATTTAAACTCCAGCTCTCATTTCATGTCCTCGGTGATGCTGATGCCTCAACTTGTTTCTGTGCTCACATGTCAAATGACTCTTCAGGTGCTTTCATCACTTCCACTGCAGGTGACAGTTCAACTGCTTTCACTCTCTCTCCTAAACTTTAGTTTAATGACTTTCAGTGCTTACACACAAACTGACAGCTCGGCTTCCTATAGGGGTTAAAATCTTACATGCTTTCAGCAATACATTTTTAACTGAATTAAAGTGATTCCAGCACTTTAATTGGCACTTCATACTACTTTGGCACGTTGACCTCAGCTGGCACTTCAACTCCTTTAAGTGCATCAACTTAAACGGCAGCTTCCAACAATATTTCACGGGCACGTTCACATTTTAAGACAAGAATTTAATTTGCTCTCGATCTGGAACTTAGATTTAAAATCCCACAAATTATTGCACAGATAAACCTAAATAAACTCTACAGCTTATCTTAAACTGTCTGTTTAGTTAAATTTAAACTTTTGGATGAAATGTGTGGTGTAGTTATGTGTGTGTTTTATTGCTAAGGCAGATGGAGGATGACAAGACACAAGCAAAGTGCAGTATGCAAGCACATCATATTTTCCAATACTAATATGCTACTCAGATGTTCAGAGGTCAAGTTGGACTATAGCATGCTGTGATAGGCTGGCTTGTCTCATCGGGCCAGATGTTGAGGAGTCGTTGGACACAACAAACAAAAACAACAGAAGGTGCAAGCGGGCCCGTGTGACTGTGACGTAATGGAGATTCAGGTGTTCACATATGACAGATGGAGATTTATTAGAACATGACAATTACAGTGATGTCCCGTCTGGCTGAGACAGGGGGGTGAAGGCCGGCGTTGACATGCAGTGTGTTGATGGACAACACATCGAGAGGTGCGGCTGAGGGTCATGCAGAAGTATCAGACTCAGACTTCATGCAAACAAGTGAAGGCAGTTGCTGATGTTAGAGCGTAAGGACGGAGCTTACAATGATCCCAGCCCAGTGTGGCGTCTCCCTGGCCAGGAGCGAGGGGCTGATGGCCAACATAAGGAAGGCCACGGCTGTGACTGCAACCCCCAACAGCAGCTGGAGCAAGGCGACGAGCAGAGGGAAGCGACAGACTCGGCACTTATTGCCGTCTTCTGGCGCCGGGCTTTCATCTCTCTTCTTCTTTCTCTCCTTCTTGTCTGAGGAACCTTTCTGCCCCTGCCCCATGTCTCCTCCTGTCTTCACACTCTTTCCCCTGTCTGTCCTCTCGACTTTCACTCTCGCAGTGTTTGGGGTGGATGAGCCTGTCTGCCGTCTGCCTCTCTCCCCTTCCCTTCCCCTCCCTGCCAAGGCCTCCTCTCACCATAAGCCCCGCTCGGCTGCTATTTGGAAACAGAGAAGGCTCTGAACTAATATGGAAAACATTTGGACTGGATTCCTAAAGCGGCTCCAGCGCCACATATAGAGCAGGCAGCACACTGTGGAGGAAAGGAAGAGGAGGGAAGGGGGGGCCAGGAAGACACAAAGGGGGACTCAAACATACGACCGTGAGCTGATTTCACTTATAGTTCCATTAAAGAGGAGAAAAAGGAAAGTGCAGGGGCGAATCAGCAGGTACGAGTTAATGAGAAGCCAGCACAGAGGAGGTCACACTTCATTTGAGAGCAGGAGTGATTGGATCGTTCTTTGTCAGCGCTGTTACACAAGAGAGCCATATGCTGCCAGCCAGAAACAGTCACATGACGTACAGGAAGAAGTAATGTGATCATAAGGCATGTGAGGCCGTTACATGGACTCAGATTGGACTGTTTTTGAGCACTTTAAAGTTCTCAGAGAGGAACAGGTGTCTCAGACAATCACTTCCTGTGGTCATTTACAAAACTTTTCTAATGTTAAATAACACAGTGAATTGGCAACAGCGTCACAAATTGAGTGACTTTTAATTATTAGGAGAAAGTTTGATTATTGCTCTGATATTAATTGCTTTAAAAGATCAAACAGAGCCAGAGTCACAAAACCCTCATTTAGCAATTACTCCAACAATCTTTGTCACACCGTGCTTAATATTTTATCACAGGACGAAGACGGTGAGATGAAGGTGGGGGAGCAGCATCCATGCTGAGGTTAATAAAGAACCGAGACGCACGTGTTTGCGCACACAGCTGGGCCGGTGCCATGGTGACTGACAACGCAGCTTTGAACGGCTGGAGACGCATGAACAGGTCTCCCTGCTCACTGCTGCACGGTGTGACGGAGGCGCACCTGGACATCTGAAAGGGGGGTCCCATGTTCGCATGTACTTCACATTAATCTCTGTGCAATCTGCTTCAAAGTGGTTCTCTAAACTGTGATTGTGCGCAAAACAGTTGTGTGATCCGTATCGCATCGGATCTCACAGCCTGGCACACATAAGCGCTTGCACGGCGAGACAGTCTGCAGCTGCAAAGTTTAGGAGACACGTTATATGAGATGAGCCTTTCACAGTGATGCATTCGAGGACCAGTCTGTGCCTGTGCTCCTTTTCCTCTGCGACGCTTTACGCACGAATCAGCGAGCAGGTCGAGAGTGTTTGGACTACATCTCTATAGGAACAGTGGCGATCGCCGCTATAACACAGAGCAGCTCTAATTACCGGACTTTGCGCTGGTGCAGGCTACACGTGAGTCGGAAGCTGTTCCCTACCGGAGGCGCGCGTGCGCTCTAACCACAGCACCGACGGCTGTGCGAAGCGGCAGCTGAGGGGACTGTAGACATCAGTCTGGATCGCAGCTCCGGTGGAGGACACGCACCCGTGCATCGTCTCCCTCAGCCCGCGGGTCGTGGAGCAACAAAGTAGGAGAAGCTGCAACCGCACACGAGTGATGGATGAGAGAATCCCGCATTTACAGGACAGGCAGTTCATGGAGCACGCAGATTTCCTGGGGTGAGTGTCTCTTTTTGGGAAACTCTGTCAAACTATGTCTCAAGTGTTTGCGAGCAGCTGGTGAATAATGGGACACTTTGCTGTTTACTTCAGGGTGGATTACCCCTCTCTGTACATGTGCAAGTCCAAAAGAGGGATAAAACGAGAGGATGGAGGGAAGGTGCGCACTTATTCTTATTCTAACAGAATCTCAATTTTTTTTTAATCAGTCGAGTGTTTTGATCATGAGACACAACAGATTTCACATGCATGATAGAGTAACTTTTTTTAACATGTTTTTTTTTAACATGTTGTGTTTGCGCCTGCAGGACGCATACAAGTTGCCACACCGGTTGATAGAGAAGAAGAGGAGAGACAGGATCAATGAATGTATCGGCCAGCTGAAGGATTTGTTACCAGAACATCTGAAGCTGTCGGTGAGATGATCACACTTGCTAAAAAAAGTTTCTGTTTTCACCTGCTGGTCTCGCAAACAGCCGAGTGACCCCGTGTTTTTGTCCACAGACGCTGGGTCATTTGGAGAAGGCTGTTGTTCTGGAGCTCACCCTCAAACACTTGAACGCACTGACTGCTGTGACCGAGCAGCAGCACCAGAAGATCATCGCTCTGCAGAATGGTGAGATGAGCAAAGTTGATCTTTTTCACCGAGATTGCATGAAAGTTTTTGTGAATAGAAAATCTATGTTTAAAATAGCAGGACATGTTATGAACAGATATAGAGATACTGTGAAGACGCAGCAGAATAATAAATAGTGTGTGTTTATTATGCAGAATAATGATCTTTGGACTGTTTCGCAGGGGACCGGTCGATGAAACCCTCCATCCACGCAGACCTGGACGCCTTCCACTCCGGCTTCCAGGCCTGTGCCAAAGAGGTCCTGCAGTACCTGAGTCAGTTTGAGAACTGGACGGCGCGCGAGCAGAGGTGCGCGCAGCTCATCGGCCACCTTCACAAGGTGCTGGCGCAGTTCCAGCCGGGCGCGCGGCCGCTCCAGCACCAGCTACCTGCCGGGGACACACCGGACGCGCAGAAAGCCGACGGCCAGGCCAACTGCGTGCCGGTCATTCAGAGGACCCAGGGCGGGGAGCTTAACGAGAATGACACGGACACGGACAGCGGGTACGGGGGCGAGGCGGAGAAGAGCGACGGCAAGGAGAAGGAGTGCAACAAGGCGCAGGGACACAAGGCGGTGAAGATCAAGCAGGAGTTTGGAGACGAGCGAGCGGCCAAGAAACCAAAGCTGAGCTGGCCCGGGAGCGGGCTGGGGGCCGCGGACCCCTCCAGACCCGACCTGGCCTTAATGAACTCTCTGATGGGAATAAGCAGTGCGGGACAGCAAACGCCTATTTGCATGCCTTTCTACTTCATCAACCCCTCCGCGGCCGCCTCCTACATGCCTTTTTTCGATAAGAGCAACATGGAGAAATACATGTATCCCGCCGCTCTGGCCTCTCCGTTCCCCTGGTTGTACCCCGCGCACGCGTCAGCGGCGGCGGCCGCGGCTGCCGCTGCCGCCTTCCCCGGCCTGTCCGCGCACTTCGGAGCCTCCTCCCAGGCCAAAGACTCCCACAGTCCGGACAGCGACGAGTCCCGCGAGGCGGAGCTGGGCTCACCTGAGGAGCGCGAGGAGAGTCCCGCGTGTGACGAGGCGGAGGGGGAGGCGGCGGAGCGGCCCGTGCACCAGGAGGACAAGACGAGTCCGTTTCCCGCCTGTCAGAGCAGCTAATGTGTGTGTGTGTCACCTCTCTGTGCTTTCTGCTGATGAGTCTGTGTCTCATTTTTTTTTAATTAGGCGAGTTTTCAAACGAGGTTTCTCATGTACAATACCTTGGTGAGACAGGTGTGACGGCGCGTGCCTTTTGCACTTCCGCTAGATGAATCAGTCTAAACGATTATCGACGATGATTGACGTGAACACGCGGCTGTGTTGTGCTGAAGTTAGTTTTTTATCCTCTTTGATAAAATATTTTGAAATGGCAGCATTGGTGCCAAAAAACTTTGAGTACGACCACAGTACGCATGTCCCAGTCAGTGAGGCTCTTTGGATGTATGAAAGTTGCAGCTGACCTCTGCCAAGGTTGTTTAGAGCCTGGCTCACTCTGACTGTAAATATTATTACCTGGGAGACACTTTGACTCATGAACATGTAAATGGTGCACTATGAGAGAAGTGCTCCCGGAAGTACCTCATCCCCTACTTTGCTTGGGGGTAGGCACATGAATGGTACTCCCCTCCTATAACACACGCACACACACCATCTCCATCATTAACAACAAAAAAATCAGCTCCCTTAACAATCTCACTTTGATAATCATAAAATGATGGAGAGGTATCATGGCTGATTGCCCTCAACTCATTTTTACAGATGTGAGTTTACTCTGGTTTCTTTTACCTGTTTGTCCTTGTGAGGAAAGAAAAAAAGAAACAATCACTGAACTCATTCAGAATATGGAAAGAAGAAGAAACCCTTATTCACAAGGGGCTGCTCGACCAGCATATTGTAAGTTCCCCTGAATGAAGCATTTCAGCACAGAGATGCAGTGACCTTCTGTACCTCCAGGAAACATTGTAGGATAGCACCTTATAGATCTTTGATATTGAATGTACCTGTATTTTCCCAGCTGTTAAAGTTTGTATGTAGGATGATCTTTACTCTTTGAGACGTAAAGTGCACTTTTTTCTGCTTTTACGGCCCCAACAGTCACCTGATCATTTTAAAAAGTCTATCACTGTAGTTCTCTTTGAACCTTTTTATTATGTTGTCTTGAAATAAATTTTAAAAAATGACTTCATTTCAAAGGATTATTGAGCAGATGCACCACATGCTTTGTGATGATTTCATGCAGTAAAGCAGTGATTAAGTAATTGACCTGGTTAAAAAAAACGTTTATTTCTAGCTCTTTCAGGGCAACATGATTCAAATCATAATCAGATTTGAAAACTCTGCAGCCCACCACATGCCAGACTGTCCCCACCTCTGTGTTATATGCTATCATTATGTAAAACCTTGCTTTTCAAATATTTGACAAAAGTGGGAAAGAAGCTGTGGTCATGTGACCATCAGTTATGATCATTGTTTTAGGACCTTTAACTTTATCTTGGCCTGTTTTCTAAGAGATTAATTCCTGCAAGTGTAGTGTTGTTCAGCTTTTTTAAGTTCCACATGTGACTGAATAAACAGATGATTTTCATTGTATTTTGCATACATGACATTGCTTTTGTAGTTTTCTTCAGCTGTTTTTTGCCTCAGATCTGTTATCAACTGTTATATAAAGTGGCATGTGCGTCTGTAAATAGGTTTTTGTGAATATACCATAAAGTATACATGTCTATGTCAATGTTGTAGAAGTCTATGGATTTTTTTTTAAAGATTTAACTGAGCAACTGTTGCACATTTCGTTAATGCTTTACACATATGCTGTTCTAAATTATTGCTGATGAGTTGTAAAATAAATATCAAAACTAAATCTTGCAGGCTTCTTCTTATTTATCACAGGTTCTGTTCCAACAAATACCTACATATGTAATATTTAGGTCATGCTGAACAATGCATAATGTAAGTAATGTATGTAGACAAAGACAAGACAGACAGTTCAGAGTACAGTATTACTAACAACAACACTGCAAGTCCAGTAGGTGAAATGTATTGTTACTCAGAGTCTAATCAGCTGACAGGTCACAGTGGAGGAATGTACAGTAAGCCAAGGCTTTAAACAAATGTCATGTGATAAAAGGATGATGAAGCGAGATTACCCTCAGTCTGTACAGGCTGATGAAAAACAAGGGGCCTCCTCCCAACCTGTCAAAAGCTTTAAGCAGGATCAAAACCACTCTTTGTTGCTGCCATTACTGGGCTTACAGCAATATTATCGTTCTCTTTATGAATAATTTTACAAGTCTTGAAAATTCAGTGTTTGACTTTATGCTTTCTAGTGATTCTGGCAAGAATAAAGTCCAATTACTGCCAACTTCTGCCTTCCAAGGTTTGTTAAGATCGTGCATGCTGCCTTAAGGTGCAGCTCTTTTTAAACAACACTTTCTTTCTCAGGTCAAATTATGACAAGCCTCTGTTGGTATCGTCATCCATCATCCAGTGAGAGCAACTTTGAAGGTTTAGTAAATGCAGCTTTGCCTTTATTTTATCAGATATCATCCTCTTATAAACTTCCAATGAAGTAGCACATTAGCATCATTTACATAATTGCTTAAATATGCATTTTATATACTAACAACACTTCTTATCATTTCATTCTCCTGTGGGGAAAAAAAGTGTTTTTTCCTTTATTCCCTCTCAGCCATGTTGTGTCCATGTTTCTACCATTATTGAGGGAAGGTCTCCATCTACTGGTGAAAAGCTGGAAAAACATTTAGAGCACATACTGTACAATACAGTACAAATTCCCTCTCATTTACATCCACAAGCAAATACTGACAGTCACCACGAGCACCTGTTGTGACACATCTAATTTTGTCAGATGGTTTTTATTGAATCATGCAATCCATGTCATATCAGCAGCCACTTACAGCCATACATCTGTCAACACTTTGCAGTATATTAAGGCAGGAGAAAATTAAAACAGGTTATGTACAGTTGACATCTTACAGTTCTCTAGAACATATATGGTTGTAAACAGTGACCACAGCTACGTCTCATCCCAGGGTGGAAAATGCACACAAGTGGTTTCTTAAAGGGAAAATCCACCCAAATATACAGTGGCGTGCAAACATTTGGGCAGCTGTGATCTAAACTTCTGTTGATGGGGGAAGAAACATTCTTTTCAATTTTTTAGCAAGTTTAATTTATTATTTTTTCATACACTTTTAGAAAGGGAAAAAAGCAGTTTGCAAAAGTTTAGGCACGCCGAGAGATTTGGGCCCTCAGATAACTTTTATCAAAGTCTAAATTAGCTTGTTAGGGTGATGGCTTGTTCACAGTCATAGTTAGGAAAAGGCCAAGGGATGCAAATTTCAAGGCCTTTTGAAGTTTTAAGGTTTTTGGCCACTAAGGTATACTTGGAGACAAAAGGGGGCAGAATTTCATGGAAAAAAGGCAGAAAGGATTAAATTAAATACCACCAAAAATTCTGGAAGCAAACATCACACAGTCTGTACAAAAAAAAGGTGAAGACAAAAAGGAAATGGCTTCTGCAAGAGGACAATTATTCTAGATGCACCTCAAAATCCACAGTGGATGACCTCAAGAGGCGCGAGATGTCTCACGGAACCAGAAGCCTTTTGCAGGAAGAGTGCATGAAACCCCCTCAAACAAGAACTGAAAGACTCTTAGCTGACTTCAAAAAGCCGTTACAAGCTGTGATACTTGCCAAAGGGGGGTGTTGATAAGTACTGACTATGCAGAGTGCCCAAACCTTTGCTTCAGGCCCTTTTCCTTTTTTGCTATTTTGAAAGTGTAAAAGCTGGAAATGAAAAGTAAGCTTGCTTAAAATATTACAAACGGTGTAAACTTTTTGTAAACCACCTTTATTCACAGCAACAGAAATTTTGACCAGAGGTGCCCAAACCTTTGTGTGTTACTGTATATACTATCACTGATGAGTTTAAACCCTAAGAATCTGAAAACAGGTCTCTCCTTTAGCTGAAAAGCAGAGAGACACTATCATGAGGATGTGAATGATACAGGGTGGACTTTAGCATTACATCAACTATTTATTCCTGGGTGATGACACTGATCTAAACTGGTGACTACAGTAAAAAAGTATGTGTTGCATGATGAAATAAATCCGATTACATGTGAATGCATTTTACAGCACGTAGTATGATAGTGACAATAATACAGTAGCAAAGTGGAAAGCACTATCAATAATGTTCTTGCCACTGACATTTCTACAAAATACTGACAGATAAAACATAATTATAGTTTCCTCTTTGATGCTGCGCTATTGCCATTTCTCTCTGTGCAGCAATGTGGCACTAATACATCTAGAGACATCCGATCTAAGCTGACTACGATCATAACTTCGTTTTCTCTACTAAAGCTTTACTGTACATTATTTGAATACACCAACTGTGGAATGAATATAAGGCACTTTGATGTGATTAGCAGCTGAACTACAACCTAAGAGGGGTTTCATACCTTGGCTATTTTGACTCTGCATACACACACATACACACATGTCTCTTTAATCACTGACACACTCGCTCGTTCGCACGCTGTAGCTGTAGCTATCCACTGTGTTATTACATGCCACCATATTTAGACTCAACTAATTGATTTACTGTACTGTAAGTGCTGTGCACATCCAGATATGGCTATATTAACGACACAATCATGCAACGAGACCTGCTGATCTTTGGCCACCGATCCTTACAGAAAAACAAGCATAATACATTTGGCAAAAATATACCGTGTAGTCATCTCAACAACAACAACAACCCAAAAAAAATCAGCTTAAGAGGATAATTAACACTGGTTCATTATGCAGAAAATACTGCAGGAATGAGGGCACTCCATGTTTGTAACTGTGAACGCACAGCTTTGTAATAAAATATAATAATTCACTGAATATAGCTGAAAAGTAAGAAAACATATTTACAGTAAGCCATCATTTTGGTAAGTACACACAGTAACATTCTTCAGTAACAAAACTATCAACCGTTTGTGCATAGTTTTAACATGAACAGACATTCAGAGCTACAGGAATAAATTCTGATATGCAAAATGATAGATTCTAGTTTGACTACAGACACAATCAGATCCTTCATTACTTATATAAGAACCAGTCATTATGCTGGGTAAAATGTATTCACTGCAGAAATTACACATGATTTTAAGAGATATAGTTCATAGATTCACATACCAAGATTCTCAAGAATACTGTTCAAAAGGCAATAGTTTAAATCATGATGCTAGTGAGAAAAACAATACAAATCATTCAGCAGGTACTAAAGTGAGCGTAAAAGTACATTAAATGGATATGTTTATAAAGAAGTCCACAACAGTCTGATGTTTAGAAAGTCCTAGTATGGTCTGAGACTGTGCACCATGACACACACTGCTGCTGCCGTGCATTTTTTTCTTCATGCCATAGCCTCTAATCTTTCATCCTATCAAGTGCGTAATGACTTCCATTTAAAGATCAACATCCTTCCTTCACAACACGAGTCTTCACACTCACGGTTGCCTTCGTGTAATCGGGACAACAGTGCATAGTACTGTGCTACTGAGGTATCCTGTACAAAGATATCCACTTACAAATGTGTTCTCGGGTGAAATGGGCTCTGGGAGACAGACGTGATGTGTTTCCCCTCCTCCGAGCAGAGCTGTGTCACACATAGATCCCCTCTGGGTTCAGGCCGGAGCTGAGAGGGCTGTGGAGGACGCGGAGGTGACTGGACATCGGGTGCGACGACGAGGGACGCTTCAAGGAGCCAGTCAGGGGAAGTAAATCTGAGAATTAGAACACATGACAGAAAGAAAATTAGAAACGCAAATTTCTAAAGGTGTAGTGCTGAACATATACATTCAGGTTTTCACATATTTTTTCCCTTAAATTGATAATAAATACCAAGAAATTATGCGATTGAAAACATTACATCCAGAGTCCTGTTTGTTACATTATATCTCTGCTGTGGTGCCACCAGGGGTCAGTACTGAGCTGTGCAGAGGATTTGCCGATGCGGTGAATTTTATGGCTGGGCACAAAAGCGCTGATTTTTCACACATGAACTGGAAGGTTACTAGAAGGACAGGAACACTCACTTCATTACTTTTCATAGTTGAAAGCCATTAAGTTTAATACAGAGAACAATGCAATGATGTAGTGCATGTCACGCAATCAGAAAAAAACATCTGGGCTCATGTGGAGAGCTCTTCAAGTTAAGATTGTGTTAAGTGTTGGGTTGCAAATTTGACCCATAAATCAGATAAAGTAGGTGTAAACTGTTAACCATCACTGTTACTGCTTCTCTGTGATTATTTTAGGAGGAGACTGGATTGAACTTTTGATTTCTCAAATTCAAGTCAAACATTTAACAGAGTGTTTATGCTTGAACATATGGATTTATACGTTCATTTCTGTGCTTGCAGGCTTATCTTAGAGATCTGTTTGTTTCCGTCGCTGCCTATACACTTTATTTTGCAGATTGGATATCCAGCTCTTTGCTTTCAAGCTTTGTTTTGCAAGCTGGTGGTTACAGTCCTGGTTACAATACATGCCAATGTCAATCTTAATTACTATACACCAGTAATTATGTTGTTAGTGTAAAGATTTGATAGCCAGATCATAGTCAGACAGTTCCTCCTTTATCCACTGCTCTTAGTTTATCTATCAGCTCTCTGCTAGTTTCCTGCAGGGTGACAGAGCTTCGGCCCAACGAGTCCGTCACAGAAACTGCTGAGCGTTTCACGTAACAGAGGGACAGTACGATGGAAGGAATGAGGGATGGACGGAGAAAGAAGCGTGAATCAATGACTCCAGGTCTGCCCGTTTCCAGGCAGCTGTTGGCATGGAGACTATAATTGCCACTGGAGTGGGTAAAAACTAATACTCTACTCACCACTACCCCCGCCTACTCCCCATTTTCTCTATCACAATCTCTCTCTCTCTCTCTCTCTCTTTCTCTCTCTCTCTCACACACACACACACACACACACTCGAGCAATAAATTGAGTCATTTTCTCTCAGCAGGCTGTCAAGACATGAGGTAGGAAAATAATAAGTGCCTTGATGGAGCAGAATAACTTTACTAATACACAGACAGACTCAAAGCAAGTCATGTCTTGGGTCAGACCAGGTCATATCGGTTAGACATGACCTCTTTGTCACTGACTACACACTGTACTTAGAGGGTCAGTTCCCGACTTGTCATTTACGTCAACAGCACCTGGACAGACATAACATTACATGTGATTGTAACATTATATTTGAAGCATGTCCTGAGCCATAACTCCAAAGGACATTCCTCAAGAGAAGACTGCATTACCTATACTGTGACTGCTGGGAGCACTTTCATCCTCGCTGGGTTCAGCCGGCAGCACCGTGACCTTGGTGCCGGTCTGCTTGATGAACTGCTGCAGGTTAACCTGCCTCAGCTCCTTGGTCAGCTGCTCCAGCTCGTGCTGCATGTCCTTCAACGAAACAGCATGAGAGAGCACATTGTACAGATTAAGTTTGAGTATTTTGGTGTCCAGACATTAGAAATACTAAGAAATCCCAAGTCAATCTTAGTTATCACCCACCAGGATCAAAACACAAGGGCATTATCACATGTATTTATCATCATTTTGTTTATCATTCATCTTAAATGGTAATGTAATTGAGACACATGTAACCCAGGTCACAAAATGATCTGAGTAGCTGTTTTATCATTAAATTGTTTAAATTGTGTATTGTAATATTGCACAGGACGTTTTAAATTGTAATATATATATATTTTTTTTAACTTTTAATAATCAAAATCCATTACGTATAGCGTAAATGACCAAATCTCGTTTTATCCCGTTTTTAAATCTCGTGTGACACCACACCCAATCGCGGCACACCTGAAGTGTTTTTAAAGCGGAAGTCGGACACAGACACATGGTGAGAGACGCGGAGACGCGCACGAACAGACGGAGAAATTTTCGATAAAATAAACTTAACAAAATCAATACGACAGCAGATGAATTAACCTCATGGTTAAACCGCTTGAAATCTTTATCAGACCCATCGCCTTGACGAAGGACGACATTTAAGATTACGAACGAGTGTGAATTGGTAAGACGCAGCTATAGTTGACTGCAGCTAATTAAATGGCATTTGTTTGTTAAAGTGCTTTAGATTAATTTCTTTTGTTTTGAACTGAACTATGAACGTTTGTGATGAATTACTTCTGATAAGCACATGTTAAAATTATGAACTTTAATGGACTTTAACTTCATGTAAAGTTAAAACTTTTAATCTGGCCCTGTTATCAGGCCAGGTTTTTTTTCTCTCCCGGAGTTTTCAATGGCGAGCTGACCCAGGGCAACCATCAATCATCATTCCCCTCACCAATAATCATCAATCATCATCATCATCCCCTCACCCACCGTGCACCTACCGGGCTGGTAGGAAAAAGAAAACTAACCCCTTTTTCCTATATACTTATTTAAGTTGAGTTTTTAGGAATACCCCAAAAGACTTTTAAGTATTTCTTTTTTCCCCTTTTTTGAACTGAACTGAATTGAAAAGAAAGAGCTTTAAAAAAAGACTCTGTATTTTTGTTGGTTATTATGTATATTTAATGTGTGTTTACTTTTGTTAAATTTTTTAAGTTCTTTAATAGAAGACATTTTGAGTAACTATCTGAGTCTCCTGAGTTTGAATATTGATATCAGTTTGTTTCTTCTTCTTTTCGAATTTAGAGCCTTCTGAGTTAATTTAGCCTTATTATTTCTTATGTTGGTTAAAAGTTTATTTTATTCTAAATTAAAGTTTAAAAAGATAAACTTGTGCTACACACAGACTGACTGACACTCATTGTCCTGACCATAATACAGTGTCAGGACTCAAGGTCATGTTCATTAATCCATTTCTCACATCCTTGTCACACTGAAAACTAATATGGTGTTTCAATAATTGAACTACTCAGCACAAAAAAACATTTTAAGCATCTTTTTATTATCTCATTTTTGTGATGTTCTATAGTTTCTAAAGTGACTGATACTTAAAAGACTACTCCATCGATTTAGCATGAATAGCATGGTTAACATTATAATGGACAGTTGCCCATGTTAAGATAAGATACAATATTCTTTTATTTGTCCCACAACCAGGAAAATTCCATTGCCACTGCATTCGCCACAAAGCACCTCGACCACTGACAGTTCAGTTCAATGAGGAGCAGGCGATGAGAGTCTAGTAATCTCACTTCTTTCTGATTCCACACCCCTAGATTTATTTTTCCATTTTCGAACTTGTTGTCTTCAGACCCAACTGATGATGACTCAAGTAACATCACTTGAGGAAATTTACCAGATTTCATGCAGCTCCCTGTGTAGCCGCAAAAGGCCTCATACAACTTTTGCAAACAGACTGTGAACAGACGTTGACGTGAAAGAGAGTCTACATCAAACTGGCAGGGATTCAACACCACACAGAGGGACGATTCAGGTGGACAGATGCTTGAATGCATTCTCACTGATGGATGGTCTCCCTCATCACTACATCACCCTGCAGTATTATTTTATATAAAAAAACTCAGTGGTGATGAAAATAAGAAATCAAATGCATGTCTCACCTGCAGTTTCTTGCTGCTCTGACCGAGCGACCTGTCCACAGCTCTGCAGCTGCTCTCCAGCTGGACGGCCTGTCTCTCCTGGGCTTTCAGCTCTGCTTTGACCCTGAGGACCTGAGCTCGAGCCTCTGCCTCGCTGACCCACTGGGTCTCCTGCCGCTCCCTCTGTAGCCGCTCCTCTTCCAGGCCTGCCTCTACACCCTGATGGGACAAAGAGACCAACAGATGTTGAAAGAGAAGGAAACAACCTACTACATGTTACTGCACCAACATTACTAGAAACACTGGTAATAGCTATATAAACTATGATGATAAAGAACCGACCACAGTGTTCTTCTTCTGGTTATTTTTATCTTTTCTGAAAACGGTTAGCTATTAGGTTTTTTATTCCATCTCCCAAAGTCTCCCACACATAGCACACCTGTACCATTGCCAGCTTTTCTTCAATGTCCAGTTCACAGCCCTGCAGGCGTCCTCGTAGCTCCTGCAGTCTTTCCTCCAGCTGCCTCTCACTCTCCAGCTCAATCTGCAGCTCGGTGGCCCAAAACTCCTCCTCCTCCATCTCCACCTCGTTCTTCCTCAGATGCTTCTCCAGCCTGAGGATCTCCTCTATCAGCCCTCCTCCTCCACCTGGGTCCCCGATGCACCCCCCACCTCGCCCCGCTCTCCCTTCAGCCCAGGCCTGGAGCTCAGCCTCGTAGGCCTCGAGCTTCTTCTCCAGCACGTTGAGCGTCTCCCTCTGCAGACCGACGAGCCTGACCAAATCTTCCATACGACAGGCCCACAGGCCAGGCGATGCGGTCCCGATAGCTGGCCCCCCATGGTGGTGATTTCCACCGTTTCCCAGGAGGAGTCTTCGTTTAGCCTCAGCCTCGCCTATCCGGCCTCCACTCAGTATCTCCCTAAGGCCTCTGGGTGCACCGGTGAACGTGAGAGACTTGCGGCGCGGTTCACGGCGGCGGAGGGAGCGATCGTTGGGATGACGAAGCTTTGCGAGGGGAGGGAGGCTCTGCCGATGCAGCCCGCGTTCAGGCCCCCGGAGAGGGGGTCCTTCTGAGGGGGGTCTTTCAGTCAAGGACGGGCCTGTGCGGTGCAGGATCAGCTGGACGTCACCAGCGTATTGGCCCCAAGTATTCAGAGAAGCCACAGGGCTCTCGTGAGGAGCTAGGTGACGCTCGGTGTCTCGCCATTTCTCTACCAGAGTGTATCTCCCAGTGCGACCTGAAAACACCACAACAGAGAAACACACATATAAAAAACATGACATTTAAAAATTAATCTCCTCCTTTCTATAATCATGTGTTTGGCAAAGTGGTCTGAGTCTTTCCAGGATGAACCTTTCATACCCATCATGATACTATCACCTGTTACCAATGACCCTGTTTACCTGTGGAATGATCCAAACAGCCATTTTTGGATCAGTCCACAATTTTCACAGTCTTTTGTTGCTCCTGTCCCGACTTGTTTGAAACATGTTGCTGCCATCAAATTCAGAATAAGCAGATAATTACAACAACCAATGAAGCTGATGAGGTTAAGCAGTAAACATATTGTCTTTGTAATGTTTTCAATTAAGCATATGTCAACGAGGATTAGCAAATTATCACATCCTGTTTTATTTTTCTTTCACACAGCGTCCCAGTGTTTTTGGAATTGAGGTTGTACTATCATGTTAGGAAACTGTTAAGATAACAGGATAGCAAACAGCTGTCTTCTCATGCATTTAGCAGACACAGTTCAACGTTATCATCCTGCTGGAGTCATGTTTCTGGCCAACTAACAATTGACAAGTTCCAAATTTCATCAGCTTGTGTGAGTGTGGTTTCTGAAAAGAGTTCACAGTGGTTTTATAATTCTCAACCATACAGTAAAAGCACAGGCTTTGAAACACGACGACGAGCTGAAAGAGGCTGAAGGCTGCATAGATCTGCATGTTGGGTGTTTCTCAGTGGGCTCTGCATCCTTTCACATTGCATTTGATTCAATGCTTAAACGTAATAAATTGCTTAATGTTGTTTGGAGAAAAAGTAAGACAACACTTTAAGTAGTGCACAGTGTAGTAAAATGCCAAAATACTAGATTGATGTCTGATCACTTAATGTGGTGTATATGTTTCTAATAGAAAAAAGGCAGAGGAGGGGGATCAGAAGTGCTGCTTTCTCGGTTTGGCAGGAGACTGAGGGATGAGTCAGACTTTCCCTCCTCCTACCCTGCGCTTTGTGGGAAGTGATGTCAATACAGCCTGTTCAAGTGCCCCCGTTCCTGAAGGAGCCATATGGGAAAGGGGGGGTGGTTGGATCCAAGAAAGTACCAATAAAGCTCAGACTATGACCCACTGCATCTCAGCAGGAGCTTAACATGTAGACAGGAGACTTGTTTGCTTCAGAAAGACTTCTTTTCAGGTAACAAAAAGCAATCTGGCATTTTGGAGAGAGTCGTCCTCAGATTACAGTCGTGGGTTGATGAATGCTGAAGACTAAGACTTGATGAAAAGGCTTCAAGTGCTTTGTACTTTCAAACCGTCAAAGTGTGAAGAAAACAGAGAAGACAAGAGACAGTTTACAAGAAAACAAAAAAGTGAACACCATGTTAACTAACAAAGGGAATTTGTGATACACTGAATGATAGAAAAGATATAGTAAAGATATTTTTAGTCTACCCTCTTGAATAAATGACTTCAAGACGGAGGTCTAGCTAACATATAAGTATTATATAGTCACATTAATCTGTCGGTATCATGATGCAGATTCTGTCCATTGCAGTTGTACAACACTCAGAGGATTAGTGTTAGCACACAACACAGTGATTTATATGACGCCAACAGCTTCGGTTGTCTCCTCCCTTTTATAACCAAGTGCATTGCAGTTCAACAAAACTGGGAATAACCAAATGACAAAAGTGGCTTTGGATCAGGAATTTAGCAATTTAGCAAGACAGATGTGGACATTGTCATTTAATGTTCCCAGTGAAACCAACAAACCAGGACGTCTGTCTAATATCAGTGCTGTGACTTCACCAACAAACCATGAGTTTACAATCCTTCGGTCCAAATGTACGCCACACTGTTTGCCAACAATAAATATTGGTTATTGTTGACATCTAGCTACTGATTCTTTAGACATCTTTCTGGATGGAGGAGGAGAAATAGAAGGATTGTTTAAAAATGAAATGAACGATCTATTAGATGACTCTGCAAGAGTGACAAACACAACTCAGTAGAAAGTTATATCAGGTCTGTTTGGATCTATGTGTGTGTGTGTGTGTGTGTTTTATAGTAGAAAGGGATTTACCTATGGCCTGTGCCAGAGCGATCACCACTTCCTGGCAGGTGGTTGCCTCTGTGACGCCGCAGACGACCCTCTGGACTCCATCCACCCAGACCTTGAGCTCCATGTTGGGTCAGAAGCGAGGGGGCCGGTTGTTATGTGTTGGCCCCGACATTATTGAAGGCTCCAGTGGTGCAGGGCAGCTGAAGCCCCTCTGGCTACTTCACTGGGGAGGAAACACGAGTGAAAACAGGAAGCAGTTAGTCAGGATGTGCTCAAGGCTATGGCTCTAATGCTCATTCACTTAAAGGATGACGTCTTAACTCCAGCAGTCAAATAAGCACAAAATACAAGGTATATTCAGGTTAGTTCAGCAGTAGCTCATGGTGGGAGGATAGTCCAGTTGAGAAAGGACTCATACAGCTAGGCATGCCAGGACCAGCTGGCCATAACGCTGTTGTTTTGTTCTCCTCTATGAATAGGTACATGTCTGTTGGGGGCGCAGGAAGAGTCTGCCAGCAGACATTCCCAAGTCCAGTTCCTGCTTTTGTACGGAGAAGAAGCAAAGACAGAGCAGGAAGACTGAGTCAGTGAAAGAGAGAGGACGGGAACAGAGAGTGAAACAGAGAGGGCATGAACATGTAATGAACAGAAACGAGAGAGTCCTAAGAATCACAAGGGAGTAGAAGCGGATTTTGTTTTTCATGTTTTTCACTTTCATTGTTCTATAACACATGTAGCATAGACTATTCCCTACTGAGTTATTAGAACAGTCAACACAATGACACAGTGAAGTACAAATACAACAGAACATTAGAGATGACTTCATGAATGTTTTGAAATAATCCCTACTGGCTGATTGCTGACGCCACCCATTAGAAATTTGAATAACAACTACTGACATAACACAGCATGTGAGAAACCCATCTAGGAGACGGATGCTTCACAATGTTCCTCAAGGACACGTATAGGGAGAGAATGAAAGGCATCTCCCCAGATCTGTATCACTCTCCGTGGATCTAACCTTCACTGCACCTATACCACTGAGTCAAAAGGTCCTTTTGTTCGCCAGCCCCCCAGCAATTACACCTCCCCCAGCCTGCGGAGTCCCTGCCCACATTCACAAAGTCATCCGCACCAGCCTGTCCTGCCCTCCACCAATTGCCTTTCTAAATATGGTAAAGACATTAGGCAGCTCTGCAAGGTAACATTTGTGGAGTTAGACAAACAGACGGAGCTGCAACTATAATGATCACTTTCTTTGTTAATTCTTATTTTTTTCAATTACTTAATTAAAGGTTTGCTTTCTAAAAAGGTTGAAAATAACCATCACAAGTTACCAAAGCCCAAGGTGACATTTTCAAGTTGCTTGTTTTGCCTGACTAACAGCCCAAAACCCAAAAGTGTTGCATAAAACAAAAAAGAGCATAAAATCCTCACATTTGATAGAGTGAAAAAAACAAAAGGACTTAAAGGATTAATAGAGCATTAAAATGAATTTGACTACTAATTTTAACTCTGTGAAGAAATGAATCAAAAACTCAGGCAGTTATCACAGATGTAGGAACTCAAATTCATGTGTGTGTGTTAAGTGCATCTCACTTTGTATTAATGCAATATGTACAGTTTGTGCATCGGCATCTACGTGAGTGGCACCTCTGTCTGTGGCCTGGCTCTTGATCACTCTATTCCTGGCGTATTCACAGCTGGTTGGAAAGTGCTTTTGTCCTTCATTCAGTCTGCCCTTAAATGGCATTAAGGGCAGAAGGATGGAGAGATACAGGAAAAAAGTCTCACACAAGCACACTGCAGCTTTCTGCAGTGACCCAAAACACTGTCACCATTTTGTTTAACCCCTTTTCCAGGGGGAAGTGGAAATCGTAATAGGGACTGAGTGGATCTTGATGCAAAGCAGGCATAGTGGATCAGCCAGGGAGAGGGTTTGGATACACTGGAGGGGGAAGGGGAAAGTGCCTAAAAAAATACTACCTATAACAACACTGAGTCAGAGGCCTTTACAAGGACCACTGCATGGTATGAACAATAGCCGTTTTTTTTATTTGTTTTGATAATGAACACAGAAATTTTGCAACTCAAAAAGCACATAAAAGAATACTGTTCAACCAAATAGTAGATTTCATAACAAAGTGGCTGATTCAATACCCTTTCTTTGCACAAGCTCAACAAGACTCAGCCGGGTGTTTAGAAATGTCACTTGCTCTGCTCCAGACTCGTAACATTCATATTCATTAACATTAACCCAGAAAACCAAACTTATGATCCAGGCACAGTGGCGTGGGGCAGAGTGCCACCCTGAGCCCTGCAAGCTCCATTCCTCTGGTCTGTCAAAGCCACAGCCTGGGGAGATGCCCGCTCCCTGATCTGTGCAGCCCATCTTATGCCAGAGAGGCATTTCACGAGACAGGGGAGGGCTTAAATTCCTGTGAATTTTAGTTAAGCTCCGTCGAGAGATGATCAACTGCAGCAAACCATCAAACTCAATCAGAGCGTGTTTGTTTCCCCTTTCATATTGCTTCAGTAGTGTTGACTCAAGATGCGTTCCTATCAGAGCAGTGAGGTGTGTGAGCAGCACCGAGCAGCCTGCCCGCCTCGGCTGCAGATGACAATCCTCCAGGCCTACAGGAGCACACTGGGCTGGCAGGAAAAAGGCTTCGACTGGCTGCTGGTGTAAACAACCTACCATATGCTCCTGTGGGTGTTCCAGCACCACCAACACACTGCTGCAACATTCAGCATGAAGAAAATACTGTAGGAGTTTTTTACTGTGGGAGCTTAAAAACGGGACTTCTCCTTTTGGGGATTTACAGTCTGTCGAGCATCACAAACTGGCTTGAGGATCTCGCAGTTCAGCAGTTTGCCGTGCAAGGGGGCATTTGAGGAAAACAAAATGGGGCATTCATTACGTTAAAACGAAATCCAAGAATGAGCTCGAGTCGGGAGAAAGCCTGTAGGGCAGTTGAATTCGAGAGAAACGATCTCACAGGAAAACTCTAATGCTCCACAAGCACAACCTCCATGAATAGACGCTATTACACCCTGGTCTCTTTCCAAATTTGCTGACCATTGTTTGCTACTGTGGAAAACGATGCAGTCATTTCTTAAAGTGTAGGCACTGCAAGTTTGAAGCAATTCATATCCAAGTAGCTGATTAAAACTAGTGACTAATTTATGACAGCAGAAGTTTCTGACATGCAAAACTCAACCACACTGCTGTTAAATTAAAGACAATGGGATACTGCTTACAGACTGAAGCGACAGCAGTCTGTTCTAGTACTTAAACCTTCTTGCCTATTGCTAACCAAACTTTAATTCAAATTGCCTTCCCTGTAGAGCAACATGTAATTACTAGCAATTTATACTCTGCTGTAATTGGTAGCAGATCTGTTGTGAAATAGATCTCGGTGAGCAGCCAGAGACAGACGCTGGTTTATTGTGGAGGCACTGGTGGCAGCTCGGTTGGAACTAACTGGAGAATCGTCTTTCCTCACTTTCAATTCCTCCAGATTGTCATCAAGTGCTACAGCCACAGTGTAATCCCTGGGTCTTAAACACATTGGGATGGAAACAGTATAACATTAATGTGAGACGCTGACAAGGTGGGACCCCCCTGTGGTTAAAGGTTAAGGGTCTTGCAGTGGGAACCAGATAAAGTTCCTCATCATCCGTGTGCCAGCCTCTTCAAATGTAAACGTTAGAAAGCAGGGCAAAGACTGCTGCCAGAGACAGGCCTTGATCCTGTGGAGTGGAATCTGATAACATCCAGGATATGCATTCCTGGGCTGTGAGAAGGCAACAGGCCATGACGAAGAGACAAGAAAGCTAAGAGTCCGTCCGCTCTGTGATCTTGATGGCAACAGCTATGCAAAGACACTTCAACGAACTGCATCCAATCAAAAGTGTATTTAAACTGGATAATCATTGAAAGATCAGCAAATGTTGCCACATTCTGAAAAACTCAAATAATTGCAATCCCTAAGTTGACATATTTCAAAAGCAAAAAAAGACAAAGTTGCTGATGGTTGATCTATTTTTTTTTCTGAAACTTTTAAAAGGCTCTGTTGTGCACAATGCCAGCGTTCACACAATAACAACCTAATGCCTACAATGTAGATAGCTGTTAATTATTAAGTAATTAAAGAGGCACACTGCACCACAACTTCATCTTATCATAATATTTGCAAACTGTCTTGGCAGAAGGGAATGTATTATATCCAGCATTTACTTTTGTGTGAAAAGCTTTTGAAAAATCTCTCATGTGTGTTGTAGCCCAACTAACCAAAGCACCAAATTAACTGCTAAATATATCCACAGATGGAACAAACACTACCCAGAGCACTTCCTCACAATTTAAGTGACTAACTCTAAAATTTCACTCCAGCTCCAGCCTGAAGATTGGGGAGGTGTTTTGGGATTAAACCCAAGTCCAGTCACGCTACAGACAACACCCTCAGCCCCTGAGAGCTCTCCAGTGGCCCCTGCCCCGGAGCGAGCCGCCCTCCTTCTCTCTCACTGCCTGGCTGATATTAAACTATTAGGCTCTGGAGCGGCCTCCCCCCCCATTTGGGAGGTCAGCGTTGGCAGGATCTGGAACATCTGGATGGCACGTTCAGCCAGCAATAATGACGCCTTTGTTCCTTTGCCATATTCACTGCTCACTAGCCAGCTTTGAAGAGCCAGCGGGGCAGGCAGTGGGCTCTTGCACTGGAGCAGAGGCTCAGCAGCAGCACAGCGGGGCAACAAGAGGCCTCTGGCCAAAGTTTACAAGTTACAGCGGTTTGTAAGACATCATCTGGTGCTGAATCACACGCTTACATATAAGCAAGTACAGAACTGAAATGGTTTTAAAGCAGCAGCTGAAATGGCAGACACACACACAAAAAAGTGGCAGGACTTGTTTATTTTTCCAGCTTGAAGGTAGTTCTTTGCAGCCTGGTCTTCATGGTGCTGTGACACCATCAAATCCAGCAAAGACCGCTGAATTACATGATTCTATATGAGGACTAAAACAATCCTCAAAGATCTGTGAGACATAAACCCTTGAGTGAGTGCAACAGCTCCACAGGTTGGTTCTGCTTCACCTGGTGTAGGTTGGTAAAGTTTTAGATGGAACCAACTATCAGAGACTTTATATGTATAGATTATGTCATGATTACTGGTGTGTGAAGATTTTTGATTATAGTTAAAAAAAAAAAGATGCTGTGCCTGATCAGACTTGAGTGGGAAAAGGGAAATGCAACATTTATGAGTGATTGTTGTAGAAAACATCTGGGCCTGCAACAAAACTGGTCTGTCTCATCTGAAAACACGGATCTTATTTATCAAACTAACAGATTGAGACACAATCAATAGCAACAACACCTTAGATGAACAGGCCTGCCTCCTTGAAGCTTTCCTCTGCATCTCTTATTGTCGGTGTGTGGTGGGACCAGGCTGGAGAAATGGCGATAATGGGCTGTAGTGGATTCAGATAGTAGCCCCCAACTCTTCCACTCCACAAATGTTCCCGTTATCTGAGCATCACAACTCCGGCAGGCTCATTAGCGCATCTTACCTATATTCCGCAGACACGATCCGGATCAGCGTTTCCTCCCTGAAGTGAAGTTGAGTCTGAAATCACAGCTCAATGTTTCCTTCTTCACCATTTCCCTGGAAATCACTTCCAGCGAGCTGCGACAAAGTATCGTTTGGCGGCTGGACGCGAAAACAGCGACGAAAAGGCTGCAGATGTGTCCGGAAACAGATGTTTGATGTTTTGCTCTTCTGTCCTAAAGTTTGTGTGTGTGTATGTGTGTGTCCTGTCTGTGTGTGTGTTAGTCCTTAGCAGCCTCACCAACAAGCTGCGGAAAAAAGCTCTGCTGGTTTCATTACTCCTGCTGGTAAATACATCGCATTGGAACTGGGACACCGCAAGGCATTGTGGACTGTTTAAAGCTGCAATACACTCTGAGAGGAGGAAGAGGAGGAGGAGGAGGGGGAGGGGAGGAGGGGCACTAGATCCAACTTTTACACACACCGTGCACACTCTTCTTTTAATAACATGCATGCACATAACAAAAGAGATTTTTCTCTCCTTTCTGCAAATTTCTAAAGGCCCCTGTTGTGCACAATGCCAGCATCCTCTCAGTTGCATTAGTCCCCACACAGTGACAAAACCTGCAAGATATCTCATTAATAAGCAATTAAAACAGTAGAATGAGACTCCTCTTTTGATAACATGCTGGCATAATCCATCTATAACTCTACAGCTGTGGCTACATGTGAGCTAAGCAGGGCCATACAAGCCTGGTATAAGTCTAATATATAAATGCATGACAACAAAAGAAGAAGTTGCTAATGGTTCTTTTCTGCAAATTTCTAAAAGCCCCTGTTGTGCACAATGTCAGCATCCTCTCATTCGCATTGGTCTCTACACAATGACAAAAACCTCATGCCTGCAATGTAGATGAAAGTTAAAGATAAGCAATAGTGCAATGAGCCCATGCAGGCTTTTATTCTAATAACATACCGACATATATGTGAGCAAGGCAGGGTCAAGCTGGCCCATCATCAGTCAAATATATCAGTGCATGAAGCAGTACATGAAGTTGAGAAATTTAAGATATGTATGTGTAGTTTTCTGGATGTTCTTGGAATGCTCTGTGTGAACAGGGCAGGGTCAAGCACATGAAGAAGGAAATGAAGGACTGAAATAAAAAAAATGTTTAGTTTACTGGGTTGTTATCTAAATGTACTTGTTAATGAACAAGGGGGTGTGAGAATCCTGCAGGATCCTTAAATAAGTGTGTCTGCAGATGTAATGATTCATTTGTCTGTTTTCAGGGTCAAGAAAGTTGTGTGATGCATTCCTTCAAATCAAATGTGCTGAGGAATAGCAGCCACTCTTTTAGAAATAGAACTATACAAATATCATGTATTACAATATCATAACAGTACAACACATACATTTAAGATTAAAATGGAGAAAATACCATGCAATTGAAACACAGTAACATGTATAACCTACATCATATAAACAGACCATATTAGCAAAGTAGGATAAGTTCAATGTAAAATGAAGAACACACACAGTGTCTGTCATAATGAATTCATTGATTATCTATTAATAATATCTTATCTATTGAGACACTGCTTAACTAAACAGTGGATTTACACAGCATATAACTTAAGAATCAGTATATTTTCACTTTATCAGACACAGAAATACATGCATGAGTTATTTGTAAAGGATGAATTAAAGCATGCAGTGCATCCAACTGGAGCAGCTGATGGACCTTTGATAATGGGACCATGTATAAATGGAGCCTTAATGCCCTCTTGTGGCAGAACAGACTCCTCTGTTGTAATAAAATGTCAACTGGAACTGAAACATAGTCTTGTCTCAGCAATCTGGTTAGTTTCTGGTTAGTTTCCTGGAGTGTGGTGTGACCAGCAGGTTGTCTGGTTAATGACTACAGGTCAGGATCACAGCTTTATTTTCTGATCATGAAGTCCCTGCTAAAGTATTTTACATAAGTGAAAAAAATCATTTTCATAACTACCATTTTGATGTTTGTCCCTTTGATGCTCCCCCCCAAAAAAACTACGCCACTGTAGACATTTTTCACAGCAGATTTTTTATCAAGTAGGTGTGACTAGTAATTCTAATAATGGCTTTTTAGTGTAGCAGTAAGTCATTCTAGTGAGTCACAATGCCTAATTGAAAGCCAGCCATTGTATTTGTTTTCACACACAGCAGTGATTTTCCTGCTGTGGCATATCAAAATGTCTGTTGTACTGAGTATAAATGTTGTACTTCATCTATAGAGTTACTGCTTGCATTGAGGTTTTTATTGTTTTTACATGCAAACCTATACAGAATGAATAGGCCCATCGCTGAGGACATGAGCTAGAGTTTAACTTTACACTAACATCACATTTGCAAACAATAACTGACAGTAAGTTAAGATATTCCTTTATTAATCCCACAACGGGGAAATTTGCAATATATTTGTGATATAAAACTGTATATTGATAGTGATATAAATATATGGTGATTAATGAACAATATGATGTGGTTGTAGAATGAATTCTTGTTCAAGTGTGACCTTTCTGCTAGTGAACACCTGCCATTTTGAATGTTCAATTATTTACACACAACTATATAAAACATTGATGGTGCATTATATTTCACATTCTTTTGCATGATGACCGTTTAATCTCTTACTGCAGCACATACTAGTTTTATTTATTCATTTTTGTTTTGCATGAAAGTACAACTAAATGGGCAAATGCTTCTTCTAGGTGTCGATAAAAAGAAGAAGCTTCTCACAAACTGGGAATATTAATGTAAAATCCCACCCTCAAAGTAATCACTAATATCTACACTCAGTATGTGCTCATTAAAAAGTCTTGATAATTTCAGTACTGCCTGAATGACATATTCCAAGATTTTAAATGACGTCGGATTCCTTGAATGAAAATAACACTGAATATATATTTTTTCTTTTTCTTAAACTTGGCCTCTCAAACATAGTTGTTGTCTCAATAGAGAGGGCTACCAGACACGGAGTCAACAGCGACCTCTAGCGTGTCTGCTGTGTGCAGCGAAAACAGGGGTTCGTCTTTTTGTATTTTTTTACTGTCTTTTTTGTCCTGTTTTATTACCACTGGCTATTAGATCTCATAGATACTGTTCATTTAATATTAATCATCTGGCTATTGTGCCTTTTACAGAGAGACACTCCCTTGATCAGAGCCATGTACAGAAATAAAAAAATGCATTAATCAATTGAGTCAAAAACTAATTCATACTTTTCCCTCATCATCCTTATTGAGGCTGAATTCTAGTTTTGTGTCAGTGTTTCGTTGCAAACCCTGCTTGTCTTTCTGCACATGTGTTGCGCAGGAGGGATCCTGGTGAACACTTTGGAAAACTGACAAGGGATTGCCAAATCACTTCCTTGCCTGGGAATGACGTCCGTCCTGCACGATCCAGTTATATTTAGACCCTTTATATAGTGGAGTCGCCCCCTAGGCTTTGTTGACTGTGCAGCAAGGAGCCGACACACACAGAGGAGACGTCCTGAAACTGACACCATGTGACCCACATACTTACAATAATGTTTGCGAGCATTAAAGCACGAATGCAAATCACTCTGTCTGACTTCTAATGAGAGTCAATGAAGACAAAAATCTAGTTGCATGTGAGCAAAAACAACTTGGGCTTTATTAATTAAAGTGATCAATGATGATATAAATTTGGAGGTATGAATTAAAACACTGATAACACATGTACAGATGATAAAATAAAGTGTATTTGTGGCCACATTGCGACACAGTCTGAAGCGTTAATGGCCCCAAACCAAACCGGTTGAAATCCCCTGCTATGCTTTCTGGGTAAAGTGCGCCCCGGTATCCGCCCATATTCGCTTAAAGGAGGCCAACCTGAGCAGCTAGGCCGGACGGACGGTGGAGCAAATGGAAAGTTCAATCGATTAATTTACCCACTATTTTTTTTTTTTGCATGATCCCGCTCACTTGTGGAAAAAGACTTAAATGCGGGCGTTTGGTCGTGAAGTAGGAAATGAGATCGTGTGAAAGCGGCGGATTATCAGCTTGACTTTATTTGGTCGCTACTTCGGACGCGGAACTTGAGTCGCTAAAAGGTAAAACTAAAGGATCAGATTCATACCTGGGGGTCGCTTTGGGGTTTCTTGCTGCTTCTTTTAGCAGATATATCAGTGTGTGTGCTGTGTAAACACTGATTAATATGACTGTAGTGGAAGTATTCATTGTCGCTGTGAGTCCCAACTACGCCCAGTTGTTAACACACCGTCTGGCCCTGCAATGCAGACCTTTAAGCTAGCTTGTCAATGGCGGCTTCAAAACCTGCACCCTTCCTTCCTTTGAATGAATGACGTCCAGATTTCAACACACAAGCTGCAGACAAAGCTAAATTAATGAATTACTTCTCTAAATCACTCTAGGTTAGCTCACAGTCGGGGCTTGTTAGCTTACTTTTGAGGCTGCGGGCTAGCTCCAATGCTAAGCTAGCTATAGCTTGGTTATTTAAACACGGTGCTTTGGAGGGTTTCACACAACCAATCTGGCAACCCTGCGGGCACAGGGCAGCGGATTTCAATCAAAATTCCTCTCGACTTTTAAGCCTCCTCTTGGTGTTGTTGCCCGCTTGGACACAGCACAAAAAGGGTTCATTGAAAAGTGTTGAGGCCTGTTTAAACATCGGCTGATTCATATAAGTGACAAACAGTTGCAAAGTAGCCTCAAATTCACATGGTTGCTCATTTCTACTCAAGTTCTCATTATGTTCATTATGTTATGGTTTGAAATACACAGCTGTGCATTGAGTTGAACATTGTTGTCAGTGATGTAGTCAATAAAAAGGTGGGGGCACAATGCCACCCAGATGATGTCAACATAATGCAAACAACAACCATGACTGGCAGAGTCATATTTTCAGGAAATTATTGCTCCATATAAAAGCCACATCAGCATAACTTCACCCCAGTTTGTGTGATTATTTCTATGAATATGTCAGCTAGCTTTAAATCCACTGTAGCACAAATAAGACTGAGAGAACTGACTTATTATTGAAGCATATATAAGCTGTGTCTCTGCATTACATCCCTGTGTGTTGTTAATAGACTTGGCAGCTGTTGTGCTTTCAGTCATTCAAAGGCACTTTCACTGCCTAATGAAATGAAAAGTGATGGTATTTCTACAGGCATTGCGAGCATGTGGCAGCCAGGTCTCTCTGCAAATGGCCTGTGACATTGTCAGTAGTCTTATCTGCTCAGGTAAAGATAAGACTGGTTCCTAATGGTCACAATTGCTTCACTGTGATATGTGTAAATCACAGACTGTGTTGTGTGTAATATGCATTGCATAAAATGAAGCATAGTAAATGTATACCTTAGGTATAGGCAAATACCTATGAAGCCACATTCTCATTTTGTTTGTCTAGAAAAGGCAATAATATTCAGCGAACTCCTCCCTGACTGCAGGCTGTACGGAGCTGTGAGCAGCATGTACTGTAACTTCTGAAAAGGCCAGCTGCAACTATTGATGGCTGCTCCTCCACAAAGCCGACAGACAGCAGAGAGCCTCCCAGTTGCTTGTCAATTTTGGAGCCTTAATGTAATGTCATAGATTTCTGCCTGGGGTTAGTTTCTGTTGTGTGACTGCTACTCAGAAAACACAACTGTTGCTAGATTTACAATTCTACAATTTTACAGATTTATGCATTTGATTAGTTATTCTTAACCATCTTTTTAAAAATTTACTTCAGCACCTGATTTTTTGTGTCACAAAAACACACTTAGTTGAATTCATTTTTAAATTGGGGTGACTCACAACATTTGGTTTATTTTCCAGAGCTGATAATGATTTAATTTGCCAACTATTCCTGAATTCAGTAGCAGTTTTTCAGTATTTGCATTACCTCATTTGCACAATCTTGCAGGTGAACCATCACACTCAGTTTGTGGTGATTGTCCTTTCCCCTGCAAGCTTCTTCTTGAATACTAAAAAGGGTATTTTCTAAATAAAGAGCAAATTAACCACAGTGGTATGAAATCTAATTTTCCAGTGAATCAGCAGTAGTATTAAAAGAATACTTGCGTTTTTTGTCATCAGACTGTATGAGTTAGTCACTGGAAGTGATGTTAATACATTAACATTTCCTTAGTCTGCCAATACTGAGGATGCAGATCGCCCAGCAGAACGATGGCTCGTCAAACAGACATGAAGAGCAGCAAATAGAGCTGGTTGACAAAATGGTCAATGACAATTCAGTGCTTGAAAGAGTTTTTAAAGGCCTTGATGATGCTCCAGATGAATTGATGCTGTGCCAAATGACTGTCTGTGGATATCTGAATATAATGTGCTTCTTTTGGTCCCGCAGGTGAATCATGACAGAATATAAGCTGGTAGTGGTGGGAGCTGGAGGCGTTGGCAAGAGCGCACTTACTATTCAGCTCATCCAGAATCACTTTGTGGATGAATATGACCCCACTATTGAGGTAAAGAAACTTTGTGTGCATGCATGTACAGGTGTGTGTGAAAATGTGTGTGCTCATTTCTGTGACCGTGTACATGTTGGTGTGTATTTTGCTATGGGAGCAGAACAAGGAGAAACTCCTCTAAAAAAGGAGTTGCAGCAGGTTCTTCTGGTTTAAGTCTTAAAAGGACACCAAACAGGTTTTTAATAACTTTCCATGTGTGTCTGCCTGCCTGCTTTCTCAGGGGGCCAACCTATGCTGAGTGAACACAGTCTCACTATGATTTCAATCAATTATTGATGTGCTGCTGCAGGTTAGAGCTCCAATAAAGATTATGCGAATGCTAGATAACATCTGAAACAATAGCTGCCCGCTGGATCAGAGGGTAATTATTTGTGTTGGATCAGATCGAGTGTGGCCATCAGTGTGATGAAAAGCTGGAGTGCTTTGACACAGTGGAAACTGGGACCTCCATTATAATTTGAGGTCTGCTGCAAACTGGAGTGGCCTACTGCAGCTGGAGTAGGGCAATAATTAAATGTAGTCCTGTTACGTCTTTTAGCAAGATGTAAACACTTTTGTTATAATTAAAAAAACTCATTATACATACTTTTATATGACCTTTTACTCAGTTCACTTTGCTGAACATTTTTTTTTGCTTGTATTGAAAAATCTGCTTTCCTTTTGATTATTGTTATATTAATTATAATCTACTAGCCATTAATACAATAAGTGATCATTAAAAATATATATATTGAATCTTGGAAAATGTGTGGTCTTTAAAAAGTGCACTCTATTAATATAAGATAAGACAAGATATACCTTTATTCATCCCATAGTGGGGAAATTATCTTAACATAGATGTTTAAGACACACTTGTAATAACCTGGCATATAAAGAAATGTCATGTAATTCTTACATTATGACATCCTCAACCATTTTTATTAAGCTGCCATTTGGACACTCGGCTCACCTAATTCCTGAGTTTTGATTGCTCTCTGACCTCCTCCACTTCCAGGACTCCTACAGAAAGCAGGTAGTGATCGACGGAGAGACGTGTCTGCTGGACATCCTGGACACTGCAGGTCAGGAGGAGTACAGCGCCATGAGGGATCAGTACATGAGGACAGGGGAGGGCTTCCTCTGTGTCTTTGCCATCAACAACACCAAGTCCTTCGAGGACATTCACCACTATAGGTGAGCTGAGAGACTTAAGGTCTGCTGTCTTTGGGCCCTGTGTGAAGGCAGTGAAATAATCACAGTTAAAAGTGGTTGTAAAATTTTGGGGTGTCCGAGTGGGGTAAAGGTGTGAGGTGCTGATCATATAATTATAATGTCTATTAAAGATTTTAAGAAAATGTAACAAGATTTATATGTGGTGGTTAGATTGTTAGAACTGTTGCTGCCTCACTGCTCTGCACCATGTTGTTAATGGCTGATGACCTTTTATGAAAGTGACCTTTTGAAATACACAGTTTAGGAAAAAAATTAAATCAAGGTCATTTGAGGCTGAGTGATAACCAAGTATCATCATTTATTATATGTCAGATACATTGTAGGTCACAGTTTTCATAAGTTTTACCAAAATCTGGCACCACATCAAAGTTCATATACAAAAATCAGAATTTTGATAAAATCTGATAGTTGCAATATATGGATGTTGTTACATCAAACAAAAGCTACAATAATGACGCTGTTTTAGCTACTCTGAATAGATTCACCAATCCTTGGAATCACAAATCAAGTGGAATTTCTTTTGTGTCTGTCAATGTCCAGAGAACAGATTAAGCGGGTGAAGGACTCTGAGGACGTCCCCATGGTGTTGGTGGGGAACAAGTGTGACCTCCCGTCCCGGACAGTGGACACCAAGCAGGCTCAGGACTTAGCACGCAGCTACGGCATTCCCTTTATTGAGACCTCAGCCAAAACCAGACAGGTGAGAGTCCAGTCAGAGACGACCACGCCCTCGAGACTCAAACAGTTTAACTTTTCAGTCTGTCACTTAACTGCTGGAGTTTTCCATGGCAGGTCTGTAGAGCATGTTGAATGTTGCATGTGGTCTGAGGGGATATTGGCTTCATGGACACAGCAGTCCTTCTTTAAATTTCACTTTGAAATCAAACTTTATTATCAAAGGGAGATTAAACTAGAAATTTTGAAAAGTGTCGCTGCAAAGGCTTGATCATCTTTTGCACTTGGATCACAAGAAAAAGTTAAAAGTCTTGAGTCATGTGGTGCTGTTGATTTGTGCCACATTCAGTGGCTCTAATGGTGTTGTTTATGATAATGTTGCTTGGAAATGTCTCGGGCAAGGCGCTGCACATCGTTAAATCCTCTTTGGTTAATTGAATTTTTTTAATTTATGGGTGATAATGTAATCATTGCATGCTACTTTGTCATGGATATGTGAAATTATATCATCATAAGGGCCATCTTCAAAGAATCCTACATTATAAATAATCAGCAAATCAGTAAATGTGTATCAGGGAGTCTGCATGAAAGGACAAACTGTTGGTAATTACTCAGCGGGTTAATGATTCTGCTTCCTGGTTACTGTGACTTGGTGTTGGAAGATTTTGTGGCGTAGTCGCATCAAATGGTGTGTGTGTGTTGTGAGCATGGCCTTAGGTGGCTGACCGGCTGACGCAGTGATCTGTAAGCACAACCTTTCCTGGCCTCTCTGACCTGGGGTGAATCACGGCTCCTTCTGGTGCGGGGAAATTAGTGACACAATGATTGATTTCTTACAGCTCTGTTTACCTATTCCCACCTGAGTGTTCCAGTAATTCACTACCCACATTGTGCTGCTGCTGCTGTTGGACCAGCAGCAACTGTCTCTTGCATTCAAAGCCAGCCTGTGTCTCCCAAATTGCAGTGATTTCATCTGGGAAATCTCCCACCTGATGATAATAGCACAATCAAAATATGCTCCAAATTCATGCACTTTTACATTAGTCTAGAAAGTTAAAGTGGTACTCCACCCCAGTGTGACACTTAGCAACTGTAGGCTGCAAATGTGGCTGTTTTTTAAGTTATTAGTTTGTTTAGTTCAATTTCAATGGATTCCACAGTTGAAAATTAAATATCAAAATTCTCAGACCGCTTCTCCACCATCATCCACCTCCTCACTGGCTGTGTGTGTCCAAATAATAAATCTAAATACACTGCTTCTGTCAGAGCATCAAGGAGGGCAAAAACATAACACAAAAATAGTGTAGTTTGCAAAATGATTTTTTTGGAACATACTGAGTGGGACATTTTTTAGATTTTTTTTTCCTGTCACGAAAACATGTCACCATTGGAATTCAGTCCAGCCACAGCCTCTCGTCATTGAGAGGAAGGAAACCAAATTTTATTGCCTATGGGAGGTGAGTGTTCAGTATTTACAAGACAGACTTTGGGTGGAGTATCAGCTCATGTAGATAACGAATCTGACCAGACATTACAGGTAGACCCAGCCCAAATCACCAACCTGCTTCGTTCCTTTTGTATCTGTAAGCTGTAATACATGCACCCATACAGTATGTCCTCCTGTCTTCCTCAACATTGAGGGAAGTTGTGTCTTATACTGCAGAGAGTGGAAGATGCCTTTTACACTCTGGTACGGGAGATCAGGGAGTACCGGCTCAAAAAGCTCAGCAAGGAAGAAAAGACTCCGAGCTGTGTCAAGCTTAAAAAGTGTGTTGTGATGTGAAAGTGGTAAGTGTATGCAGCCGTGCGCCCAACAGTTCTGTGTGTGTGTGTATGTGTGTGTTATTAGTGGGGATTGTGGAGAGAAAACAATGGGAGAAGGCACACAATGAGAGCTGGTGCTTCATGGGTTCTCAAAGCTAACCTGCTGGTTTCTACTGGGGCTGTGGTGAAGCACTAACAGGAGGCTGAAACGCCCGATTTCCTCCCTCTTCAGTGTCTCTGTGTATCATGGATGATTATTATTTGAGGCCGTTTTCACACTGGGTTTGTTTATTTGAGTCTGAACGTGACTTCATTTGCCCCCTCTCTGCTAACCCCGCCGGTCTGCTTTCACACTTGTCTGCTTTTGTTCTGATCCGGGGGTACGTTTCTGTTCCTTCCTCATCAATGTGCAGGCATTTACCCTCGTTTCCACAAGGAAATGATGAGGGTGTGCGTTTTGATGTGTGCAAGGCAGATGTACAAGCAGGCAAGCATCTGAAAAAATGTAAAAAATAACAGGACACAAATAAGAACCCCCTTCTACTAGTCTACTGGAGGAATGACATCAATTTGGGATTGTTGTTCTCTGCTCACCCACCAGTGAAATATTTTATCTGTCCTCTTTTGTTGGTAAAAAACCCCACTCAAAAACCCCACTGAAATGCACAGCTCTTCCTGTTCTGACTGCACACAAGTCATACTACATTTGGCCTAGAGCCAGTTGAACCACCTTCTTCAGTTTGACATAGTTCAGGACTCTTGGTCTGTACTCGTGTTCAGAAAAAGGGTTCATATTATCACATTTCCAGGCACATCGTTTCTACATTCAGACACCAGTGTGAAAGCGTCCTAATCTGCTGAAATCTGAAATCATCGTGAAGAACGGGGGCCGGTGAACCGACGTCTGTGATTAAAGGAGATTCTGGTGAATCTGGGACCAAATCATGTGCTGAAATGTTTTCAAGGGAGGATGTGGTCTGAGAAACTGGCAGATATGTTGTGAACAAAATGTTGTGTGTGTGTGTTTGTGGGTGAGGTCACAAATCCCTTTAGTCTTTATTCTTTCCTTTCCTCCTGTCTTTGTCACAACCTGACGTGACCTCGGGCTCTTCACTCTGCAGCTCCTGGCAGATTCATCATCACATTTGTTGCACCATACAAACTGTCCCAGTTCTCACGTATTTGCCTCAGTGTGGCATCAACAGACATCAGCTGCATTTACAAAGAAGCCTTTCATTCGCTAATAACCAGAAGAAGAAAGCGAGAAAATAAAAGCCTCATTTAAACACTTCAGTCAGAATAAATTGAAATGGAAAAGACTTGGTTTAAAAGTGGTGACATAAACCTTATTATTAACTCAGATTTTCAGAATAACACCCTGGGCTTCTTGACATAACTCAGAGCTGTTCACCTGAGGAAGACGTCTCTCTCTTCTTTTATTCGCTGCTCATGAGTGTTTTCCACCACTTTTCTCAGCGCTGAATCTTTCCCAGGGGAACGATCTTAAAATCGTTTGTTTATTAGTTTTAAAGATAAACAGAAGGCTCGCCTTCTGCTCAATAACCGTGTTGGAGGAATATTTTTATAAAACTGTTGCTTGAGTGCAAACCCGCAGCAGAAAACCAGCATTCGTGCCAAGCGCTCCATGCAGGTCCATCTTTTTTTTTTTTTTTTTTTCTTTCTCCCAACAGTTTGCCTGTGCTTGGCGGAGCGCACATAGATAATCTCAAATGTAAACGGGACAATTTGTTCTGTCATTTTATTTAGTAGCCGTTTAAATGTGTGGGAAATTTAGATTGATTACATTTGGAGGGAAAATAAATTGGCTCGTGTAACTGCAGCTACTGTCTGTGTTGTTAGCAGGAACACTACTGAGGTTTACGTTGAAATACATGACATTAAGGTTCAGTTTGATCTGTGCCTCATCCCCCTGTGTCTCTGGATTGACTGAAATGACCTGCACCCTGATGTCTGTTATGCTGATGTTCACTTGAAACTGATTGACCATGATTACTTTTTGGAGAATTACGTTTAATTTCTGGTTTTGCAATAAAATTCAACTGCCATAGATATAGAGATGTTTATTTTTGTATTAAAAATATTTTCTTTGGCAGTGGAACAATTTAAAGTTACACATCAGTTTGATTTTTAAAGACTGGAGTCCCAATTCTTGTAAAGAGTGGAATTGCACTTATAATAATAACTAACTAATAATGTATTTTTTCATTGTTTTTTTCCAGGGCGTTGATGATGCCTTTTACACATTAGTGCGAGAAATCCGGAAGCATAAGGAGAAGATGAGCAAGGAGGGCAAAAAGAAGAAAAAGAAGTCCAAGACAAAGTGTACACTTATGTGAATAATCATCCCTTTTCAAGACAGACTAAAAAAAAAAAGAACTATGTTGAACAGTTAAAGTAATACATTTTGTACATTACACTAAATTATTAGCCTCTTTCTCAATACCCACCATACTGAATACTAAACCTGACCCGATTTTTCTGCCTTTCTGTTATTTGCTACTTGGACACCAATAAGCTTTATTTTCAGTTTAGTGCCAGTTGCCCAAATGCGTTGGTCCAACAGCCTGTTTGATTTCATAGGATGGTGATATTGATTTGGATAATTTTCTGCAGCTACAGAGCTGTGAGCTATTTGCATCACAACTCATGTGTGACAAATTATTCATTAACAATTTAAAGTTTTTTTTTTTTTTCCTCTGCTTAAAAGGTCGTGACCTGCAAAAGTTCAGTCACGCGCTCTTTAAGTATGGGATGCCAAAGAATGAGTTTTCATCCCGATTCTTGACAATACAGATATGAAGAAAGGACCAACATTCAGCCAGATGAGATCCAAATGTCCCAGCCACTGTGTAATTTCCCCATCTCTAATGACCTCTAGGTATGACTTAGTTATGTCACTGATATAAGTATGCATGCGAACTCCTACTCTTCTCCGAATGTTTTAACACCCTAATTAGCTATTAATTAATTTGTCAATGCTTTGTACTGTGTGGGGAGTGATTTCTTGCCTACATGAGATGTTTGTTATTTTTGTTTCCTTTCTTTTTGCATGTGTCCTAGATGACATGGGTATTGCAAACTGCCTCTGGTTGATGTGTTTAACAGCCAGCAACGAGGAACTCTGACCCAGGTGGACATCATACAGTCTAGTTTTTCAGGTTTATATAAAGTAATCAATACTTGCTTTTGTGAGGACAAAAAAATCAGCCCCTTTTGCTTGATTAATGACTGATTCAGAGATCCAGATTTTTACCCGTTTTGTGATGATAAAATGGGACGAGCAGCCAGCTTTTGTGTGGGCCGTGCAGAGTCATTTTGTGTTGCAGGGATTCACGCTTCTTCACAGTTGAATGTCCAACAGCTCGCCTGACCTCACTGTTCACATGTTTCCTGCTTTCCTTTACACTAAGGCTTGACTGCAGGATTGTTTCAATTCATCCTGACAATAATCATTTCATTGCTTTTTGTTGCAAAACAATTGAAGGGTTCCCCTGTCAATCTTCCGGATTGAGGCGTTTAAACAGTATAAGAACCAGTTCATTATTCGATGTTTCTTTTTAAATTCGAGGATTCACAATGCTCCAGTATCTGGCCATAGAAGTGTCATGCCTTGCACATTTTCCCAAGCTGTTGACTCGTTTGCCTGTGACTGGCTAGAAAGCAGAATGCTTCTCTTCAGCAGCTTCCAGTAATATTTCTCTTGGTGTGGTGTCACAGAGGTTGTTCAAAATGTTGTCCAAATGGATTTTCAGATTCTTCCGTAGCAGAGCTTTTGAAAGAGTTTTTGGATTAATTTCCTGAAGTGTTGAAAGTGTTTGGTGGGCTGCCTTTCAACAGAAATGATTGTCCAGCAAAATAATTTGTCATTTTCTCTCACAAAGCTTGTGTATCGTGGTGATGTAACTGGAACTGATGTTTGTAAATGAGGCAGTAATTTGCCATAAAATTGGTTTTTAGAGAAAATTGTCCGAATTTATATATTAAAAAAAACAGACCCAGTTTCTTTCTCGGGTCAACCCATATTTCACCTTTTCCATCGTATTTACAAGCTGTTCCCATGGGTATTTTTATTTGCCTTTTATGTTTGCATTAGGTGCTACATTTAGACGGTAGAAAGAGCCGAGACAACATTTACTTTGTCCCGTGTGTGCTCGAGAAATTCACAAAATGCTGTTTTAGGGGAGCAATGTTGACACAGAAAATCCAGACATGATACATTTTGCTTTCAGGATTAATGAATTTTGACCCAGTTTATTATTACCTCTTTTTTTTCATGAATAGTTAATAACTGTTAATGCAATTTTAATTATGGAACCCTCTTGTTAACAATACTGTTTCAAAAGTAGTTTTACTGAAATGTTCCTCTTCCTTTATTGCGTGCCAACAGCTGATCTCTGAAATGTATCATTTATACCTGGATCATATTTTAACAACCTTTGTATAGTTGTGATACTGAAAGGTGCATATTTTGTAAATTGTGCTTCATTTCGTTGGTGTGTTTAAATGAATGTTGCTTTAATGGAGTTTCACTCCGCTCTGTGTATGTGACTAGAGAGTGTGACTGGGTCCAGGTCTAGGGAAGTGAATGAATGACCACTTTACAACACACCTGTTGTGGGCAGTGTAGAGTGGTGATCTGATCTCAAATGAGTCTATTTTTTGCCATGAATCTCACCACTCCTATTTAATGTGTAATAAAGAACAAAGTAAAGAGGAACTGAAATGTATCTCTGTCTTTCTTAAATTGTCTGTTGCTTGTCATTCTTTTTAAAAGTTATTTAGCTGACATAAATTGGCTAATACACATGCTCCGTCAGCTGCTGGAGCACACGATGACATCATTATTATACTGACATTAAACATGAATTTACACAGGAGTTATGTATTTAACTGTTTCTGCCTCTATTATGTCTGAAGATCACACCAGTGTTCCCCAGCAGGTGGCACTGTTCACTCACTTTGGCAGGTCTGTGTTTTTTTTTTTTTGGTTTTTTTTAAAAGCCCACAAAATCTATGAAGGGGCTATTCTCCAGCTGCCCACACTCCAGACAGAGTGAGCCCAGATTAGCTTTTACAAGACGTGTACTTTTTCAAAAATAAACCAGGACTAAATATGTTCCTTTCAGACAATAAAAAAAAAAATAGACTGGTATTTGAAGCAAAAATGTTCCCATTGTTTAAAATGCATGGGAATTTACTTTCGCTGAGAAGAAATCATTTCATGCATTGTCAAGTTGATTATCATTGAGGTTTAAAGGAAATGAATCATGAGTCTTCAAAATTAGCAAAAAAGTAAGATCAATTTCACGAGGATGCCAGTGGCCAGAGGAGATATTCTACATGTCATTTTTTTTTGACTTCTTGTAAATAGATGATTCTTCCTGTCTCACGAAAAAAAAAGACTATGGAAATGGATGAAAAGCACTGAATTACTGAGGTATTAACATCTTTTGATTACTATTGTTTTAGTTTGTACTTAAAAAAATTGATGATCCTAGTTAAAGAATATACCATAAATGTTATATCATTGGACTAAAGGTTTTGAAGGTGACTCATTCAATTTAAACAAATCCCAGGGGCCAGTCCTTTGGCATGAGGACGCAAAAGAGGACAAACTTCTTTCAAATAAGTAAAACAAATTAAGATAAGATATACCTTTATTTGTCCCACAGTGAGGAGATTTACAATGCACAGCAGCAAGTGGATAGTCAGTAGTTAAATAGTAATAAACCATATAAACAAAAGGTTCAAAAAGTATTTAAAAACTATAAAGTAAAAACATTCAGCAACCACAGACTAAGAAAAGCATTTTCAAAATAACAATTTACAAATTTACTTTAGGCTTATTTACAGATGTGCATGAAAAATGAAATATGTCATTAGTATATATACTATGAGACTAGATGGAATTAGATATGAAAATGAAATTAAATATGAACAAACTATTGCACATTGAGGTAATAAAAAATTACCAACACAAACATGTATTTTATAAAAAAGGACCACATAAAAATGACAATGACAATGATGGAGATGGTGCATTGTGAAAAGTATGAAAAATGTGAAAAAATGTGAAAAATTATGTTTGTGTACAAAAACTTTTTCTTAGATATTAGCAGCTGATGGCAGAAATTTTCTCATATTTGTCAAAATTGCAATAAGACAAAATAAAGCAAAACTGTGTTTACAGGGGGTAGATAATTCAACCATCTTTACATGCAGGTAAGATAATGAGTCAGTTTAGGTCTCAAGAGTTATAAACAATATAGAACTTTCAAAATAAAAGGCCATTAGCTGGCTTTACAGAAATTATGCTTGGTATTAAGGGAGCGTTTATGTTGTGAATCTCCTTCAAAGAAATTTTAATTACATGCATCATTGCTTTATATTATTATGTCCAAGCTCCTTGTGTCCTTTTATGGAATAATGTATTTGCAGGACAGGGTCAACACTATGAACTGTCAACGTTATTATGCCTGGATGAAGCAGGTAGGATGTAGCTGTACTCTATCTTATTAGCTGGATTTATTGTTTACAAATTTGGTGCAAACAGGATTATAATCAGCTCATTCAGCCAAAAATCCAAAGCTCAGACAACAACATAAAAGAGTACATACTGATGCAGCGAGCAGAGATACACCTACTGTTGTTCTGAATGGGTCATTGTACATTATCTGACCTGGCTTCATGGCCCTGATTTTGAACCAGAATCAGCACAGGTCTGAGACTGCTCCAGCCTAGTATGAAAGGGTAAATATGTCTGTAGTTATAAGAGTATATTTGAGGATTATCTTAAGGTTACTATAGATATTTCCTGCAGCATCAGAACTGAAGTGATGTTGACAACCTTGTTTAACAAATGGATTTCTACATATTCCCTTGGTTTGTTATTAACGTGTGTTATTGCAGTTGCAGACTTGGGTTTTAGGTAAACATTAACGACTAGGGATTTCCCCACAACAGCACTCCAGTACAAAACACGTGTTCAGTGTCCACAACACAGTGCCAAACACAGGGTTAGTATGTGAAACTTGCATATGTTAGAACATTTAAAGCTTTTGTCCCTTTGGAACAAATACTCAAATACTCATATTCAAAACTCACTTACATTTGATGTCAGGAATTGATGTTTTTGCCTAGAATCAAACACTAGTACTGCACACTATGGGAGTTAAAGAAATCTCAAGTATCATTTTGAATTTTTAAAATTCTTTTTAAAAATGTTTTCCATTTCTTTATTTAGGATAGTTTGACTGTAACTGACATGGTTGAAACTTTTTTTGCAAACCCTCTTAGGCTTATTCACTCATGTTTGATATTAAACAACAGATAAAACAGCCATAACTTTAAAGTCAAGAGTGTTTTCCAAAGTAGCATCAGAATGCTAATATCAGGTTATAAACTTGAAAGAACTTCAGTTCACTTTCTTGTAAATGTTCAATTTCTTGCTTCTATTTTCTGCATCTGAACAAACCTAGAACTTCCTCTGGGGCATTTTTCCCCCTGTATTTTCTTATCTAAAATGAAATGTTCAACTGCTGGCAGAGGTTGTTGTTGTTGATTATGACCTTTCTGTCGAGCAAGACAAGACTCAAGGTCAATGAAATTCATCTACAGTGGGAATTACTTGTAATATTCAGTGTTTGCTTTCTGAAACATCTGGCTTGAAAGAAACTACAGTACAAGGAAGGCAACGTACCTGTAACATATAAAGATTGTGATAACAGAACAGTCTGTCCAAAATGATATGAAACAGAAACAGACTGAAGAAAGTTAGTAAAACCTGTAATGCTGGAATTATCATTACTGTATTATAATGCGGCTGTCAAAATCTGTCTTATTGCTCCTCTAGTTTGAGCCTAAAAGCTGCCCTTTCCTTTTTTCCTCCAATTTTTAAATACTCACATATCAAAAGTTTGGGCTGATCTAGCTCTTTCTCTAACTTGGCCCCTCAAACTGAAGCTGCATGCATTTAAACTTTTCACTTCTTGTAATATATGATATACAGAACTGTACCAATACAGAAACAAGATGTCTCAAAACGGCTCCATTGTCAACACGGTTGTGGAGTTCCTGGCATTTTATATTCATGCCGGGTGCTTTGGAGGTCAATATGACTCTGCATTGGCACAATTTAATATAAAGTCCCTTCCTACCAGCCCATATTTACTGTCACAGTGACAGAAGTTGTCCTCTGGCTTCAACATGCAGGACCGGGTTGTTGGAGGATGTGCTTGTTTAGTCATATTCTGTGAAGGGGGATGTCATGTAGCATCAAAGATGAGATATTTTCCCTTGCAGATTTCCAAGAAATAAATGCCTGCTAGATCATAACCCGAGACAGTATACAAGCTTCAAAAGGACAGGCCTGTGTATGTGTCATATGCGGGCAATGCTGGGATAATTGGCTGCAAAACAATGTTTGGTGTAACCTGTATGGCTGTATCCTGTTTTGGATTACTGTCTTAAACCCAAAGCTGCTTATTGACATTGCAGTTATGATGATTATTAATGAATCCTTTTCATGCTGTTAGTTAATTATAAATTAAATGTGGCAAGTGTTATTAACAGTTTCATCCTAATAGCCCATCTGAATCCTCCGTTTCCTTCATAATTATGCTACACTGGTGATGCAGAATAGCCTCTTTCAAAGGAAGTTAAGTTGTTTCCAAACTGTTGCTGTGAACAATAAACTATGTTAACATATTGTGACAAGCTCCATTACTCTGTCTTCTTAAACAATGGAGCTACGGTGCCTGCCACATAGCAGCCAAGAGTGAAAAAGAGAGGAGGTCTAATGAATTATGCAGAGAGAGCTTTCTCTCAGCCTGACAGTCTGAAACCAGCCTGGAGAAAATTGTAAGAGAAGTACGAGTCAGTGCAGCCATCACAAATCCCCCTCCCCTTCCCCCCAGGGACCGCTGAGGCCAAGGCCTGTCAGTCAAGCGCCCCCTCCCTAAACTGTAATCTGGGGACAGCGCTGAGAAGCCTGCAGGTCTGATAAAGTGCTGAAAAGATGCCCCAGAAACCAATCTGTGGCACTCTGGGCTCCTGTCAGGAAGAAGGGCAGGGGAGAAAAAGACACAGCAAATGTTCCTAAATTGTTAACAACAAGCCTCAGACTGGTTCCACTCAGAAACCACACAGCCCGGCCCGGCAAATCCATCCACCCGTTTGCCCTGTGTGCACTTTTACGGAGCGAGCTCAATCACAATCACCAGTTGTGACCCCTGTGAACGTGCACAGAGGGGTGAATTCACAATCATCTGACTGCCTGACCTCTGGCTTGTTAGTGCACCAAGTGAGAGAATTTCCGTTTTATTTTAATGAAGCATGGCTTCCCTCCCTGGCAGGCAGCTGAGTGCGGGGCAGCGAGACCGCAGTCTGGTAATGAGAGGCCAGAAGGTTCAGGTGTCTTCAAACCGCAGCACATAGAAGAGACTTAATACAGACGTGTTTTCACCAGCCCTGGAGGAAACAGAGAGCTGGATGAATATTCATGGAGCGGTGATGAATTGTGTTGCCTACAGCATCGTGCCACTTTGAAAGCCCTCATGCTGCTTCTTTTATCACAGGAGGTCCTTGCCACTGAACCTCACGGGCCACAACACAGCGCCCCGGCATCCAACTACCAATTATCATCTGAGATCATTAACTTGTTATGTTGACACAAACACTGCAATTTCAGATGCCCTTCTTTATTCAAATGACCCTATTCATGAGGAGTGGCTGACTGAGTTGATTGGATTTTTTTCTCGCATGCATCGCAATCACTCAACAAGTGATGTTTGGACACAAAATTAATGAACGGCGCGCAACGCTTTGAACTGTGAGCGCGCTATGTTTCGAGATGGATAAACAAGCTTCATAATATCTTTCAAAGTATGCATCAGCACAGATTGATACAGTAATGGCATGCCGTTGAATGTTAATACTTTGTTCCATTCAGGCAGCAATCTCCTCATAATGATGGTAAGCCAACAGGCACAGAGATAAAGGGATGGAGGGATGGAGGCGGAGCAGGGTGGCAGGGTGGAAGGCCTGGGGATTGAGCAGCGTCATGTTCAGCAGCCCCAGACGGGTGATTCATACCAGCCTCATCACTGGCAACAGACAGGACATCCAGGCCTTTATTACCTCCATCCATCACCATCACTTCATCAATCTGAGCTCCTGTGAGCCAGCTCTCCAACCAGTCCCCAAACACCCATCCCAACGTGCTGCTGGACAGAGATTTACACCCACCCACTAACACCCTCTCCCTCTCTCGCACACACACACAAAACAAGAGAGATGAGCTTCTATGTCGACTTTAGACACGCTCACACACACACACACACACACACACGCACGCACACACACGCACACACACACACACGCACACACACACACACACACGCACACACACACACACGGAACGAGACAGAAAGAGAGGCAGTGTGTAAAGGCCATTCTGCAACCAGACATGGTGTGAAGCTGTTCCCCTAAGGGCCTCAGGCTGACAGGCTATCCTGCATTCTGAAAGCCACTTACACTTCAGCCACATCATACCACCTGCTGCTGCTGACCAATGTGTCAGGGGGGGCATATCATGATGGATACACTAAGCTGTGGGAGAAATCATTAAATCATTCCCACTGCTCTCCCCATTAAAAAACCCTACAAACTCGACCATACATACATACATACATACAACATGGGACTTGATTTCCCTTCAGCTGGAAGCAATATCTTCGATGCCTTTATGGTGTAGTGCAAGATAATACAAAAACACTGCAATAAAGGCTACCTCGCTGCTGTTTGAGAGAGGCGTTGTGAATTCTGGTGGTGTAGTTTGTGGAGGTGTTGCATTGGATTGCATTATATTTTCTGAAAGACTGGTGTTATCCTGTATTTTTCTTAAGACCAAAAACCAACAATATGTTCGTCAGCCCCTCAGTACTTTCTGACTGCCCTAACTCTAACTTGGCTCCTGCTTAAGACTCAAATTGTAAAGGCTCACTAAAGAGGTATTGGATCCAGAAGCATGATTCGACAATGAGCAGGTGGGCAAAAGTTTTTTGTTTCATTGTTGTCAAAAAACAGGCAAATGTCAGAGCCAGACAGAGAAATCATGACAAGCAAACTTCTGCAAAAAGGGGCCAGGCGGAGGAGCATGAGTTCAAAGGTCAGGCAGGCGAAACAAAAGACTGGAAAGCTAAGGCGAAAGCACAACATCAGTCTGACAGTGAACGAGTGGAAATGGGCCAGTATAAATACTGCAGAGCCGGTGAGGGAAGGTGGGAACAGGTGACTGGGTGGACGAAGGTGGAGGAAAAGGCATGAAAGGGGTTACTGCAGGGCAGGAGGGAGCGGGTTATGACAGGAAATGTAGTCTGTGGCAGCAAAAACAGAAAAGACAAGAGAAAGAATGACTAGGCTTAATATGTGAAACAAATCTTTAAAGCAGTGTAGCGGACCCAGCCAAACAACGGTGAAGCTTACTGGTCTTTCAAAAGCATTTATTTCACCCTTCCTTTTTCTTCTGAAACACCGTAAGAACTACGGGGAGGTAAACATAACACAAAATAAATAATAAACATAAATAAGCTCTCACACAATATTACCCTTAAACAATACGTGCTACAATTAGCCTTAACAATGCTAACATTAGCAAATACACGTGTTTCAAAACCATCATAAAACAAATTAAATGATAAAATACCTTGTTCCCAAAATTGGCCAGGCGCTAATAACCTTATAACTCTTAAAAATGGACATCAACACCATAAATTCCGTTTTTCCATTCCATATAATGATGTGGGACACATGGACCGTAGAGATGGGTGGATCGATCCAAATATCGATAGTATCAATACCAAGTTGGTATCGCTATCGGATCGATTCTAGCGTGGTGAGATCAATACTTTAATGTCAGTTTCGCTCTTGTATGTACTTGTGCTGTCTCGTCAAAGAGGTGCCAGAAAGGTCGCTGGATTTGCCACTTTTTCTGTCTCACTCTCAGCGCGGAGCAGGCGCATTTTGCTCCTCCTCCCCCTCTTGAGCTCTGATGTTGTACCGTCACGTAACTCAGCGGCGGGAGGCCACTCACTCTCTCTCTCTCTCTCTCACAAACACACACACACACACTGAAGCAGATTTTATCTTAATGACATTTATTGTGGTGTGATAATTTTGTACATTATCAATTTAATTTTATATTTGTATTGTAGTTTCTCAACACTCTACCTCGAAAAAATTTTGTTTTAATTTGCTCTCATATAATAATTTTTTGTTTTTTAAAGAAAAAAATGCACACATAACAATGTTTGGGGGAAAAATTTTTACTTACTGCTCTATTGCTTCTGTTTTTGATAATAAAATATTTTGCAGTCGCCTTTAAACTTTGCCCAAATTCTGTCCTTGGTTTTAACAAAATAATCCCAAGGAAAAAACCACAAAAACACCTAAGGATCAGCAGTGTGATGGTACATCAACCTTAAATATTCAAAGTATCAGTATTGGTATCGGTATCGGCAATACTGGCCCTGTGTTAAATTGGTATTGCATTGATACCAAATCTTCCAGTATCGCATACCTCTAATGTGGACCACTAAAAAACGCTGATGTATAGTATGTGATTTTTTTGTGGGGGGTCAATTTTTGAACCATCTCAGATTTGCTTCATAGTTTTTTATTTTAATGCCCTTGTTACTAATAACTGCTGTACAAAATTCCAGACCAATATCTCCACTAGCTTTGGAGATATTAACCTTTCACATGTATGTGGACCACTAAAAAACGCTGATGTATAGTATGTGATTTTTTTGAGGGGGGTCAATTTTTACACCATCTCAGATTTGCTTCATAGCTTTTTATTTTAATGT
>JBBMOC010000009.1:7600883-7612721 GCA_037975185.1 Centropyge bicolor | reverse complement strand
TTTATGGTCTGCGAGTTGAGTTTCCGAAAGTCGATGCACAACCGCACAGTGCCGTTCTTCTTTCGCACCACAACTATGGGAGATGCAAAAGGGGATTCTGATTCACGAATGATACCAGAATCTAACAGTTCTTGCAGGTGTTTCTTCACTGCATCCACATCATGAGGATGAATGGGTCGAGGTCGATGTTTGAAGGGAGTGTCATCACCCAACTTGATATGGTGCTTCACTTTGTCAGTGTGCCCATAATCCAAATCATTCTGGGCAAAGACCTCCGGCATGGAATTGAGCTGTCTGACAATCTGCTCTTTCCACTCAGGTGATAAAGGGGACTCGCCAAAGTCAAACTTCATTTCTTTGTTGACAGGGACATTTGAGACTGCAGAAGGCTCTTTTCCCTTCACCTGCTGAACAGCATGGTTCTCAGCCAAAACTGCCCTGGGAGGGATGGTGATGTCATTTTGAGTCTCATTTCTCAGCAAAACTGGCAAACAGTAAGGACGTTTCACAGGCAAAGTGCAGAGGGTGCTAGCCACAAGCAATCCGCCAGGAAGAGAAGACTCAGAGGGGGCTTCCACTGCCACCCACTTCTCGCCTTGAGCATCCCTCACATGGACAAGCCCGTCTATGACGACTGTGCCGCCAGCTGGCACCACTTCAGGGGCATTGCCCTGCACCTTTACCCATCCAAGAGCCTCAGAGTTTGCTTGTCTTTGTGGCACTTCCAGGATTTTCAGAACCACTCTGTAGCCTGGACGCGATCACTGAGGGTGACATTCATGTCTGTCAACATAGTCGGAGTAGAGGACATCTAGTGAATTGGTGCCAATCAGAATTTGAGGCACACTGTTGACATCAGGGACCACCAATACCAGAGTAGGCACTTCAGTCTCTTCACCCAGAAACTCATTTGGGAATGTCAAGTTCAGCTCTATGTAGCCAAGATAGGGCACTGCCTCTCCATGGGCTCCCTCTACTTCCAGCTCTACACCCAAAAGTTCATCAAGGGACTTCAAGCAATGATGACTTAGATGACTCTTATAAAATGACAATGGAACAGTGGTCACTTAAGACCCTGTCTCCAGAAGACAGTTGACTCTCTTGCCTTCAATGATGATTTGAGCAGTGCATTTTGTCCCAACTAGACGTGCTGGTAGTCTAGTGGACTTTGCTTTGCCATCTGCACATTTGCTAGTCATTTTCTTCATTTCTCTAGGGTGTTTACTTTGGTTTCTCGCCTCTGTTTGCCCTGCAACAGGGACGTCTAACAGTTTAACTGCTGGGTGTCTGGGATGCCATTCTGATGGTCCCATTGTTGCTGCTTTTCTTTGAGTAGCCGTCTTTTCTCTTGAACCAAAAGGAGGTTTGGTTCATTCTCACAGTTGACTGCGAGGTGTCTGTCTTCTCCACAGTGGAAACAGTACCAGGGGCGAGGCCTGCTGGTTGTCAGCCCCAATGTACTTGGATGTCCACTCACTTTCTTAGTAACAGGCTGATGCTAAACTTTCATTGAGCCTTCTTGTGGACGTGTGGACGTCACTACTCGAGGACTCTGTGCTTGGGGCGTGGTCACCTGGGCTTGGAGCTTAGCAAGCTGATGTTTCATTGCCTTTATCTCTGACACTTCTGGATGATCATAGTCAGCTGTATAAGCTGCTGTCTTCATACAAGTGACTTGAGCTTGGATGTCTGCAATCTGTTTCTTTAAGAATGTCGATTTCAGCTGTTTCAGAACAGTCAGGCTTGGGTTTTCGAGGAGTCTTAGTCTGCATGACAGCAACTTTAGCTCGAATTTCCTTGATCTGTTTCTTAAGCAGCTCAGTCTCAGAAATTTCTCCCTCAGGTTCAGCACAGCTACATGCAGTCTGGCGATGTGCAGCAGTTGGCAGCTTAGGGATACTGGAGCTTTGCTTTTGCAACCCAAGGTGTTGTCTCATTCGGTTATCTTTTACCGCTTGCTTGTCTTCTTCTGTTCTGATAAGTAGCACCAGATTAGCAAAGGCAGGTGGGCTACTTGTCTTATGCTCCAGTTGAAGATCGGCAATCAGTCCATTGTTCCAGCAGCCACGACAGAACTGCTTTAAGAGGTAGCGATCTCGTTCACTTTCTGTGATACCACCTCTTCTAACCACAGCACTCAGAACTACTTGCAAACGGTTTAAGTAGTCTGAAGGCTTCTTGTTGTGGTTCTGCAATGTTCCCATGAACTTAGCCAACAGCTCATCGCCATCCTCTACTGAACCATAAACTGAGTCAAGCAGCTGGAGGTACACTGATGGCAAGGCTTGAGAGCTAACGTGTTTGATGACATCAGTAGCTGGAAGCAGCAAACTGTCAAGAATTTTCCGTGTTCAATGCAGATCAGACATGGAAGGATCAGTCAGAAACAAGTCAACATTTGCTCTCCAGGTGTCATAATCAAGCTCACTGTTGGAGCGGGGAAACCTCCCTGAGAAGGGTTGGAGGTGGAGTGAAGAGTGCATGGAAGACATGCTTTCATTGGCTCGCATGACATGTTCAAGAACTACCCGCTGCACAACAGGAGGGTTAACATCCTGCACAGTGAGGGCTGGGGGAGTCATTGCAGTGGTGCTTGATTTAGCAGCTGTGCTATGTGATCCTGTGGGGGTCAATGCAACAGGCTGCATCTGATGGTTCAAGCTAATTCGTGGGGACATCACCAGTAGATTTCCTGCAGAGACTGTGGCTCTTTGTGCATCAGCTGATGGTGATGCTGCTTGTTCAGCTTTGGCAGATACAAACTGAGGTGGTGGAGGTGATGGGGCGAACACTGCTGGCAAGTTGCGTACTATCTCTGGTGAAACAGGGTCAAGCAGAATTGGAGAGGTTCGCCTTACTGGTGTGGATTGGGAACTCTCCTGTGGATTATGACGTTCTGGTTCAAAGTCTGCTGCTGCGGTGGTTTCATCCTCAGCTGGGATATTCACTCCTTTCTCTGTGTTAATCCTCTTCAGCTCCTCCTGGAGTACCTCTTGAAATGATTTCCCGCTTTTGTTCGCAATAACTTGCAGTTCTTCAAGATACCCCCTGGTGGCGCTGTCACTGGCAGTACGAGTGTAAACACTGTCTAAAGCGCGCACATGAAAGGATACCTCTGTATCAACTGAGCTCTGGTATTGGCTATTGGCAGTAGTGGTCTCAATGTTTGCATAGCAGAGCCATATGCAAATTCAACTATTGAGTGCTGATGAAATTCTGATTTTAGATCATCAATACGCACTACTCGTTGCTAAATGTTTTTCAAGTTCTGTATCTAATTCAGTATGTGTTAAGCCACTAACAATAACTGAATTCAGGACATTTATCTCAGTTTCTGTGATTATATCCATTTTTTTTTAGAGTGTGGATTCTTACTTTTTATTTTCTTACTTTTGCTGCTTAAAGATACTCCAATTCCTCCTGGCTGGCTCGCCAATTTTTCTGTAACCAACTCCAGCCCTGACTCACTGGGGTAGACACTGGGTGGTTCAGAAACCGTTCATTAATTAGCTTCCCTATTGCTTGGACCAGTTTCAAAGATTTAGGTTCGCTACAGGAGGAAGGAGTATATCAGTTAAATGTAATGAAGCAGTAATAGAGAATCCACACAACAGGTAAGTTTACAATATGAGTAATTGTATTGAAGAGTTTGAAACAGGAAGAAAAATAAACATTCTTAAACATACAAAACAGTGTTATTCTTGTTCTTAAATGAGATTATTTACAGTGATCAAATAGCAAAACAAAATAATAAAGAAAGCTATATTGTTGTTAGTGGCTTTAAGTTATTTTTCTTTTAATTTAGAACTCATTTTAAGTTTGGTTTGTACTAATTTGACCCTAATTAGGCTCCAACTTAAGATTAGTTTCAAAGATAAGTTGTTATTTTTTCTTTTAATGAACCTTTTAAACTTAAAGGAAACTTATCAAAATACTTTAAATACTTAAATACAGAATACTTAAACCCAAAAATACCATCAATAGCAATGCAGTTTTAAATACACACACAATCTCAAACAACAATTAAACCAAATGCAAATAACACAATGGCAACAATAGATGCTACTTCAACCATGAGCAGTGTCTCTCAGGAGTCCATGAACACTGTGATGTGTAAAACACAGTTCCTCAGGCTTTAAGCAAAAGATCTGTCCTACCAGTTTGATGATCACCAGTTCAAGTTCACAGTTCAGAGTTGTCCAGGATCTCCTTAGCAACTAGCTTGGCTCGCCACAACTGCTGAGCTCTAGCAGTGTTTCAGCAATGCAGAGGAACAGCAGAAGAAGTCCACAATCTTCAACACGGCTGTCTGACTTCAGTCTCTGTCCGCATCTCCGTCTCTGTCTGTATCTGTGTCTTATATAGCGCAAGCGAGCTAAATTAACACGGAGCGAGCTGGCCGAGCGCTGATCACCTGTACTATCAATATGGAGCACTATCCTTCCCTCATGTCACCTGGACCTTTACACATGTCTCTCACTGAGTACATCAAGCACATTCACATGAAATATAAAATGAACTGAAACATTTTCAGAGATAAAAGATTTTAACCCTTTTTTAAAGTAAATTCAACCATTTTATCTTTTTAAAGACCTTTTAACTTATTTATCATTTTTCATATCATTCTTGTTTTTATTTTCAATATTTTAGGGTTTTATAACCTGGGTTACAAAGTCATTTACAAGCAACAATTTGCTGATTTGTGGGAAGCTTCAAAAATGAACTACAAATATATAGTACATTAAAAAAAAAGCTTAATCATGTCCTAAAACAGCTGAGCACAAATTTTTACTGTTAATCAAACAGGAGCAAATAGTGCTTTTGTTGGGGACTATTTTCATTTTGGATTAATACACATTTAATGCTAGTAATTGCTAGTAGATTGACTCAAAATAAACTACACTGCAGATGTTCATTGTAATGGAGTAAAAGGTCACCCAGTGCAACGATGTGGGTCAATGATATGTTTTTTTTAAATTAATTTTTAGACAACCACTTCTTTGTCAAATAATAAGAATACCAAGCTTTGGCTACAGAGCAATATCTGTTCGTGGAAACATCATTGTTTTTGATCTGTTGATGGGATTTGTTGACAATGAGAACAATATGTATCCTCAGAACTTCCCAAAGAGTTGCATCAATACCACAGCCTCAAAAAAAAATGTAACTTCACAAGCCTCACTATTTATCATTAAATTGTACGTGCGCCCACAATAATGTGTCCACCTGCTGCATACGCCAAGATGTGTTTACTAGAAATAAGCTATTTGTAAAAAGATTAAGCTCCAAATGATTCTTGAGAGACATTATTTACCCTCTGTTTATATGGTTAAATTGGCATATGATTAATGTTTTGCTCTTATTTATTCACAAATATCTTCCCGATCTGCAGTTTTTCTGCTCGCAGGCTGCAGAACTTTCTCACTTTAATAAATCATTGTTTCAAATTAGAGTTGTTTTATACTCTTTGAGGTAGAGAAATATGTCCTCCATGAGGCCACGCTCAGGTTGTGAAGGGGATTTAAAGGACAAAAAGAAAACCTTTCACTTTCGGATATTATGTGGTATTGATTTATGGCTGCTATTATATACCCCTCTACCTATTCCGCACATCCATGTACACAGACCTTTGTCATAGTATATGACGTGACACAGAGGGTGTCATTAGAGAGTATGAATTTAGCCAACTTGGGGGAGATAAATCAATGTTCTGTTCAGAGAAACATTTCACTCTGGGCCCTGTAACATTATTGATTTTGGCACCACATAGTGTTTCACCAGTGCCTTTAATTTATCTGAAAAAATCTTGAATACACTTTTTTTTTTGCTTTATTTTCCTTTATAAAATCTGGCGCTTAGAACAAAAAACACTGACTGCGAGAGTAGCATGGGTTCTTGGAGATGTTTACTTGCTCGACCACATGATGTAAGTGATGAGAGGGGAGAGAGATGGAAGTGAGGGGCTTAACAGAGGGAGAGCGGGGAAGACACTTTTAATGTAAGTGTCCATCAGCGTACGGATGTTTGGGTAATGGTGGTTTCCGTGGTGACAAAGCGAACAGCAAATACACTAAGAGAGAGAGACATTTTGTGCTTTTGGGGCCACAAGTTGGGAATCTGGTTTTACAAATACCCCCTTGAGTGCTTTATTGAGATGCATTCGCTGTGTTTTGTTCACAGTCTGTTAGCATGTTTGTGTGTGTGTGATCCGCGTGTGCTTGTGTGTGTGTGTGTGGGTTTCTATGCATCAAAATGTAGGATATTACATTCACACCCTCACACGCAGATATAAATAGACGAGCCAGAATACAGGGAAAACTGAATAATAATTTGTTTCACTGGCAGCTATTCAAACTTACAGTCTGTCACACTAGCGTTGTGCAGAGCAAGCAGAATGCAGAATTGGATAGCAAATATTTGGTGTGCACTGCAATAAGTTCAATCTGCGACTGATGATACAGATGAGATTTATTGTAGGGCAGATTTGAGATCATCATACAAATTATATCGTTTCTCCTCTGCCTTTTCTTTGTGCTCACGAGCTGTTCTGATTTGTGTGACAAATGAGTAAGTAAATGTGTGTGTGTGGGTTTTGTGCCTTTTTGGTTATTTATGTCTTAGGAACCTACAGTATGTGTGTGTGTGTGTGTGTGTGTGTGTGTGTGTGTGTGTGTGTGTGTGTGTGGCAGCGTGTGGCAGCGTTATCTCTTCCTCATTCAAGTCATGTCACAGGCCAGACACCATTGTCAGGAGAGGCTTTCATCGGCTGACTTCAGATGTGCCTGTCATCCAGTCCAATTATACAGAGAGAAATAGGTATTGTTACACTCTGGGGATTGATTCAAGACAAAATAGAAAAGTGAAGATAAGACTACACAGTCATCTACGGCCATGCGCCGCTTGCTCGGAGTCACACACACTCTGGCTCACACACACACAGATTCGAAATCACATGGACGAGCAACTTCAATATCTCGCTGATAACAAATCCTTACAAGGTAACATGGCCTCACTTCTGTCTACAGTGGGAAGTGTCTGGCAGACGGGTTACAGTAATTTGAAATGGTGAGGAATCGAGCGCTCCACCTCCACCTCAGCCTCACTGTCAGGGTGATAGACCGGGTTTTTATGGAGATAACTCTGGGCTGATGGAGCAGCTGAGCAATACTGGGCTTAAGGCGCCTTCAACCTGCTGCTGAGAGGGATTCAGAGCCACTCAAGCATCAGTCAGCACTGCTGACACGAACAGCCTCGTTTCACCACTTTCTGCATTTTCCTTACTGCTCTTTTGGCTCTTCTCTCTCCCTTACAAAACCAGAAAAAATGTCAAGAACCACCACTTACCTCCAACCACTCATGGGGAACAGCTCCAATTTATTTAACACCACCCTGCCATTGCACTCAGATCATGTTTTGCTGCCATGTTAGTCATTGTTATGCTTCCAGAAACTGCAGGCAGCGGCTCCAGCACTTCAAACTGTTGACATATTCTGTGTGGTTCTTCAGAAAAGTTTTGTAGGTGCTCTTTTAGGCCTCGTTTCAAATATGCAGCGTTATCGGGATGGTGAGCGATTAAGAGGGGAAACAAAAGTTCAGCCTCTCTCAGGGGCTCCATTTACCTCATCCGTCATTTCATTAAGTTTGTCAGGTGTATCCTTGTTTATACACAAGAGTTGTGACAGCTCAAGATGGCAGACGTCTCAGTTTAGACAATCCCCTTATGTGTAGTCAACCCCGCGTCTCAGCCGAGCCTCCAGTGTCCTTGCTCCTGATACTGATTCACTGATGTGGAACGCAGTTGGCTGAGATGCTGGAGGGCATGGGGAGAAGGGATTTGCTCCTTGGCTAAGTCTTTTCTCTGTGCCGATTCCTGCTGGGCCATGAGAGGAGATTTAAACTCTTACACTACACTTTTCAAATGGGCACACACACACAGACACACATACACATATCTGTTTTCCTGCCATCAATCTCTTAAATCCACCCAGGTTGTTGTGAAAGTTATAAATTCAGCCATTTAATATCCATAATTAATAATTCATTACACACAGTGTGCCACAGATTTAGATTAGCTCGTATTTTATCTGGCTAAGAGTTGTACCCTTGAAGGTCGCTTTGAATGTTTTTCTCGATTGCTTCCTGAGTTTACATTCAATACAGCTGCGCAATAACTTCAAGAGAATATGACTGACTAACATTGATGCTTACAAAATTAAAAAAAAAAAAAGCACTTGAGGGTTACATGAGGATCCTTAACAGACTTGTGTTTTTGTCTATATTTTTCTCTAATTAAGTGGGAATCTGTTAGGACTGGGCCTTGCCATATGGTTTGCCTACAGCAGCCTCAAATATGTCGTATAAAAATCTCTTTTAAAAGATGTTCCAGCGTGTGAGAGAGTAAACTCACACAGCACAGAAAGATGGTTTCCCCACATAGATAAGAAAGAAAGAGGCTTCAATTCAATATTTGTCTTCTCTTTCAACAGCATATTTTTAAACTTGAGCAGTATTCATAAATGTGCCAGGTGTGTCTTCACTCGCAGCCCCCACACTTTGCACGTAGCACAGTGTCTAATCAATTAAAAACTCTCACAACAACGATATTGTGAGGAGACACGGACACAGAATTAACACGCACTATTGTTGGCTTCACAGCTGAAGCAACAGCAGTTTTATTTTTGGCCAGCTCTTCTGGAGCCATTAGTTAAAAAGTTAAACAACTCGCTGCTGACGGCCAATGAAAAGTGAACACAGGAGGCTTTCCCTGATGCACAAAACTGGCTGTGTGGATTCTTTTCCCCTCCTTTTCTCTCTTTTTGTAGTGAATAAATGTAAGTGAACCAAGTTATCTCGCTGTCATCCCCCTCCTCTCTCCCTCCCTACGCCTGTCTTTCTCCTCTCTGTGTGTCTCTGAAATACACACATACTCTCTCACACAAAGGAGGGAAAGTGTCACTATGGAAACAAGGAGGCGAGATTCTAAAAGCTACCTCTTGAGGCGAGAGTTAAGACAACAAAAAGGAGTCCACAGCGTGAGTGGCAGTAAAGCAGCAATATACACTGCATCTATACCTCTCCCTCCTGTTCTGCTGCCGTGAATGCCATCATCAAGCCACCTTGTCGGCCCTTTGCCTCATTGCTGTGTGCCTTTGCCAAACTGTGCACATCTGTGTCTGTGTGCAGATGTGCATTTTTATATACTGTGCTGCGTTTGAGGACTGATGCTGGAGCAGTTAAATGCATGTGGCTCTTTGGGCAACTGTGTGTGTGTGTGTGTGTGTGTGTGTGTGTGTGGGTGTAATATGCACCACACATTTCTTTAATAGGGCTAATCCATTTTAATCCCACCTGCCACTGTTACCTTACAATGATGAATGTAAGCCTAAATGAGTTGAGACGCAGAGAAATGCCCACGGGAGACAGAGGAGGAGGCTGGGAGGTAAATGTAAGTCTCTATATGTGTGTGTTCGTGTTCACTGGTGTGTATATTTGTGTGTGTGTGTGCATGTGCAAGCCCGTGCATGTGTATTTATTAAGGTTTCTGCAGCAGCTGAAACAGGTTTTTCCTCCCTGCTCTGTTCAAGGCTATTTTCTTTGGGTCTGCAGGGTCACTGCTGTCCTTAGTGATGTCTCCTTCAGCTGTAATCAGCACCATGGACAGCAACACCGATCTCCTCCACCGTAGGCACCGCAGCAGGCATCCATCTCAATAGACTCAAAGAGGCTCCCTCTGCTTAGCTCCTTTCCTTTTTCATTCCTGCTGATCTAAAAGAATTGGATAGGTGTATGCAGGCTGCCCATTAGGCTTCAGCCTTGATGTACTCCTCCAATCCTTGATCTTTAACACGGATGGGAAGGAAGATGCAGGAAGAAAGAGGGAGAGGAGAAGCTAATTGTGAAAGACCTTCAGGCAACCACGTCTACTGTATTAATAAAACCTCTAATGGAAAACTCCTCGTGGATAAGTCTCCTCTGGGATGACAGATTCACATGCTTGATTATAAGGGGTGAAATACAGTACAAATCCAGGCTGCTGTGCATAGTAAAGTCCTAGTTTAGCACTTGTTACTGTGTACAGAGCCACAGTTTTAGTGCCCAGCGTCTCTCACGTGTGGTGGCTTTGAAAAATAGTAGCAATATGTGGAAGCAAATGAAAGAGAGAATAGGAGGAGAGAGAAAAAAAAAGAGGAGCAGGGGAGGGAGAGATAGGAGGAGTATACTACTGTACAGAGTGAGTGAGTGGCTAAGTTAGGGTGAGAGAGAGAGAGAGAGGGAGAGCGAGAAGCACAGAGAGAGAGAGAGAGAGAGAGAGAGAGAGGGTGCAGATAGCGGGAGGGGAAAACCTCCTCTCTGAAAGGGATGATGTCAGTCTCTGCAGCTGAGCCCCGGTCCCCGACTCGACAGGGTGAACACTCTCCTCCAGAAACAGGCTGGCAGGCACCACCACATCCACAAAGAGAGGGAGAGAGAGAGAGAGAGACAAGGGGTGAGAGACAAACAGAGGGGAGAAGCAGGGAGATTCTGGTGAATGAAATCCTGCAGGTACGTATGCCACGTTGTCATCCATCTCTGAGTTCATTCATTAGTGCCTTTTGTTGCATGCCGCCTGCCATTACGCTTTAAATTGCTGCCAGCATCTCATTCTGTTCAAAGTAATTATCATGTTTTTAGAATGTGTCATAGCAAACCTCAGGAGTGTGTGTGTGTATGTGTTCAGTGTGTGTGTTGAGTGTACACTTATATATCTCAGCCTGTCTGTGTGAATTTGTGTGGGTGTGTATATTTTAGCGGGGGTGAGGAAGGAGAGTGCTCACTATAAATGAGGGGGTGCAGGCACACACACAGACACACAGACACACACACAGACACACACACAAACACACACACGCATTAGTGGAAAGTTTTTAATGAAGAAGAAACTGCTGTATCGAGTCCTCTGGGGAGGAAAACAGCTTCAATTATTCAAATCCAAATCAGATGCGGGGTCCCCAGAGCAGAGGGCATGACAGAGATTTGAGATTAGAGCGTGGGGATTTTGTGAGAAGATAACCTATCGACATGAAAAAAAAAAGCTTCTTTGTCTGTTGCGTCATTGTTATAGAGATCTTCCTCTGTCTGCATAAAAGATTTGCCTGGTTAAAGCAGTGCCTTCTGTGCATGCTGGTGGTCAGACAGGTGACATAGCTGTGGTGAGTCATCCTGTAACATCTGTACCTGACACCTCTGACTCTCACTTTAGATTATAGGGTTGCTTATGCAAAGGGATATTGTCATTGTCAACCCGGTAATTGATGTTACCCCGTCACACAAGTTCAGCCAGTCTATAGGATGTCTTCTGTATAATACGAGAAAAATTGATTTTCTGTTGCTGAGACTAGTTATAAATGTCACAGGCGGCCAGACAACAATGCATGCAGGGTCACATTCAATAGACAACAACAAGAGATGACATTGAAAGGATAAAATGTATTTTTGTATTGGAGAATCCTGCACAGCCATGACTTGTGTGTGTGTGTGTGTGTGTGTGTGTGTGTGTCCTTTCCCTTTTCTGTCTAATGAACTCACAGGCCATCAGACAAAAAAAGGAAAAAAAAAAAAAAGCCCAGGTCACAGACACGTTTCACCAGCAGCCATCCATTTACACGCTCAGGCTGTTGGCATGCCACTCAATTAGTCACAGCGTGGATTACACTCCACGAGAGGCTCGGGGAGAGAATCACACTGGAAATCCAATTTTGTGCCACATCAAATGTCAGGGTAGATCCTTCAGATGCTCTGTGATAACCAATGAGACGGCAGGAGGAGAAGCTGAGGGAGCGCAGGAGTGGGGGTGGAGGA